>VZTF01007035.1:401798-584250 GCA_013397755.1 Cnemophilus loriae | reverse complement strand
CCCCGGGAATCCCGGCGTGGAGGGGGCACGAGGGAGCGCCTCGGAAAGAACACGCCGAAAGGTTTGCCGCCAGCAAGTGCCGGGAACCAAAAACACGTGGGCGGGAACTGAAGAAAGACACCGGTTGGGAGAGGCTGGCTGGATAGCAGAGAATGAGCACTCGCTGAAACTCCAGCCACGAGGAATCGCGCAAAGGAAATTGAGCTTGACCTTTTTAACCTAGTACCAGATAAAGAGAGAGGTTTTATGAGAAAATACACTTCTCGGCTGTTTCGAATGCAAGGCATATATATGCCAGTAACCCTGTTTTAAAACGGTCCCACAAAAGAAGGCATTGAGATAGTAACTTGAAGGGATATTTATATTTCAAAATAAAAACAGTATTAAAAGTCAACATGGTATCTTTTCAAGAAGCCTCTAAGTAGAGTTGTGACTGCTTAGTGGAAAAAACAAAATAACAAAGTCAATTCCAAATTTGAAACTTACCCTGCTATCCATATTTGAAGGATAATCCACATTTCCTTTTCAGGTGCATAATCAATTGAGTTAGTAACATATAGCAAATGCTATGATACATATAACCTCTCTGAATATAAAAAATGTAAAATCTGAGGGACCATGTAAATCTACATGTTTAAAATAATACTGTATTTCAGTATTTGACTGCACTAGAAGGAAAATCTATGGTAAAATTAAGTGGGACAGAACTATTGCACCTAAGGGTTTGATGTAAGCATTGCAACACAAATACTGACTTTCAGTCGTTCACAGGCATATAAAATGCATTTAAAAGAAGCCGGTTTTAGACTGAAAGTGATATCTACCATTAATCAAATAAAACTACTTGTAATTTGAAAGTGGGAAACAACCAAACAAAAAAACTCAACCAATCAAACACGGGCATACAGCTGTACCAAACTAGTATCAGTTTGATCCATGATGAAATATATCTGCTCACACTGCATGACTGTATACTAATTTTTAATTCTGTACTCCATGTTCCTACACAGGATAATGCATAGAATATGAAAAAGTGTGACTCAATTGTAATATAAAAACCAGCAGCTTTTGCAGTTTCAAGTGTATCCACTTTCCAAAATACTACTCCTGCAAGCAGCTATCTAGCAACTCCATTTAATAAGAGCATGAAAGGTGTACATCCCTCTCAGTAATAGGAAAGAATTAGTAGAAAGACACAGGAATTCAGTAAGAAGCTAAACTCACTGTTCGGGGCCTTTCCCCTGCCCACATTTAGAGCCATGACCATCTACTAGCTAGATCATTATTTTTAGTACAGGTTCCTGCTTAAAGAGAATGAAGGAAACAGCCAAGATTAGAAAGACCAAATCAGTAGGTGAGCAGGTTAAATACTCTAAGAACAAAAGAAGTCTCTCACCAACTTAAAAGATAATATAGTAGTATCTCATTCTTGGTAACGGATCTTACTTGCTCCTTGTTTCCCATTTCTTTTCAGTACATATTAATGAAGAAAAATGATACTTTAGATTTTGTACTTACATATTCCAAACACTGAAGGGCAGTTACACAAAATGATTATCAGGTGAATAAGAGCATGTGTTATGTCAAATTTTAAAGCCTTATTCCACAGTAAGGTCCAGATCAACAAGTACATCCAGTTCTGTTGCGTAAATACTGGTATTTTTTCATTACACAGTATGTGGAATTTCTGGAGTAACTTTCCTTCACAGTATGGGTCATACTCCTGCACGATGCATTGAGTTTCTGGTGGCAACATACATACTTTACTCATGTATCTCATTCTGAGCATACTCTTGATCTGTGCATTCACTAACATAACACATAGAGTGGGTATTCAGTCATACATCCAGACAGTGAAGTGTTGTAATACTGGCAAAAAAGGCTTTTTCTACCCCAGATTTTCCAAATTTATCTTGAAATAATTCTTTTACTGCATGCTGAAAGTTAACAAACAGAAGTTACTTTCTATACTAAGAACCTCAGCAGTACATAATTTGTTCTACTCCCTAGCATCACTGACACAAAATACAGTATCACCAAGACATAGTAACAATACTTTGAGGAAGAGGTAAAAGCAGAAGTGACTCCCTACTTGCATTCTGAAAGAGGAAAAGCTGATAAGCCAAACCAGAGTTCATCTAGTAAACACTCCTTTCTTCTTCCACTACTGAAGAAAAGCTCAACTTCCACAAAACTGATTTTTTGATGATATCACAATGATTCTATATACTTATTTACCTAGATATTTAACACTCCAGCTTAAAGTCTACGTGTCTTTCTCACCCAGGCACCTTCAGTCTCCTTAGGAAAGGAAGAGTACAAGCTTATGTCCATTGCACACACAGCTTTAGTTTAGGGCAGAAATAAACTGAAGTTTCACAACTTGAGCTTTCTCTGAAGAATCTGTATGAGGATGTTGGGCAATCTGTCACACAGTGGCATTACACTGAGTTCGTCACATTTCTCTTGTTTAACTACTACTAACGAGAGAGAATGCCATTTACCAGGTCAAAAGGCAGTCATGAATTTCACTCTCTCTCATCTGTATTTGCTAAAAACAGAGCAAGTTTTGAATTTATTAAGAATTTGAAAACTTTTTGGTAAATGGTGATGCAGAACTGTATAGAGAGAACAGGGAAGTAATTTCTTAGGGTTGCAACCATCAAGTTGCAGAAAAAAATGGGAAGATTGCAACACGTAAGCATGCAAACCAAAACATTCTCACGCAAACTCAAGCATAACATGAAAGTAACATCTGAGCATGACACTTCGAGTTAAAAAAGAACATTTGGTGGTGTGTAAGGGATGAGAAAGAACATACTGGGATCACATCTAAATTTGCAGGCTTCTAGTCATGTGATATAAGCAGGAGGTAGTTTTGAAAAAAACCCCACCCCTAATTTGGGAACACTTGATTCAGTAAGCAGTGTTAAATACAATCGCATGCTGCGTAAGACTCCAAAAGAATATCAACCCTTAAATCAAATATATACATTTTTAATATCTGAAATATTTACATGGTGGAACCTTTACACGATCCCATTTGTTAAGAACAGTGTTTTCAAGTGTCCTCTCCAGATACAAAGAACTAGTAACTCAAGGTCACAGTTATGTTTTCTGAACAGGTCAACCTGTATCCTTCAGTTAAATACAATATAGAGATACTGGAACACCTTTACTTAATTTGTTTGCTATTAAGAATTGTGTTTCAAAAATTAAAAATAATTCTGAGACCGTTTGCTCCCTGGAACACAGTCCTCCTGCAATCAAAACAGCTCACAGCACATTATAGATCTGACTTCTTACCCAGGTATGAGATAAAAAAATGCAGTTTACAGTACATGTCATCATTTATACCATATCAGTCTATTTATAAAAAAACATACAAACAAGGCAGGAAAATATTACCCTCTTTTTGTGGACAACAGACTGCGTACAGTAGAAAACAAAAGCCAGGGCTAGTTTAACAGTATGGATAAAAACAAGATTTCAGCTTTGTTTGAAAACTTGTGGTTTAGTTTTCATGGTTGGTTGTTTTTTTGTTTTTTGTTTTTTTTTTTAAAGAGACAGTTACATCCAAACAGGGCTTTTTGTTTTGTTTCTAAATGCTTAAAAAAAAAAATAAAAAGGTTTTAAAAAATAATTTCTTTTAAAAAAAAGCCATCTGATTATTTTGGAGACAGAAGGGATAGTAGGTAAGGGCTAGAATGAAATTGAGCAGAAGAAAAAACCAAAAACCATTAGATAGCACTTACTGAATTTAGGTCCTGCTCTTGTTTTAACTGAGCAAATAAAAAACTTCCCGTGATTTGCACTTTCTGGGAAAGAAGCAGAGCGTCTGCAAGAGATTAGGTTCCCAGCTTCATCAGTAATTCTTAATGGGCAATAAAGTACCAAGACTACTACTGGTTCACATTAGAACGAGAAGTTTGTAGGAACTCCTTTTCCAGTCAGATGAAGAGATCAAATGAACACACAAAGCTGTTCTGTGAGAACAGCTTGAGACACTTATTTTTAAATTGTATTTTGATCATTCCTTAAATAAAAAAGGGGAAGTATGCTCCCAAAAAACCACTGATAAACTTGCAGTAAAATCCCTTGTCTTCATCTGTAACTGATATAGTTCCACATTAAGTGCAAATGTTTTGCAAAACAGGGGATTTTTTCTTTTTCTTAATATTTACAAGAATCAGAGTAACATAACAAAATTACCAAAGAGCATGTACAGTAGCTGCAGCTTATAAAACATACCGGTAATTGTACCTCGTGTATTATAAAGAGAACCAATGCAGGATTTGATAACTAATTGAGAAGGGTAAAAGGGGCCTCAGAGCAGAGGACAAAAAAATTCACATTTTCTACATAAAAAAATACAGGTCTCACGTCTCTGAGAACAGAGAGAATTCAAAGTCTCTGAACAATGGGGGAAAAAAAAGCCCAAAATTGAAATGGAACCCTAGAAGCAAGGAGAGTGCTTTATTTCACTAGGCCAATCTTCTTTGCTTCTGTCTCGTATATCAACAACCTCCACATTTTGACTATGAAAACTTCAGCTTCTTCATCTAGTACCTGTAGGAAATACACATTTTATAGATTATTTTTTAGGTTATGCATTTCAGTTATAAAGACTAATTGCAGATACATCAGAACTACAAAGCAGATGTAGCATAGTACTAGTCTTTGAGAGAGAGACCAAATGAAACTCTGGCGAGTTTGTCTGTCCAGCATCAGTGACTTGACCAGGCTCTAACTATATAGTATTGTATACTATATTGTATTCTAACTATATATATTGTATAGTGCAGCTGTTGAGCACTTAGAGATAAAAGCATCAGTAAACTAATATCCAAAAGTGGTTTGGGAAGAGACAGAGAAATGGCAGGCTTGAAAAGAATGTAAGAACAGGACATTCACATGTGGTATTTGCCCTTAAATGAACTCCTAATCTCTCCTCATTTTCATTTGGAACTTCCTTGGATATTTATTAAGTAAACCCTCAATGGATTTCTCTGCCCTGAACTTATTATCTAGGCTTTTCTTGAATCTGTACAAACTTTTAGCATCCACAGCACCTCTCAGAAGTTCACCAACCCACCTACTGGGTGGGTTGGTGAATCACACCAAAAACAATCTACTATCTTCCACTAGGCATGTGGCTCCAACTTTGCCTCCAAGTTTCCTTACAGGAAGAGAGTGGACAAGTAGTTTTTATTCACCTTTCAGTGTATGAAAACATGGTGGAACAGTACCATTATTTCATAAAGTTTCTCTCTTCCAACACCAAGCAAAAAAGAGCTTTTACTCTTCTACAGACAATCACCTTTCGCTCACTAATTAGGAAAAGACCCACTAAACCACTAATAAAAATCTATTTATAAGAATGAGAAGGAATAAAAGTTTTTATTTTCAATGCAGTTCTGTTATTGTTGATTTTGACACCTACTCTTAGGGACAAAAATTTTTGTTCCACATTTCTGAATACTGAGAAATTCTGAAGAGGGGTCAGTAATTTGTACCTAGGTGCTGTAACTGCAAAATAATGCCTGTGCTAGGATGATGTGCTTAATCATATCTAATGCATGTTTTCTGTTATGGACTCTTGCTATTTTGCATAATTGATTTTTAGCTTCAGTAACATGTAGAAGATATATCAGTTACAGAATTTCTGCTTACCATGGCAACATCATCCAGTATGCTCTGAGGTGAGCTGTGAGCCATAACCTGAAAGAAACACGTGTTTTTAGACTGAAAACTTAGAATAAACTCTATACACATTCTTGGACAAAATCCAGTTATGTCCAAGGAATTCTGAAAGATTTGCACATGCAAGAAGTATTTGCAGTTCATTAGGTTCCAGTAATGGCCATGGCAAAAATTAGTATTAAACTGCATCAGAATCCATCGTAGTGAGTGCTAGTTTATAGCCAATTACTGACGAACAAGTTCCAGGAAGCTCCAGAGATTCACAGGTCCTGTATTTGCTGGCTATTCTTACATCTCTAATTATGCTTTCTTAATTTGAGAAAAAAGCTTCCCTTCCTTCAACAATAAACTGCTAATGGAAGACAAAGGCAAAAATTTCCCTGTGTCATTCCTCATAACTGGATTTCCCATCTACCTGTTAAATATTTAAGTTTTTTTTTTCCAGAACCAAGTTGTCTTTCAATACCATAGAGTTCCATTTATTTATATATATACACACACCCGTATATAATGTAAGCATGGCAAATATTCAACTTCTGCTTTTGACTTTCTGCTAATCAACTGTGTCACAAAACTCTCAGGACTTGCTTTGCCTCTCATACAGTAGCCCCACAAGATAAACCAAGACAAGCCATTATAAACACAAGTATAAATACCATGATAACTTAAGAGTTTTCAAAATTCTCTATTGGTAAAAAACCATAGAGATTAAAAAAGGCAACTTGTAAAAATTTAGTTTGTCATTTGATGGAAGAAGCTACACAGACTTTAGTTTAAACAAATCATTCAATGGCTAAAAGGTATAGCAGAGTGAGTTCTAATGCTAACTCTAAAACCTTACTTATTTGCTTACTACTAAGGGAACAACATCTAAAAATCTTTTTAAGACATTCATCTAGTTAATCCAAAAAGGTCTGTAAGACTCATAGCTCTTTTCCCCCTACATTCACACAAATCCTGCTTTTAAGCTAAAAAATCTTAGTGGCAAATGAGATACTAACTCTGAAATCTAATGATAAAACCATCAGTTAAAACAGCTGCTTTGTCAACTGATCATTTCTTTCTCTGGTTCCATGTTTCTCTAACAGTATCAGAGCATCTAGCACGTACATACTGTGCACAGGCATTAAGGGAGGTGAACTTGTAAAACATTAGGGTACATATTTACTCCAAGTACACCAACTGTCTCGGCTGACCAATATCACAGATTACTGAGAAGCTAATAACAGACTGCTTCCAAATACAGATCCAGCAGTCACTGCTGCAGTTTAAATAGGGAGCAAACACCACACTTCACAAACAATGCAGAAGATACGAACCTTAGAGCAAACAAAGTCAACTAGTGTGGCTTCTTCTTCACCAATATATTCTATTATTTTCTTGTTGATCCATGGTCTAATGCGACGTTCCATTAGTGTCTGGAAAAAAACCACAAAACCAAAATGAATAATTACCTTAAACTTCACTCTGTTGCAACAACTGCCCAATAGGCATCTAGAAGACTCACACAGCTATTTAGCAGAAGATACGTTTTGCTATGAACGATATAACCCTTAGAGATTCAGCATCTGCAAGTATTTCTGTGAGCCACTCAAACATGTTTTTACAGCACCTTTTTTCCTCCTTCCACAAAACTGCTTGATAATTCATAGTGGCAATTCAAGAGAGACCAAATGAAAATAAGCAGGCATACTTCAGAATAAGGATTATGTATGAACACTAAATAGAGGACTCAAGTTTGACTCCACTTGATGATGATGCTCCAATCCACTGGGGTCCCAGTAACCTTGTTTTTCTATTCAATTATAAAGTTTACTTGGAAAAATTAAGCCTTTTTAAAAATGGTTAAATGAAATCAACTTACTGAATCCACAATTGACCAGTCGAGAGGATAAGCAAAGAGCTCTGGTTTTGCAGTGGGAATCTTCTCAATGAGACTCTTAATATGTTTGCGCTTTTCTTCTGTATTGACGCTGCCTTTGATATTGCTTTTATCTTCTTCTCCATAATCCAGGGGAACAAGTTTCCTTTTCCGGGGCACATCATCGCTGTCTTCATCATCAAACTTATTGAAAACACTATCCACAGCAAGTTTCTTCCTTTTTACAGCATTGGGCTGATTAGGACTGTTGCAGGCACCTACAACCCGAAAGACAGAATAACATATTCATCAACTGCAACTGAAGCTGGTTTGCTCTTCCCTCATTACTTGAGGAATATTGGTTTGTAAGCTACATAAACATCTGTGAATTCCTGGCATTGGCTTTTAATCTCTTAAACTGTTAAAAAAGTGGCAAAAGAGGTGAAGATCTCTAATGGAGTTCGTTCAAGACTCTGACCTTTTTGAAAAACTTCTTTCTCTGCCCTGAAACAAATTAGCACTATGTCTGAGGGAAGACTATAGTTGAGTCCCAACCTTTGCAAAGACAGAGCACAGAAGTAAAGGTTACAATGCATAAGAAAAGGGTTAATCAGCCTAATCACATACAGTCTTTCATCATTCGAGATGTAACACAGTGTGAGCTCAAAGTGCAGCCTGGCATAATTTAATCAAAATAGTAAATAATAAATACACAAACCTTCTGGAATAGAAATATTCTTAGTTCTCCTACTAAGAGCTAAATTTTTAAAACACCAGGAAATTGCTCAAGTACTAAGGAACTCTATGCTCAAATTTCACTCACAACTGTCATCAGTTCAATGTGATATTCCGAAAGGAAGAAAAAAAATCTAATTTTCTTTTTATTTTTTCTTTAAAAGGGTCTTAAGTAAACTTAAGAACTACCTAGGTCTTGAATTTAACATATACTTACACTAATGAAAAGCAGCAATGAGTTTTAAAAGAGATATTTACAGATATATTAAGATTAAAAAGCATGTGAAAATAACCAATCCCAGCTCAGAATATTCCTGAAAAAATTAGCCCTTGAGTATGCCTAAACTTCCCTCCTTTTTTGCCCCCAAGGTTTTGGATGAAGAGAGCTCTATAAAATGTATCTTTGGGATAGGACGACTTAAGCACAGCATCTGGATAACAACTACTTGATACAAGTACACCAAAACATAAGACATATTTTGAAAACCATGTGGCTACTCAGCTTGACAATTTTCATTTTGATCCCATACAGAAGACTGAAATAAAATGTAAACTTGCCCAGTTTGAGGCTGAGTCCTATTTTGGGCCGATGCTCCTCCAGTTGCTGTTGTTCAGGTGAATTTTCATGAGGGATAATAATGCCACAGGGAGATTCATCACCAGGTGTGTTAGGAGTTGCATTTCCACTAGCAGAAGAAACAGACGGAGCAGAACTGATAGGTCGTAAAGTTGGTTTAAGGCAGGGCTTTTGTTCAGGCTCCTCCTCCTCTTCCTCTGGCTCTTCTCTTTTTTCTTCTTTTTCCGCCTTGTCTTCCTCTTCCTCCTCAGATTCTGGCTCTTGTTTTATTTGTGGCTGCCTACGCCGCTCAGCCTCTTGCTCCATCTACAATGAAAGAGACAATTAGCAAAACCAGAAGCTCTCTCAAAACCAGTACTGTTTGAAAAGAATCTAAAGATCCTCCTCTTTAGAAGACTGCTGGTCAAGAAAAATACATGTAGCTACTGGCATTATTGTAAAGAATAATGATTAATTCAAATTTGTTTTCAAACTCCATCAAATCTGGATGTTGGTCTGGAAAGTTATTTTTTTGTTTCCATTGTTCTTACTGCTTATCTGGACTTCTTTTTAAGAAAAAGCGAATAGAGAAGATAATAAATATCAGATCTCTTACACAATTTTGCTCAATTCAACCAGAATACAAAGGACTCTCTTTTTCCTGTCAGACCAACAGCAACTCACCCTCTGGAGTTCTGCATCTGGATCTGGATGTCCTTCAGCCAGAAGACGCTGCCTAATTTCTTCTAGTTCTTCCTTTTCCCTTTTCCTATCTCGTTCATCTGCTTCCATCTCCTTCTCCCTGTCTCGTAGCCTCTTCTGAAGAGCACTACCCCTACAGAAGACACATATTTTGTACTTGAAAGAAATTTCAATGAGGGGCTTGTACCACAATACAAAAAAACTTCATACGGATGTATCTCCACTAAATGAGAATAAGATTTATAAGAGCATCTGGCATCCTCTGTTTTTGTAATAGAATAAACTTAAGATACCAGTTCTCAACCTTACTGTACAGAATCTACCCCACCACATTAAACAGAAGTAGAGAATGTGGCTGCGGATCTCTTTAGAGAAAGAATCAAGTTCTATAGGTTTTTGACAAGAACCACTTCCGCTAAATTAGTTTAATGCAAATGTTAGTTAGTCCCATGCTGAAGGATGTTCCCAATTATTTATATTAACAAGCTTGTTCTTCATACTATTTACAGCTTCTTTGCAGTGAATTATTTAAAGGCATGCTTGTTCCCTTCTCCCTGCTCCCAGCATCTTACTTTGACATTATACTGACCTCTGCCCTGCCTCACCCAAAAGTAAAGTGATAGGAATGAGCAGCTACTCTCAAGCACTAACCAGCAGAAGTAAGGAGCTTCCCTTTTCCCTCTGTCACTTATCAAGTGACACTAAAAAAAATTAGGTAATTATAACCCTTACATTGCCACATTACCAGTCAAATTTAAACTCCGTAAGCCTCTGCCAACAAACCCCACAATTGTTTTAAAATGAACAACGGAGATTTTGTTAGGAATACAAAGACATACCTGTAATATTTTGGATCATCTCTGTCATCATCATAATCTTCTAAGAATTCTTTCAACCGTTTGGCTTCTTTTGCCTGCAAGGAATTGAAACTTAAACAATGATTTCTGGTTTCCTTTCCAAGAGTTTAAAATTTATTAATATTATTAGCAAGTTAATTGTAGATCTACTCTGCTTCAAACTAAAATACAGTTTTCCAAACAGAAAATGGCAAAGTTTTGGTATTGCATGCAGAGGGTCCACTGGTATTTTGTCACTGTTTTGTATATATATACACATATACCCCCACCCACAAATATATATTTGGTTTTTTTTGTTTTACATTACAGATGAAGAGGATCAAAAGTTCCTGTTCTCCAAATCCTCTAAGTCTTGCACTGGGTATTTTAACATGGCAGCCTAAGTGTATTTTATCAGTACTGCTTTGTTTCAAGAGCTTTTTTAAGACAGTCATGCACAGAAACAAATCTGATGGCTGCTCTTAGGATAAGCACTCTCCTGTTGGTACTGATACAAACCACGTGGCACTAATGTACAGGCCTATGTGGTATTAATGTGCCAGCCTAACACTGTAGGGGGCGAGAGAGAGGAGACACTTTCTCCCACTCTGATAAAATGAAAAGGCAAACGCCCCAGTTCTTTAAGGAAAATCAAATGAGGACCTTCTAATCTGTATTTAAGCAACATCCTTAAACCAACAGTAAGATACGTCTATGCTAATGACTTTGAGAAACAGATTATGATTATGGTTGTAATTTCAGCACAAAATTAAACACTGCTTTCTACAACTGCCATCCATAGCCAGCATGCAGGAGGATTAGGAATGGAAAATATCATTGAGCCAATTTCAAACATTTTTTCCCCCTCACGCATTTAGAGGTAAAACTTGGATTCCACATGAAACAATGTGTTTGATAATCCCCTTGCCCCTGTGTGATTTTTTGCATATATAGCTTTGAAGCAATTCCTAACCCATCATCTACTCTCTCAACATATTCTCTCTTTCTCTGGAAACCTATGAAGTGAAATAACACCCCTAAAACTTAAAATAACTTCTTTATGCTTTAGAAGAAAACTATGAGATTACACAATTATCTATCTTCCAAAGGTGTTTTTTCAAATGAAACTTCCAAGTGTTACATTGGTAACTGTGATAATTTCACAACTAATGAACTAAGGACAGGCATTTATATAAAGTGCTTAGATACATTAAAGAATACTGTCTTGTATCTCATAGAGGGTTTGGGCACACAAGCAGGTTGGAAGTTAAAAAAACAGGTCTAGTTCCACCTGCATGACATAATACACACAGTAGGTTTTGTCACAAATCTGACACAGGTTACAGATCTAATAGTGTTTGATGATTAGACTACAGTATTTTTCAGCTGCCTACTTCTCACTCTTCTGCCTTCACAAGACCAAGACACTAGGCTTTGTTTCTTCAGACTCTAAGTAGTACTCCCACTTACCAGACATCTTCTGTTTCAAGTCTGTTAACGGGGGATTTTTTTGGTATAAAAACACACATGGCCTTTATACAAAATGAGAGCTCTATGACTATCCATAAACATAACAGTACAATATTCCATTCTAAATGTGACCAAGAGAACAAGGCAGGAAAAATTACATGTAAAACTATAAGCCTTACCATTTCCCGTCTTCTTTCTTCTTCCCTCTCAGCCTCTTTTTCATATTCTCGACTCTTTTTTCTTTCTCTGATTTCCCAGTTTTTAAGACGCTGCAACAGAAGAAAATATACTCCAAATCCTCAAGAACATTAAGAACAGCAGTACTACTTCAAAGTTAGGTTGGATTATTTTTTAAAACAACTGTATTGTAAGTAATTTGCACATTTTAATTTAAAACACCAGAATAAAATGTCTGTTTTGACAGTGACTTACACAGTCTGCCCCAGTTCATGTACTCAAAGGATTAAAAACATATTTAGGAAAAGGAGAAGGAATAATCTATTTTATACTAGAGAACTTGTTATCAACTCTCAGAAACATTTTTTTATTTAAAGAACCTTAAAAATTCCAATCTACCTCTTGATATGCAGCTTCCTTTTCACGCAGTTTCCTCTCTAGTTTTCGTCGTTCATAGGCATCTTCTTCATCTTCTTCTCGGTCTCTCTTCTTATCCTTTTCCCGCTCTCTTTCCCGTTCTCTTTCCCGTTCCCGTTCTCTTTCCCGTTCCCTCTCGCGTTCTCGTTCTCTTTCCCTGTCTCTGCTTTTTTCTCTGAAGAAAGAAAAAACCCCAAAGTTCAGTACAAAGCCTTCCTCTCCATTCAATCAAATTATTAATAGCATCTTAGAGGTTATTTTAGTTCTGCAGTTGTAGAATATGATTAGCTGGTATAGAAATGTGAATAAAATCAATATTTACTGACGGGTATTCAAAAACCCATTTACCTAAAAGTAGCTGTTTGAGCACTAACCATTAAATAGCAGTATCTACAGAAACTAAGTATGAGCACATGGCAATTTCTTATCAGACTGTGTTAGCAGTTCTCCACAGCTAAAACCATCCCAAACAAAGGGTATCCTTAATAAATCTTTTATGTTTATGTGGCTTACAGAGAATTTTAACACTTCTGACAAGATGATTTGATGTGAAAGCAGCACTTGGAATATGATCTGATTAATTACAGCCTAAAAGAGTAATCCTCTTGCTTTTACTAAAAGAACCCACAAACCAAACAAAAAACCCAAACCCAACCAACTGAAAAAAAAAATCAAAAATCCAACCAAGAAGCCCACCACATAACAAAGGAAATGGTAAAACACGACTAAGCTAAAAAATACCACAAACATAAGATAACCTTAAGCAGGACTAAAGCTAATAATGAAAAATAGGAGAGACCTGAGATAAAACCAGTATGCTCAAGTCATAATTGGAGAGTTGCTTCCTGCATATTGCAGTTTTTATATTCTTGTGCTGTGGGAGAAATCAAGTATTCTCCCAATGTGGATTTTCTGCTGTTACTCTGATCTTCCACAAGGATCATTCTCTTCTGAATGGCAGCTGATCTACTGAACTATATGCATTTAGTAAACAGCACTAAGAAATAGTGAAATAAACAGCAATTGAAGTACACTTACCTTGATCTGCTCCGATCCTTGCGATCCGAACTCCTTTCACGATCTCTGTCACGGTCTCTGTCTCGTTCGCGGTCTCTGTCTCGGTCCTTAGTTCTGTCACGATCCCTATCTCGCTCCCGTTCACGCTCCCGTTCCTTCTCCTTCTCTCGTTCACGCTCCCTTTCTCTTTCACGCTCCCTCCTTTCTCGTTCACGCTCCCGTTCCCTTTCTCTTTCTCTGCGTTCTTTTTCAATTTCCTGTCTTTCTTTCTCCTTTTTGCCTTTCTCCTCCTCCAGTTTCTAAAAACCAACAAGAGAACTTTCATAGTTAATTCTGTAGTTACACAAACTGGATATTCCCGGCGCAACACACAAGGCTGGTAATGGAAATACCAAAACCGCCACTAATTTTAAAATATTAAATAGGGTTTGGTGGGTATTTTTTGGAACTCGTAAGTATGAAATCAAAATGCAGCAATCACAAGACTAAATTTCGTGCAAAAGCATAGATCTACACAGACCAGCAATCTCCAACCTTAGCAGAGTAGGGCTGGCCTTGTATTATGAGCTGACTAAACTGCACATTCAGAGTGCACTACCAGTCATGATTCAGGTGGGACTCAAATTCTACTGGCCCTGTAAGACAGTTGGGTACAAGTAAAGTGAACTTCCAGCTGATAAAATTAATTCTGTTCAATTCGTAAAATATATTTCAGTGGAATGCTTACTGGGACAGTGAGTTGTTTCCCAAAAAGTCTTGGCACACCAAAACCATCCTAGATGAAAACTCAGGTAAAGAAATATATCCACTTACACACGATGCATGTGGTTAAACAGTGAAGAAACTGTCACTTTTCCCCTTTTCCCTCCCTAAAAAAGTTCTAAGTGTTCATTGATAACAACTGGACTCTGCAGAATGGAATCTTAACTTCCATGACTGCAAGATGGAGACAGTTAAAAAAAGGTTGGAAATAGCTCTTTTGGAAGACAGAAACTAAAGGTTACCTGCTACAGTTTAACTAAAAATTGTACAAAATTGCCACTTTTTTTCAATTAGAAACAGTTCTTATGACCAGAATTCCTATAAGACAATAGAAAATACATCAACAGAATGATAGATAAATCCATCCTTGGAAGCAATTTTTATGTGTTAACTTACAGATGCTGTGCTAGGACATGGACCGCCAACACTGGATTAACCTTGCCTATTAGCTATGTTTCTGGGAGGAAGAGCAAGTACACGGTTCACAAAATATACCAAATAACAACCAAATATACCAAATTGCAACCTGATGGATGCCAGAATACCACTTTTTGAACAAATATTGAGCAGAATAAACAGGTTTATCCCCTTTGGCTCCACGTTTACCATCACTGAAATGAAATTAAAAACTGGAACAATGAAACAGCATTTTCTCTGGTTTGTGTTTTTTTGTTCTTTTCTTTTAAACAAAGCATTTAAGACAACTTTAAAAAGCAATCTTACCTGATTAGTGTTCTTCTGCCATAGGCACAGGGACCAGAGAACCGACAAAGGATTACAGAAATAAAGCTAATTCACTAGTGATTAATGTATCCAGTGAAACTATGCTGCATTGATAGCACAATACAGTCAAACCCATGTTGGATACATTGAAATCACAAAAGGAAAAAGGGACTAAAAATGGTAGGAATTGGTAGAAAACTGACGTGAAAAAAATAAAACTTAGATCCTATAATATACACTGGGCTGAAAAACTAATTTCTAAGGACTGTATTATCCAGGAGCCTTACAGTGTTAAATCTCAGGAGGGTCAAATGTTAAACTAGACTGTCAACTTTTAAAAACAACTTACCTCAAATTTCATATACTTTTAAAGAAAGTTTACATACTGAAGTGGTTGATACTTACAGGTTATCTTAGATGTTCCAATAGAAATTTCTTTAGTTGAACTCTTGCTTTTTCACCACTCTCAAAAACTTTGTGGTGAGATTTCTCTACAGTGGGTTTCTTTCTTTTATTAAAAATATATTCACAGAAGTGTAAATTCACATGCACAAGTTTTGGTATATTAAAATCCATTTCCTAAGTCCACTTTCTTAAAATCCAATTGAAAAAATAAACTGGTCTATTTTGTAATCAAAATCTGACCTCAATCAACTTCTGTAAACCTAAATAAAAAGGATCTGACAGGGTAATGGGATGGGAACAGTATCAGATAAACTGAAGTAATGAACAGAAATGAACAGGTAGAAGAATTATAAATCTTACCTTGAGCTCTCTTCAGACTCGTCCGTGCTGTAAATGGACGCCCCCTGCAATGCTGATACCCTGACAGTCTGTCGTTATTGTTTATAAACTCATACCAAAAACATGCAAAGGTTCACTGTGCTCACTAGCCAGCTGCTAAGGATTCAACAGCCCCTTTTAAACATATCCAATACACACAATGACTATTTCCAGTTGATTTTTAATGTTAAGAAACCCAAAATAGCCCCCCAATAATACAAATCAAAGGCAGTGAAATGCCCATCAGCTTCTTAAACAGTGAAGCTTGGTTTTTGTTTATTTTGTTTGCAATTTAAAAAAAATTATTACTTGTTTGCATTTTAATATCAGTGACAACTCGGGGCTCAGAACTGAACATAATTCTACTGAAGTTTCACCACTAACCAGTTTCACATTCAATTGCTGAGCTTCTCCAGATGACTTTTTCTAGATTTTTTTCCCCCAGGTTTCTATCTTGAACAACTTCGGTCAAGAGAAAAACGGAATACATGTACATACAATAACGTGTAGTCACCTGTGTCTATATTGATATGGTTGCATGAAAACATGGTACCATCCCCAGTGACTGCATGTGGTAAAGCTGAACAACACGAGCACACTTCACCTTGCTGTATATCTTCAACATTTTCTTGAATGTTGATTTGGGGATATTTTGAAAGAAAAGTGTCTGCTCGAAAGAGCAGCTTGTCGATACTTCCCTAGGCCAAGGACCACTCCAATCTTGTTGGGGAAAAATTAATACCAACTTTAAGCTAAACATTAAAATAAGAACATCACATGCACAGTTGTGCTCTCCGATCCGCAAATATCACTTTCCAAAGCAGAAACATTCACAGATGCACTAGCATTAGTGGAAACTTCTGTAAGTGGAGACCCTGGGGTGGGACTTGATGTGCACAAACATTTCCAAGCCAGTTACCCCTTTGCATATTTTTCTGAGGGGGCATCCATAAGTATAATAAAAAACAGAAACTCATACTTACATCCTATTCCATGTTACTTTCCAAGCTGTGAGTTTCATCTTGCATTAGTCACCATATGATCTCTATCATAATGGTGGGGGTCAATGAATAGATTAGCTTTATGGGAATTTACAGTTCTTCCATGCATCTAAAGTTTGGTAAGTCTGGTAACCACTGACCTAGTTTTAATCTTCCCCCACTCTTAACTTAGAACTATTAAAATAAAAGACTTTAATTTAATTCACGTTTCATCTCTTCAAAAATCTTGGATAATGTTACAAATCTACCTAGAGAAACACACTCAAGTGTATGTTTTATACTGCAGCCCCGTTTAGCCTTCACTTAAAAATATCTTGACTTAATGTATGTGTAGCAACTTAAGCTGCCTTTATTCATGCTGAAGTGAGAAGACTGAAAAATACTCAGTAGCAATCAAAGTCTTAGCATAAAGATGTCACGGGCCACTTTAACGTGGCAACTGTCTTTTTCTGACTTGTAAAGAACTACATGTATATTAAACCTAATATAAACATCATTTTAAGTGATATTGCAATGTACTGCTAAATTTTATAATAGTGGTTTTTTGGATTTTGAAAAAGCCTAATTTGTATCAAGTGCAAAAACAAGAATACTACCTTGTGTGTGTCTCTGAATTTACTGATCTCTCTTGATATCAGGTCTCTTTTGTCTTCCTCCATTTCTATAGCATTTATATCCTCCTAAAAAACAAGGGGGACAGGAGTAAAAGCATTAACAGCCATCTGTACAGACATAGGAGAACAAGAGAAAAGCTGAAGGTTAGAAGTTTTCAACCAGTCTTGCAAGAGATAAATAAAGTCCTTCTGCAGTACCAAACCTGACAGTCTGATGTTAATGAGTGGAAAAAAAAAAAAAATCAGATGGACAAGAGTCACAAATCTGGCAACTAGCAGTAAACATAGTCATTGTCAAAGCCTACAATGTAAACGAACCTTGGTGATGAGTGGATAAGGTATCAGTGGGGCCACTGGAAATCTGCGGAAAATCTGCGGAAAAATCCACGGAGATTTTTTTTTTTAAAAATAGATTGCACACTACTCTGAAAAACAATGTTTTGTATGTTTGTACTACAAAGCAATATTGTATTGCTGTGATCTCATTTCTTTGACTCAACAAAGTTACAGAAGAACCTCGCTAATTCTCCCTTTGCTGAACTACTTAAAACACATAGTGACGTCTCATGTTAGTAAGACTTCACTGAATTAGAAGTGTACTACAGGATATTAGTACGCTATGGTAGCATCAGAAACAAGGCTAAGCTACACTTGCCAAAATAAATAAGTATATTTGCAGTGGGTATGTCTTGATTTTATTTACTCGCTAATTCGCAGAATTTGGTAGATTGCACCTGCTCTTATAGTTAGTGCGAATTAGCGAGGTTCCCCCGTGCTTGAAATTGAAAACCAGATTCCACTCACTCTCAGCTCCCCGCACACATTTTCAACTCCCCCACAGCAGTCATGCCTTCACCCAGAAGAACTAACAGCCTCTGCTGCTAAGACCAGCGGGAGTCATCTTCATACCAAGCTCTTCAGGGGACAAAAGTCCCAAAGCTGGTGAGTTTCCACACCCCCCTCACCACCCCCACAACACATCTGCATCCACCTTCCCTTTCCCCCCCACCCTCGACAGTCTTTCTCTCCCCTCTCCTTTACGGACAAGAGAACAACAAGCTAGTACCACCTCTTCACTCCCACCTCTATTCACACAGGCCAAAGATGGCAACTTGAAAGTTTCTTGTCTTCCTTCTCAGTATGGGAAGGATGCTGCGGTGCAGTTTCAACCCCCAAGTGCTGCGTATTTTAAAAGAGCTTATTTGGCTACTTGACTAGCTCAGATTTGTAAAGTTCTACATAACACAGAGCTAAGAGAATATCGCTCTGTCACAGGGACATAGTCAGCACCCAGCTCTTCACGACTGCAAAGGTCTCTTACAATGTTTAACTACCTGGAATTATTCATGGCCATATATATATATATATATTTACCCACAGGACAATACACATTGTAACAGTGCTTGTAACAAAAAAATACAGCTGATAGCATTAGACAGTGGCTCATTTGCAAATTGTCATCGAAGAAAACATCTTCTCCCAAACGGAGGGAGAGGAAAGAAAAACAAATTCTCAGCTCAGCACTTTTATACCTCAGGTCGGCCATGACTAACAGTGTTGTGGGAAGACAGACTTGCTCCCTGAGGGAGATGTTTCTTGCACCACACTTAAACTCCATAAGCATTTGAAACTGCATCATTGCCTTGGAATAGGTACTTTGCAGAAGACTTAAGTGGGCAAAAATCTTGGTCAAACAATTTTCCAATCTCTTTCATATACGGTGCAGAATGGTAGGTGGGAAAGCCCATTTTCCCATGGTTAGAAACTTCGATGGAAAAGCTTAGTCTGAGTTTGCTTATCCTTGTTCCCCCTTCTCCATTTTGTTTTAATCCATGAAAAGGTCATTCACAGAAGCAGGTCTACACCAGAACATTCATTCCTGCTTAACATGTTTTTTTTTTCTGCATTGCACAAGATAGGAAAGCCGGCTGACCAAATCCAGCCAAATTGAGACATGTATAAAAGTGATTTTGTAAGGCAGGAAGATTACAATATGCCTTTCATCCCTGAAGGATCCCTTCAAGGACGTACACAACTAATGAAATGCTTCCACATATGGGTAGACAGCTGCAACCAGTTGGATCAAGGCACACTACAAGAATACATACTATAAGCAGAGAGAAGAATTTTGTCAAAAACTACCAAATGCATGGCATTACAATAGCGCCCTGGCATCTTTCACTGGAAGTGGATGGTATGCAGGAACTCTTTACAGTTGTTTTTTAAGTTCTTATCTGAAAAACCCTATATGCATGTACAGATTAAACTGCACTAAATTCAGTATTTCCACCTTCAGAGGGATGAAAGGTCGGTTCAGTCCTGCCTAGATTCAAACCTGTTGTTCCAAGAAGTTTAGGTGCTTAAATGCCTAAACCATCTTGAAGGGATTGTGTCTATAACTGACTAGCTTTCAGCTCAAAAAAAAAAAAAAAGAAACTGCTGCTGACATCAATGCTTGTTGATTTGTTTTCTCATCAGAAGTTTAGGTTTAAAGTATTTGCACAAGGTTTGGCCATTATATAAAGGTGAGTTGAAGAAAAAAAAAATCTGTTTTGTCCAAAATCAAAACACATACGTCCTCCTTCTTTTCCTTTTTCTTCTTCCTGGGGTGAGAGTCAGATTCCTGGGAGGGGGCATTGAGCTCGCTGGAATATTCTCGTATTAAGACTTCAATGGCCCCTTTAATTATCTGATCTCTTCTCTTTGTTTCCTCATCCAGTGCTTCATCATCGTCATTTGTTGTCTCTGGTCTGGAGTTCTAAGGAAAAATGGCAAAGTAACAGGACTTAACAAATTGAGAGCAATAGTGGTTTTATCAGAAGTTCACCTTTCATGAACACATCCATGCCCCTATAGTATTTACTATAAAGAAGCAAAACCCCAAACAAAAAGAAAGATGAACAAACCCATACAAAAAAAACCCCAACTCACCACATGAAAACCAAACCACCTACAAGTAATTATCAATTGCATTATATTAGTCAGATCTTTTCACACTGGCAATACCACAGCTTACTGCATAGTTTTACGGAATCGCTGCAGAGAGCAAGTGTAGGATTGCATAATAAAATAACATAATAAAATAGAACAGAAAAATGGTGATTAAGGCAGTAGACAGGAAAAGAGAGAGCACCCACATGCTCCCAGAAAGGCAATCTCTTGGTCAAAAGCTTCGCCTTCTATGTTCCAGAACTTCAAGTCACTTCAACAGCAGCTCCTCAAAGCCTTCTACTTAAGTGCCATGCAACACAAATGCCTACCTAAAACTTCCAAGCTGCAACTTCAAACGGGAGAACTATATTAAAGAAACATCATTAGGGAAAACATTCCTTGCACAACAAACTTTTTTTTTCCTTTTAATTATTGTTGATCAAGTACTTTGCAGTTCATCATCTTTTTGCCCCTTTCAACCTTGTAGGGAGGAAAAGGAACACACAGAAATGCCTTTCACTAAATAATACATGAAAGGGTAGAACAGTGATCTGCACACTGAGCAAGGCAGCCCACCTCTTGAACCCCTGAATCTTTTAGAAAAATGGAATCTCACCTGAGAATCCAGCTGGGTATCCCGTCAAGCGATAGGTGGTGGGTGGAGTGAGGGGGAGGGAAGGGTCTGATGGAGCAGCAGCTAAGAATGAGGGGGAAGGGAGGATTCAGTTGGAGCTGAAGAAGCTGCCAGGCCAAGGAGGAGCAGGCTGAAAAGAGCTAGAAGGTAGTGACAGGGGGTGGAATTGAAGAGATCCAGGGAGAAGTGGTGATCAGGGAGAGGAGCTAATTAGATAAACGTTTGTTTGGTGTGTCTCTATTGAAATTGTGTTGTAGTATATATGTTTGATTTCTTAGTTCAAAATATTCAAGAAAATTTGCGACTTTTGGATCCAAGTGGCACCAGCACACCAACGATGGTATGAAAGGAATCGCAAGCAGTTTGATTACAATGCACTTCACCAATACTCCTCAGCAATTCACAGCCTTTCTTTGCATCACCACAAAAACAGAGCAAAAACCAACCAAATCCAACAAAACCCAAGGAGTTAATCTCATTCTACAGTTCAAAAGAATGGGCTCATACAGGTGCCTTCACCAAAGCCACAAACAGTACCCACTGCTTTATTACAATCAATCGCCCCAGACTGACTGTAACTCATAGGGGCTGATAGAAAATAAAATTCATGAGAGATGTACAAGAACTCCAGAAATACTTTAAGCTTGTTTATAACATCAGCTGTGAAGCACAGTATCACAAGTGATGCCAACAAGCACCAAGGAAGTATAGAATGAAAGAGGAGTCAAATCAAGCCCTTACCTAGGCTAAGAGCTAGTACAGTACTCCACCCAAACCTCACGAAGTTAGCATTCTATTTCACTAAGCCACTGCATTTAATCCCATACACGGGGTATGCAGTCAAAGACATGTCAAGTACTTCAAGTCATCATTATGCCTCTACTTCTGGTTAGGTAAAATGAAATAGAAGTATCTGTGTTTCCACTATAGTCTACACACATTTAATAAAAATTCCAAACTGGAATTTTAAAAATTTACCTGCTACAGTGTGATTAGCATTTTTAGTTTTCTGAACGAGAGCCTCTTCTCACTTTGATTTTACAGAAAAAAATTGTTTTAAGCGATATCTTCAGGCACATACAAAACCTTAGGAGTTAGACAAAGCCCAACTTGATTGGGGTTGAAATATACTATTTCAGCAAAGAAACAGACACAATTAATTTCAATGCAAACTTGTCAATTAAGTATCTTTGCACCTCAACAAGAATTCAACATACCAAGTATCTGCAATTATTCCAGAACAGATCCTCAGCTTTTAGATCTACTAAATATCTGAAAGCTGCCTACTGCCTGATAACTGTCTCTTCTACTGAACGATCTACTTTCTTTCCCTTTCATTGATTTGTTCCAAAAGATCATCAGTGGAGGGGAAAGAAACCTCAATTCCTCTCAGACAGCCAATTTACAGACTGACAGACTAACTCCTTCTACAGTTTAAGCACTATCAAGAGTCTCTAAACAAAAATGAAGCAACAGAATCAAAACATATAGCACCTATTACTACACTTTATAATGAATCACAGAATTGATTCTAGAAGTGTAGTTGTAGCTTGCAGTTAAGTTCAAACACTATGGAATGAAGAGCTTACACTTCTCTGCCTTTCAACATATCTTCAGACTCATTAATGTGATTCTGGCAAAATCCTAAAAGGAATTAAAGACACAGAAAGGAGTAGAAACTGAGACATGCTCACAATCTGATCTAGCAAGTAATGTTACACTGACATCTTACCTAAAGAATGCAAATCACACATTATATACATACCCCATTAGATGCCTTTTTCTTTGCTTTCCATTCATCCAGCTGAGCCTTTGTCTTTGCATCAACTTTGACCAGCAGCTTCTTCTCTCCAATCTGGAGGTCATGGAGTAGTCTCAGTGCTCGTAGCGTGGAATCTGGCTCTTTGTACTCACAAAATCCAAAGGCTGAAATGGATGATTAAAATGAGACACAAAAGCATTAAAGCTATTCAGGTAATTTACTTTTTTTAAGACTGTATTTTGAATCAATAAACTTGGAACATAGACCCTTATTTTTCAAAAGCCAGGAGTACACATCATAAAAAATGAAAAGTTCACTCACTGAACTCATCTTTGATATAATTAACAGTCCAGTAAATAAGACTGAACTAGTACACACACTGTAGATGCCCCATCCCTGGAAACTTTCACAGTCAGGTTAGATGGGGCTCTGAGCACCCTCATCTAGTTGAAGATGTTCCTGCTCTTCAAAGGGGGTTGGACTAGATGAATTTTGAAAGGTCCCTTCCAACTCAAACTATTCTACGATTGTGTTTGTAAAGCTTTCGACATATCTATCTTAACTAAGAAATGCAGCCTGTATGATGACATCTTAGGTGAATTTGCATTTGTCTGATGACCAAGGGCATCAACCAACAGCTCACCGTTAACCTAGAGGGAAGGGTATTTCAAACTAGGTTCTTCACAACAGTTACATAAAGTTTTAAATGAGAAAAACATTTTATGACAGCAAAATAAAAAAAGTGTGATATATAAAAAAGCTGAAGGAACTGAATTACATCCTTAAAAAGCAAAAAACCCCACAAACCTAGCAAGATATGAAAACACAGCGAAAAAATAGTAACCAAAACTGTTTCCTGCAATCACTGGAGAAAGGTCACAAAAATTAAATCAGTTCAACTTGACAACAGGAAAGGTGTCATGGGTTGACAGGTTTCTAGGTAAATTTTACCCTGCCAGGTCCTTTGGACGTGACAGGGTGTCGTGGGCCAACGACATTTAAGGTACACCCTCTGCGAGATACAGTATTTAGGGAGCTGGACACCTGGAACTTCCTCTTTGGCTTCCGGCGTTTCAACTGGTAACAGGGGAGGGAGAGGGGGTTTTTTGCCAGGCTAGGCCTCAGGGCCGGCCTGGCTGGCCCTCTCCCCTCTCCTCTGGCTCCCCGAGGGCCAGGCCTGGCCCCCTTTTACCATCTGCCGGGCCAAGCCTCTCCCCTCCCCTGCTTCCCCCCCCGAGGGCTGCGGCTTGGCTCCCTTTTAACCATCCACCGCGCTGGCTTGGGCCCCCACCTCTGGCCACCTCCAGCAGCCCCCGTCACTCGGCCTGGCCGAGCGGGGGAGGCCCCTCCGGTTCACTGCAACTTCTAAAATCCTGATGCAGCCGGCACAATGTGGGGAGAACGGCCCTCTCCCTCACCCTCCTCCTCCAGCTCTGGCCAAGCGGCTGAGATCCCATGACCATCCACCGGCCTGGGACAAGATTAACCTTTCGGACACCGATTCTCTCCCGAGTCAGAGAAAGGGGTGAAAGCATGTGAAGGAAGCTACACCGAGACACTGAAGTCAGTGAAGCAAGAGGACTGAACTAAAGAAAGAGGAGGATGAGGAGATGCCCTAGCTCTGGGGCTGAAATTCTCTTGGGAAGCTATGGAGGATGGGTGATTGTTTCCATCAGACTGTTTCCTGTAACTCATGACATTTTATGGGGGGACTTGGAGTGTTTCAACAGTAAGATGCCCTAGCTTTGGGGCTGAAATTCTAACTGTAGTCATGGGCAAAGGTACTTATGCTAAAGTAGCAAGCAGATGCAGAGGTGGGCTGCAACTGAAGAGAAGCTTAAATGGGGGAAGAGAGAGAGAGAAAGAGAGAGAGAGAGAGAGAGAGAGCGAGAAATGAGGACTCCTTGCCCCAGGGGTGGATAGAGAAGATGACCTTTGCTTTCAGAGATGAAGATGAAGATGACTTCGGAGAGATGAGAGAACTTTGTTTTATATTAGAACAGCTCATCCTTAAAATTATACCCCATATATTGACGTGGCCCACGAAAGCAGCTGTGGGAAGGCTGCAAGGTGTGGGAAGGACTTTCACAGGGGTCAGATGCTGTAACCGGGCGGCCGATTCACTGTGATGCTGAAGCCACGAGAGAACTGTTTTCTTGTGGAAAGACCTCCACAGTACGAGAGAGACTCCGCTCTCTAAGTAGACTGAAGAAAAGTTATTCTAGAGGTGGTAAACTGACTGAAAAACATCAAATTTTGTGTCTTTGCATTGTCAGTGGGGAAATATCTGAAAGAGAAGTTTGGGGGGGAGGAGAGGTTTTCTGAAGGTTTAATCTAATTTTTATTGTTTTTTTTCTTTTTTTCCTTTTAGTTCTGTTAATAAAACTTTGTTTATATTCTTTAAAAGTTTGAGCCTGCTTTGCTTCTCCTAATCCTTATCTCACAGAGAGAAATATCCTAAATAATAGGCCCAAGTTTAAATTACTGCTCTTCAATTGGATTGGCGAACTCAAAACCACTACACTACAACTGGTGTTTCCGCCCCGTTAGTATCAAACCACTACAAAAGGTAAATTTTACATCAGGAAAACCTCCTTCACAGAGACAGATAATACGTATCATTGGAAGTGACTTGTAACAGTGCTAGAATAGTATCTTCTTTTGGGGGCTAAGCTTTCTCAGGAATAGTCTATAAAATCATTCCATTTCAGAAAAGAAAGGTAAGCAAAATTAGCCTCCCAAGACATTTTTCTATCTAACCTTTCTCAATTCCAGAAAATACTAGCCCTTTACTAGAAAGTATTTAGCAGCTATCATATTACAGTACCTTAAAATGTAAAACGATTAAGAATAGCGATGTGTCAAGATATTAAAAAAACTGCCAGGTAATAAAAACAAGAGTATGTCTAGAGATTTTGAAAAGCATGAACAGTTACCTTGAAGTTTTCCAGATGCCCCTTGCACTCTCTTCCAACTCAAAACCAAGCCACATTTCTGCAATTAAGAGAAATATCATTAATTATTATTTTATATTCAAAACATTACAAAAACATAACCACTTTTCACAAAAGATGATAAAATTAAAAAAGAGTAAACACTACGAAAAATAAAATAGGTCTATATTCACAGACATCTATAGTATAAAAGAGCTGTACTCTTCACTTATTGAATTCAGGCATAGCAGGCCATTATTCCAGTGAGTGGGAATAGCTCTGCTTTTAGTTTTGCTATATCGCTTGTGGGTCATTACTTTATTCATCAGCCAGGGATGAAATTTAACAAGCACTCTGCTGTACTTACTGCTAGAAGCTGCCGTATGAGCATGTCTGAGGCCTTCTCTGAAATGTTGCCTACAAAAACGGTAGTAGTGGGACCGCAGTTTTCATCGTTTTCTTTGTTCTTTAAGCCAGGATGGTCTTTTCTGACTCCCAAATGTTTTCCAACCATAGACACTGTGGTAGGAACTAACACCTATAAAGAGGAAGAGAAGTTGTAAAATAAAGTATTGGAGTGGTTTAGTTTTTTACTTAAATCCATAAGACAAAAGACTTAGGGATGCACATTTATTTCAAATTTGAATTTTCATACAAACTTTAGTTAGGCTTATGGAGTAAGACAACAATAAGCAGTTCAGGCTTAACACTTTCTACAACACAAAAAAAGATGGCCATTTTCTGGCGAAGGAAGATAACAAAAGGTGTAACTGAACACAGCCACTGGAGGTCTCAAGGTGAGCATACAGTAACATTAGGTAATATTTCTCCTACAAATAACAAGTTTGCAACATTTGAGTCACCGGAAGTTGAATCACCTTACCTAACAGTGTAAAAACCAAGCTGTGAATAGAAAAGTAACTGTGGCTCAAAGGCTTCAATGGACACTTGACACATGATCTTAAAGCTTCCACACAGTGAATAAACACTAATGCTTTATTTAATCAACACACAACCCAAAGTGTGTTTAGGTTAAGGAGCAAACATCTGTAAATTAACTGTATAAAGATAGGCATGATCATCTGCTCCATTTTGCTACAGTTCTTTCACCTAAGATTTAACAGTCCTTATGCACAGCCTCTCTTCTCAGAACACCTTTCTAGAAGTGTCACTTACTAAAAATTATTTTGATCACAAAACTGAACAATAAATTTGTTTCAGTATCTTTGTCTTAAACACACTGGTTACTTAAACACACTGTATATGAACATATCTTCCTGTAGGAGATAATATGAACTATCAAAAAATTCTGGATTTTGGGGAGATTTCACTTCCACAAAATAGCACAAACGGTAATTCACCTTGAAGTCAAGAAGCAACCCTTACATTTTAAAGCACACTTTTTTCCACCCCAAAATCATAAACCCCCCTTCCAACTAGAAATTAGTAAGATAGACAAAGAAACCTTTCATTTGCTTTTCCATAGATGGATATTACATGCAACTATTCATTTTCCTTCAACATGGCAACAGCAAGCTTATCTGTAAGCTTGTCAAAGCACATGCTTTTAGACAACCCAGCAGTGCTGCATGATAGCTTTATAAACCTGGATGAGGTAATGCCTCCACGGTACTAAGTCAGGGTTACAAACTCCAGAGCAAGAGACCTGGAATCTCCCTGATCTAACTGTACTGCACAGGAAGAGCACACATGATCCAAAGGCAAAGCCTAAACCATTGTATTTGAGAGAAGTGTGTCTCCTTGCAAGAACAATAACTGCTTCACCTCTGCAGCTGGTAGCTCCAGACATTACTTCAAACTTTGTCTAGGCTAGAAATTAGCATAACATTTGCATTATAGTTGCATTTAAAATTAAGCATCTTCTTTCATAGTAGAATTCTGATGCAATAGAGCAAAACAAAAACACTGTCGACATCTACTAAGTTTTATTCTCCATTTTATTTGGCCATAATCTCATCCCTACTATAATACTTACAGTTGGAGCAGGAGCCATAATGCCCATTGGTACAGGAATCATAGGGGTCCCTGAGAAAGACAACACATTAATATTAGTCTGCCCTGTTGAAAACTGATGAATACAAATGAAATGATTGCAGACGTGATTTTCAAACTAGACAGCAATTTTGGTCAAACAAGCATTTCACCGTACTGATTACCAGTAATTTCTTAAGCATTCAAACAAAGCCTAAGTACACTAACATACCATAGGCATCCCAGTCACTTTCTCATATTACCATTTCAACTCTGTCACAAACAGATCTATTTCCAGAGCACATTCAAGCCACAATATTGTTCTAGAAGACAGTGGGGTGATGAATGAAGCAGGGAATTCCCGAGAGCAAAGGCAGCTGATGCCCTGCAGATGATCCCGTTCCCAGCTTATACAATTCCCACAGCACAATCATTTCTGCATATGGCTTAGGGATGAGGTCCTGTAGAGAATGACACCAGGCTCCATGCCACTATTTACGGAATAGCTTAATAAAGGCAGCATAAGAAACCTCTAACGAGAAGCTGCTCAATACTTCACTTGGCAGTCTCCAACATCTAATTCTGAACAATATTTTATTTTAATAATAATCATTAATAATAAAAATTAACCGTTTTAATTAATATTTAATCAGATGAAACCATGTGATACCTCTCTTAACTACCAAATTCACTGGCATCTTTAAGTACTATCATGAGCCAATATTTGATCATAAGAAAGGCTCTTTATCTTTCTATGCCAACAGCTAGAGGTTAAAGACATTAAGTGAATGGATTTCATCAAAACTACTGGTTGGTCAGCAAACACATGGAGACTTGAGAACAATGAAGTCAATCTCACGTTCTTCACAGGGTTCCTACATCGCCTTTTTTTCATTCTACAAAAAACTTTCACCATTTTTCCCTCTCAATCCTTCCCTTTTGATCCTTCCCTCTCCTACTGCTGTATTCATAAAATCCTAAACAAACTTCTGCAACCTACTGCTCCTGGACTTATTCCCCCACTTTCTCTAGTGTTTAGTCTTAATACACTTCTCCTCAGACACCTTTTCCAGTTTTTTCCTCATCCACTCAGGTTTTGCTTTATTTGTGTTATTTTTTATTTTCTCCAGCATTCAGTCCTCTTCCTCAGTTCCTTCATGTTAAGGTCATACAACCTCTTATCCCTCCAAACCATTCAGACAATCAAAAGTGCATTGCTCTCCCACGTTCTCAGTTTTAATACACCATAGCATCCCATAGACTGTAGCAACTACTCCCTGACAAGACTCTGGTTGTGCAGCCCTGTAATTATTATAATTATCACAATGGCTTTTAAAGTTACAACTCAGTAAACACACTTGTTTTATCACTGATAATTCTGTGAAACTATCTGCCCAACATTCAGCAGAAGCCACAAATATCTAGTGAAATATTGGGCACCATCAGGAAGCGTAATGACCACAGGCATCATTTAGCTGCTACACAAAAGCTTGGTGCACCTACACTGTTGTCTACAGCCTATAGAACTGGTCTCTGCAACCCAAGACCACCCAGCCCCAGTGAACAGCAACGACAGTAAAGTGCTGCTTTACTAGGAAAGGCTGTACACTCTGAGACTCTTCAAGCGTGGAGGTTTGCAAAACATGGAATGCGGCTGAGGCGTACAAAATCACAAAACTCAACTCGCCTGACTCCCACATCAGAACTGGGGCAGAAGGGGGACACTGAGTAGGCAGTGAGTTTAAAGACAGACTTAAGAGTAAGAGAGTAGCATTTTCCACAGCAGTTAATGAACTTCTCAAATTTGGTCTAAGAGGTGACAGGGGAGATGGACAATATCAAGAGTCAAAAAATACCAAAATGTTCACAAATGACAGGTCCAGAAAAAGATAAAGAACAAATGAAAGATCATACTCTAAGATCCCTAACACTACAGGTGTATGAGGCAACAGACTCAGAAAGCAGACAGGGATACACGCCCACCCTAAATACTGCCTTCTAGTCCCATGGCCCACACAATGCATCAGCCTATATGGACTGCAGGTCTGACCTACTACAGCATTTCTGGCATGCAAAATAGGGTTTTTTACACCTTAGTTGTATCCAATAATCTTCAGAGATTTATCAGAATCACCTCCTTATCAAATCTTCCACACTAATATTGGGAAATGCTAGAACTTCCTGGTTTTAACAACTGTATTTTTAGGCAAAACAAAACACTTTTCCTAACTTCGTTATTATGCAAGTAAACTACTCCAGCTGAAACTTTTCAAAAAATTACAGGCTGAGGTAACTAAGACATGAAATTTTGACCAAACAGCTAGCTAAAGATAATACTGTAAGCCACTAAAATTGTGATCTTACATATGGACTAAGTTCAGAACAGACTTTCATAAAATCTCTGTGGCATTTTCAGCTCTACTGATGTGCTTATACTAACAAGTGAGATCCATATCCTCTACACATCAAAATATGTTGTCTGCACAGGTAAGTAAATCATGTTTCTCTCGTGCAGAGAAGAATTTTGTTCTCACCTAATACCAGGCTTCTCCACTCTACATACCATTCAGATTCCTAACACTAAAATGAGACTATTTAAACACAGCAGGAGAACAAAAAGATCTTTGTCACACATGCTAAGAAGCAAATGTTCAGAGCAGAAAATTTTATCAGGCATTTAAAAATATATTTCAGAAAGTTATTTTTTTAAGTACCTGGTGTTTTATACACTATTATACATAAACTGGAGCTAAGAAAGAGAAGAGGTATGAATTTAGAATTCAACCTGAAATTTTTGATGGCAGGATGCTACCTAAACAAGAACTCTGCCTTTAGCAGAGAATAGCTAACATCTCATGGTTCTCAGGAAAAATGTTTAGAAAAACTAATGCAAGTAAAGATTAGCCTGATAAACGATGTGCAGAAATCTTCTTGTAGTTCAGCCACCTGTTTTTTTGAATGCCTCTATTGTCTACAAAACACTCCTGCACAACAGTTTAAGACAATACACACAGGAGTTATTTTCTGCAGCCCTTATGATGAATTCTAGAGGTAATTCTCTGATGTATTCCCTTCTCTCACTTGCTCTGTGGTCTCCTGCCCCCAGTCATCATTATGTATACTCACAATGTACAGAAAGAAAGTTGTCCCAGACCAGCAAGTTAAAATCTCAACTCAAAAAACACAGGCTGATCTTACAGATGAACAAAGAAAAAAGGTAGGAATAATTTTGGCAAGATTAGAAGGAATGATAAGGATAACTGTAAGCTTGCAAGATGTGTGGAGGAAAGAACATAAGAAGCAAAATAAAAGAAAGTAGGACATGAAAAATGGAGAAAAACAACAGAAAAAGTTGGACCTTCTCTGAAAGTTACTCCTCTATTTTCACATTACACGTACTTAGCGTACCCAACAGTTTCCAAAGGCTATTACAATGAATTAGTGTCAAAACAGTGGCTTTGGAACACCTGATATTAACAGAAATCACCACTTAGCTTCAGTCTTGAATAAAGGCTCAAGAAAAGTCGAGTACTTCATTTCTAGTCAAAAGTAAACAGCTTTTGGAAGACCAAAAGGAGCTTGCTTACATTACATGATCTCTGGGAAAACCAGAAACTCAACTGCAATGTACACAAATCAGAGTTAACGAGATATATTACTTACAAAAGTAACTGACTTTTAAAGGAATTCAGAATAATATAAAGAAATTGATTTCTACAATACTCCCATATATTAATATAACTTACCAGGAGGTACAGGTGGAGGAAAACCAGGGAACTGTGGAGGTGGGATTCCAGGGGGAAGCGTTGGGATTCCCATAGGAGGGCGATTCAAATGAGGTGGAAAAGACATTCTTGCAGTCAGTCTGTCAAAAAGACAGAAAAGGAAACTTGTACTAGTCAGTTCCCAAACATGAATTACAAAAGCAGTGAAGTGGTAAGTGTCCATAATTATTTTCAATCTTTATATAGACGTTTCACTACAAACTAAAACTATTTTTCAACTTTTTTTCTGCCAGCTATCCATTACATTACAGATGTAATAGAAATCTTCTCTCTCAATTAAAAACAGCACTTCTAAGGAAGTGATGGAAATTCAGAAATGAAGTGAAAACCAAAGCCATATCTGACTCCTCACGCCAATAAAGAGAATTTAACAGTTTGTACAGTTTCTTTAAAATAAAGCTATCTTTGCAGTATATGAAAGCAAAACTAACCTTATAATACATTTTCAGTAAAGCAAGTAGTTCTGTTGTACAAGAAATGATCACACACAATATAGCTGTAGAACAAGACACCAGAAAGAACTGGGCCACCACAATTCTCAGCATTAACAGGAGCGGTATGTAAGGTAACACGGGGGAGATCCTCAAATTTCAGCAGAGAGAGAGTTAAAAGCTTGAAAGAGGGTTCTGTGATCTATTTTTAACTTCTCAGTCCACAAATCTCCTAGAGCACAACTTGGACATTAGCCCACGAGCTAAGTGTCAACATGCTCTCATGGAGAGTAAAGATAATTTCAAATACCATTTTCTATTCAGATTATTATTTTACGTGCATATTACTGACCCTGAAACAGACACCACCCAGTCATAAAATACTCAAGATCACCCTTAATACACCTAAGGCATGCATTCTTGCTTCCAGTATTGTTTCAGTAACCTTACACAGTCAAGTCTTCACAGAAGGTTGGCCCTCATTTCTAAAAAAACCAAAACTGGTCATAATATTACTGCTGAGCATACACATACATCCACACTGCAGCGAGGAAGCATTGGAGAAGCTCACACAGAGTGGATCATGCGGACATGAATCACGAAGACACAGTATCACAAGTGACAAGAACCCAGTGAGCTGTCGGCAGAAACGTCTGCGTTTCTCATTGGACTCTACAGACCGCCTTACAACCTACAGTGTCAGATCTGCACTGCAACTGCTTTCCAGACAGGCAACTATGAGTCAAAACTGAAGCAAGGCTGTCTCGAGAAACAGAGTTATGGTAGGCAAAATTCTGATACATACAACTGAACTGTAGATTGTAACATGCTTTCTTCAAGGCAGGAACACAATGGCACTGAACACACACGGAATGGAAAGCAAGTTTTGCTGGAGACAGATGTACCTTCCAGACTTGTTCAAGAGCAAGCCATTAATGATAGTCTTAAATACTAGAAGTAAAAGATAATATCAGTACTCTACCATAATAGCAGGTACATCTGAAAGATCTAAAAAATTCTAGTAACAGAATCACATAGAAAAACTTTATTCCCTCAGACTCTGGAAACAACTGTGAGAGATAAATGTATACAATGGACTGGAAAGGAAGAAAGAGAAACCCAAATATATTTGGTAATACCTTCTAACATCAAAACTTATTTATTCCGGTCTAAGAACACAAATATCTAACCCCATCACATAATTTATTCAAGGAAACATTTACAACTACATCAATTACATGACGTATGTGACGAGGGCATTCACTAATTGGCCCCAAAGGGCATTTATCAATATCTCGCCAGGTAAAACAATGAACACTCCTGTGACACAAGGTCTAAGACGGCAGAAGAAAAAAGAGAGCAAATGCAAACATTTTTCCAACAGTTCAATAAAGCTGTTATGGAATCTAATAAACATAAAACCTCTCCTCCCCTTTAGAATCCATATGCCTAAGAACACATTTCCATTCTGTAACTCCTGAATTTTTAAAACTGTATAGGCAAAGAAAAGCAGCAAAGATGTACGCCATTTTATTTTTTAAAAAGTTGCTTATTGTTTCTTCAGACTACGTGTACATCAGCTGACATTCATCTAGAATCTGGAACTTGTGTGGTACGGAAGGGAACACAACTCCCTTATCTGCCTTGGTATCCCTACTTGAAACTTTCACACGTGAAAAAAAAGAAAAATAACCAACAGAAAAAGCACAAAATGAAGATCTTTAAGGCTCTCAGTTCTTACCTATATTAAAAGCTGACAAACAACTGGATAAAATTCAAAGCTGTTTTGGGGCAGACGGTACAAACAATAAGCTACTGGGTCTGAAATGGTTCTAAACAGGCTACGACAGAGTTGCACCATCAGAGGTCCACAAGATGTTAAGGAGTGCTCTGTAAAACATAAAAGAACAATTGGGGAAGTAATTTTCCAGGCTGCTTGTAGGTGCAATCCCTTCTCTCGCTCTGATAAGCACTTTATCTGAGCCATCATTTTGGAGATGCCAGCAAAAAAAGCCTGGGGACTAAGAGATGAAACAATCCGTTGAATTAAAAGATGCTGAAACATACCATACCCAGCGGATGCTACATATGCACAGAGAAGCAACTCTTTGGTTGGGGTATTTTTATAATTTAAATTAAAAAAGCAAAAATTTAGCAGTCAACGAAGTTACTGTTGCTGCGTAAAAGGAAAAAGGCAGTAAGAAGAGAACAAACTTAGTCTTTCAATCTTCTGGGCAGATGATGTGAAACTGTTATATACAGGGCTTCGACAGTCCATTTCAAAGCACTCCGTTCTTTCTCCCCCCGCTTCCCCTCCCCCCCACCCCCAAATTTGTATAATTACTTTCATAGCAGCTAGAAAGCTGCCCTGTTACTGACTTAATTCCTACATGGACCAATCCTAGAAACTCTGCTGCCTGTAGCATTTACGATCAAAACTAGAACTAAGGAAAGCCTTGGCCTCTTTCTCACTACTCTGTGTAACTACTAATGTGAAACCAGCAGAGAGAACAGTTTAATTCTGTTTCCGTTATGAAAGCTGTGAGATACCAGGAGCGAAACTGCTCACTGGAGAAGTGAGAGATCTGGACGAGGGAGGAGGATGCATCCAAAGTGCTACAATGAAGGGAACTGCATAACACATTCTCTTCTGTCAGGAGCTAGAGAACACACCTCAAGTGTAGATATTCTTCCAACAGTCAGAGGGGCTCTGCCTCAAATTTCTTAGCAACTACAAACCAAAGGCTAGGTATGAAAAGTTAGGAGATGCTAAGCTGGATCTATGTAAAATGCACTTGTAGACATCTCAGGAACAGCAACTTGAACTTCTCTGCAGACTGTCCTCCTACCCTGCCAGTACAGTTCAGTGATCAGTTTCTGATATATTTACTGTGATCTCAGTAATGCATATGGTGATCTTCCAACTTCCCCAATTTATTCAAATATCTAAATAAGAAACGAAATAGTTGCGACATATTTTTAAAACCTCAGCTGACTTATGGTAGTATTACCTCTAGTGAAACTGAATGTAAGCAGCATTCTTGACAGCTGCAGTTTAATTAACAGCTTTGTAAGCAAGAGTTTAACTTGTGTGAATGCTACAGTGGCCACAAAAATACAGGAGAGAAAAGCAATGATCAACTGGCCTAATGCCACTCAAAATACTGAAATACTGACAACTTTATCTCCCAAAATGATGGATTTATGTCAGGTCTCAGACTCAAAGCGCAGTCACTTTAGGCTGTGTCTGTGCCAGCAAGCAATACAATAGGAACAAGTCTGTTAAACAAAACTAAGGGGAGTTGAGACACTAATGTCCACAGTACATGTTTTGGGGAGGCCCACGCCACTAAAAAGAATGCCAGTTTGTAGGTACGAGGGCATTTTTCAATGTATTTTCATCCAAAAGGAATCCGGCTTATCAACTGTAATAGCACAAACCAACATGAAATAAATTTTCATTTATGAAATGAAAGTGATGATGACTGTGAGACTTCCTTCAAGAGCACACCCTTGGTCCAAGTTAACACAGTAACGTAGGTGCACGCTTTATTAGCCTTGGGCCATTTCTCTAAGCTGTAGATTAATTATATCATGGATGGCAAAACATTTAAGTTTGCTCTACGCAGACCCAGCTCAAAACCAGCCTGAGCTACTAATTAAGGCGAGTGCTACATAAACACAGCTATAATATTCCAGGTTCAACTTTGGCCCAGAAGGAGCTCAGTTGCTTTCTACACTGCACTTCTGACTTAAGTCCTGGTGGAACCAAGCAACATGCAGAGCCATCTGCACCAATCTTCTGCAACTTGGAGAGAGTACAGGGATATCTATATGGTTCTAAGGTTTGGTAAAATCCGTTGAGACTGGTTAATCCTGTCAAGGTGTGATCCCTGCTGGGATGGAGCTTTGTGCACTAGGAGCACACTGACTCTGATTTACAACTAAGCAAACGCAGACAGCTGGCCTTAGGGCTGGAATCAAGTGTCTGAGACCACACAGAACTCACAACTACTATGAAACAAGGGTCACCATCACCCAGACATTGCTGCCCTGTTCTTCTTTATTATCTCTGACTCCTAAAAGTCCCAATAAGAGGGTACTGAGATTGTACTGGTCTGGCTGCACTGTTAACTCAGTAATTTATTTTTAAATCATAGTATTCTTTTAACCTTCTAATAAATAAATAAACCTTCTAATAAATAAAGGGGTGAAGTGATATGTCATAAGCAGAATGTAAATTTAATAAAAATTGCTGGTAACGAACGTATTTTAAATTGACAATTCCATTATCTACTCAGGGCAGCATCATAATTCTACCAGTGTCACAGGATCAATATCCTTAGTATCTCTGTTTACACATCAGAAATTTTACTTAAAAACCTCCAAAACATCTTAACCATCTTCAAAGCAGTGAAGTCCCCCATGAAGCAAACAGTTACAGTACTTATTACTGTTACACTGAACAAAGCTAAAATTGACTGCAAAACCCCTAAAGTCCTAATGCACAAGCAAACTTCATGTGTTTTAAGAATACATACACGAAGTGTCATAGCAACAGTCACAGCAAGGCTGATCTAGTTTGATTTAATTCTATCTGATTTTAACTTTCCTTCAATATTTTCCCAAAACAGTTCTGCATCACAGAAAGTCTGTACCCTTAGTCTAGAATAAGTTGCACAAAACAGCTGTGCAGGCTGAAGAAAACACACGCAACAAACCCATCTGTTAAAGTCAGTACTATCACACAGGCTTGTGCGTTGGTCTCTACACATATTTAAGCCATTCCGTTATAAAAACAACCTCCTAGTTCGTCACCTAACAAAGGTGCTGTTTATCTTATTGCTTGTCATCAAAAAAATCTCCCCAAAAGAAAAATCTTCTATTCCAAGCCAACTGGTTTCCTCATTGAAAATGACCACTTTCTCAGACCCCTAGAGTTTTCTCCAAAATGACCTGCAAGCTAAGCAAGGTTTAAACGGTAAACACAACAGACATCAGGAGAGACAAAACATATTACAGATTTCCCAAGCATATATATTTCTGAACAAAAATACTTGTATTTGCTCTATCTTGTTTTTCAGAGGTGATCTAGAAAGCGTTTAGTAACTGCTGTGGAATAGTTGCATCCCACACTGTTACTATGAAGCAACGCAAAGAATAATGTGTTTACCCAAACCAAAGCCTCAGTCCAAAAGCCCTTTAAGTAGGGGTCCGTTAAGTAAGGCATCAGAACTTTAAGATATTTGATTTAATTCCTAATTCTGTGCCTCTGCACCCACATAGAGCCCTGGTTAGTGAAACAAGTGACTCTCCATTCTACCCTGGCTACTGACTCTTCCCCAAACAGAAACATGGCTGTGGCATTACAACACTTACATGAATGGGCACTCAGAGGCAGAGAAGCAGGAAAACGCAAAGCACTCTGATCAATGCTACTCCTTTACAGGGAAAGTAAGAAACTGCCCTGTTCTTCCTTCTGACTTGCTCTGGACTCCCCCCATAAATGCTGATGCAATACCTGAAGCAATGTTTTCCTGCCACATGCAAATAAAGGACTAAAATTCAGTATGCGTGTATTTTAGTCTGAATGGACTAAGAAATATAAAACTTTTCAGATTTCACTTTCTGTAACGCCGTTTCAGAGCTGCTAAAAAAAAAAAAAAAAGTTAGTTGTGTTCAGGACATTCCCCGTGTTTAAACAAAAAACTTTCCTTCAGGCAGACAAAGGTCTTTTTCTACAACGGAAAAAGACATCATGAGAAAAACATGCAGTGTGCACATCACAACAGCTACTGACACGGATGAATCACTCTTGATTCTTTCACACACGACCTGCTAACACGTGTTTTAAGATGACCGCCTCAATCCACACTAAGGACAATAACTTCCCTGTCGCAATACATCGCGTTTCCTAGCGTGATCGGTTTCCTCGACGAGGAAAAGTAAAAATCCCACCCACAGTCCGAGGCGGCCGGGCCCGAGGAGCAGCGTCAGGCGCCAGCAAAGCTCCGCGCAGATCCTCGTCCCGGGCGTGCGACGGGCTCCCCTCGCTTCCCGCGGGGCCGCTCCCGTCNGGGAAGCGCTGGGCCGGCTGAGGCCCCGCTAGGCCGCGAACACACCGCGCCGAGCCGCTGCCGCCGCGCCGCGCGGGGTCATGTGACCCGCCTCTTCCGCCAGCGGCCCGGCGTGCACCGCGCCGCGCCACCACCGAGGCGGCCGTGCCAGAGCGCCCCCGCGCGCGCCCAGCCCGTAACGCTGCCGACCATAGAGCGGCGGCGGGTAGAAGGGCAGGGGGGCAGCGAATGGGCATGCGCGCTGCCGCCATCTTTGGTGCGGGCAGGCGGCGCGGAGCCGTGGCCCGGCCCGGGGCTCCGCNCCAGCAAAGCTCCGCGCAGATCCTCGTCCCGGGCGTGCGACGGGCTCCCCTCGCTTCCCGCGGGGCCGCTCCCGTCCCTCCCGCCGGAATGGACTCCCACGCGTCCCAGCGGGCGAGGAAGCGAAAGGGCCTCACGAGCACCGCCCCGAGGCCGCTCGCCCGTTCCACGCCCCGTCCAGGCCCGAGCCGCCTCCCCAGCGAGCGCCCGCCGCGGCCCANCCCAGCCCGTAACGCTGCCGACCATAGAGCGGCGGCGGGTAGAAGGGCAGGGGGGCAGCGAATGGGCATGCGCGCTGCCGCCATCTTTGGTGCGGGCAGGCGGCGCGGAGCCGTGACCTGGCCCGGAGCTCCGCCATGTTGAGGTCAAGCGCCGTCGTTGGGGGCTGGGGAGGCTGGAGGCCCTGGAAAGCCTCTGGGAAGGCTCCGGATGTGGGTGGCACGGAGCCTTGCCCGTCTGTCAGCAGTTATTGCCCCTCAGCCAGACACTCAGGCCAGGCTGAGCTGCGACCCGCCCGTGACGGTGGTCGGGACGGGCTGTACCGCAGGCACTGAATCCCTTCCCTCGACCTGCTGCCCGCGTTGTTTGGGGTGCAGCCCAGGATACAACTGGCTTTCATGGAAGGTTCTGTCTGCTGTAAAAGACCTAAGGATTTACACATTAAAAAGAGCGAACGTTAGTGCCTTAGGCAGCTGTATGCTCATCAGAAAGATGTCATTGTGTGCTGTTGGGCCTAGCCGTGGTCTACAACTGTAGTTCCCCTGACCTACTTCCAGCATTTAGACTACGTTAAGAGAAAATTTTCAACATGACATGCAAGACAGTAATTGCTGTAGCTACACCACCGGTGGCAAGGAGTTGCAAGTAGAAAGAGGAAGTGACTATGAATGAGAGGAACTTGATCTTAGAGATTATGAGGTAGACCACAAAATGAACGTATGTGCATAAAGCTGTTTAAAAAATGTTGAATCAGCTAAGGAAAAAAATATGTATTGTATTTTCCATTGTTTAAAGAAAAGCACTCAAAAGACGAGAGTCCAATGACAAAATCTCCACCTCTAGACCGACTTCTTCAGTACAAAGCAGATTAAAACTATCTGGCTGATGTCACACGTTCTGCTGAACAGCCAACAACTGCGTTGGAACTAAGGTCCTGTTCATCACTTTGCTTTACAAGATGATGTGTAATGGTAAATATTTTAGCAGTAGCAGATTTAAGAAATGCTTCAAGTTTGAATGCAATTCCTGCCCCCCACCAGAAACAGCATTTTTACTTTCTATTAATTACAGCTTATTCCAAGCAGCTTGCATATCTCCCTCTAACTCATACAAATTTAGTAACTACAATACTGACTACTCTTAATATCTAAAATAATTTATAAGCATACCTAGGAAAACCAAGGAAAGGAGAAAGGGCATAACAAAAATCTTCAGAATCTTCTCTGTGTTGTTGTCTCAGACAACAACAGCTCAGCTTGAAAAAGAAATATGAATCACAAACTGACTTGCACTGCTGTGCAAAAAAAAAGTTTTTATTTACAGGAGACGTTGCAAAGCCTTTGCTCATTACATGTTCATCTATTTTTTAGCCAAAGAAATAGGCTATTTTGCATTTATTCTTCTTATACAAATCAACTAGGCTTCTGTATCCTTCTTAATCAAGGAAGAATAGCAGCAGAAGCATCCAGTAAATGTAGCTGCTTTCCTATCTTTACTCTTTCTGCTATGGGATTTTAGAATTACCCACCCCTAGGGCCTATATTATCTTCCTGCCTTTCAGTTATGAAACTGAGATCCCTTTTTCAGATACTGACCACATTTCACTTTCTTCAGTTCTTACTGCAAACTCCAGAGTTTTGTGCTCAAGCCAATTATGAAGAGTGCAGTAGATAGCTTTTAATATTAAGGTTAAAATTAAAAGAGATGCTTCTTCTGTCTGCCAATTGTCTTGTATTTCAAGCATGAGAAATCATCCCAAACATGTTAGGCAGCACCTCAGGGTACAGGAGTCACATTTTTTCCAGACTATGCATTTTAAACATTTCATATGCAGTTTTTCTTCTCTTCCTCATATCCTTTAATTGCTCCCTTTATCACATTACCAGTCTAAATACAGCCACTTAGAGGAAGATCCCTTAGATGCCAGACTCATTGATCTCATTCCTTGGCTCCTCGGAATAGCACTGTGAGATTTGAAAGTTTCTGCCTCATATGTATTAGTTATATTCATTGTTCAGCATTTTTTCAGGATTTTTGGTTCACCAAATCTTTATTCTTATAGATGTCAGTCTATTTTGTCAATCTCTTGAATTAATCTTTTATGCAAAATACCGAGTGAAAATACATTCTTATAACAGCATGAAAGAGAACAGGGAAGAGAGTTAGTGTGCCAGTCTTCAGTCATTCATCATCGCTAAACTGCATAAAAGAGAAATAATTAAATCATGTGTATGCCTACACAGATGTATATATAGTACAATCTAGTATAACAAAAGCACTTCAGCAATACACTTGAATCCTGAGAGGGCCTCGGTCACTCCTTGTGTTAGAAAATTCATCTATGCCTCATTTTCACAGTAATTGGACCCACTGACTCAGTTTTGTGAAATGATGGTACTTCCAAGGTAAACTCGCAACCAGTGCCTTCTGCATGGATATCCAGTTGTGTAATTTGGCTCCCTCTTGAAATTATTTGTCTGAAACTGAAGCAGGGGACCAAAGGACGGGGCACCTTATAGCTGTTAGTGGTTATCAACACGTAATGTCCACTGAAGGAAAACAGTGCATGTCCTTCCTCTGGTGAAGTAACCACTAACATTTGATTCAAACATCCAGCTGAAAACTCTTGTTACTTTAGAAGAGAAATTGCCTGTGCACCGGCTATGCTACAACAAAAATATTTTTGCATGTTATCTAGATCAGTCAATGAAAAATAACTCACTATTTTCTTGCAGCACCCCATGAGCCAACAGCTCACTGGAGCCACTACTGGCCGAGGTTGCTTCCTTACTTCCTCACCGTGTGGTTTCTTTGACCATCTCTATCTGCCGTTCACTTCCCATTCCCACAGCTCCAGTTTGTGACAGTGAATCTGCCATTTTTTTGGCAGGTGGGTGCCTCTATTTTGGACCTGCAGTCTCTTTCAGCTATATAAATGATGTTTGTTCATCCATAGGTTGAAGCTACAGTCATGAAAAAAACCCCAAAGGCTGCAATGACAGTGACCAGTGGCTCTCCTCCTCCAGACTTTGTTTAAACCCACGAGTGGCACATGAGATCTGGGCACCAAGTGCTCTCTCCTCAGGCAGACACCGTGATCCATTCATTTGCCAGACCTGGAGGCCTGGGAGCAGCCTCTTGGTCGTTCTCCAGGCGGTGGGAGGAAAGAGATTCACTACGAGTATTACCCCTTTAAACCCTGCTGGGGGCTATTTACTCTCCTCCGGCGCAGCTCCTCGGAGAACCCAGGCAGGTGTGAGACAGTGGGGGGAAAACAAAACGAGGAGAAAAGCTCGGGGTCACCGCAAGGGCCGCGGCACCGCGCCTGCCCGCCACGGGCACTGCACGGCCCGGCCAGCGCGGCGTGCTCGGGCGATGCAGCCCCCGGACTACAGCTCCCGGCGTGCCAGCGCCGCCCCGCCTTCAGCCCGCCGCCTTCCCGTCTCCGCGGTGAGAAAATAACCCCGAAGTTCCCCGCGATCAGCTGATCCCGGCTGACAACGAGGGGATCGGGCGGAGGGGGCGCGGGTCCTGGCCGGCCCTGCCCTGCTCAGTTCCCCCGGGCGCACCGACTGCATGGTCGGCCCCTGGGGGAGGAGAACCGGGACACCCCCCCCGGGCGCGGAGGGGACGGGGGGGAGGAGGAAGCCGCGGCCGGGACCCGAGCCCTTAGTCACCGAGTGCCGGCGGGAGGAAGGGGAAGAAAGGTGGCCGCCGGCTCGTAAACAATAGCCCGGCTCGCGGCGCCCTGTGCTGCGCCGCCTTTGTTCCCGGCCCCACCGCTGCTCCCGCCCGCTGTCGCCACTCGGCGGGGGGAACCCGGGGGCGTCTCTCTTCCCGGCGCGGCGCCGGGCGCAGTCCCAGGTAAGTGCGGGCGCGGGGGGAGGCGCCGGCCGGCACCGCTATTACGTAACCGCGGGCGGGTCGCGGGGTCCGCCTGCAGCCCCCGCGGGCGGCCGAGCCACAAGTGCGGCTACCGGCGGGGCAGCGCCCGCCCGGGGCCGCGGGACTGGCGGGGAGAGGGGGCGCCGAGGGTCATGCCGGAGCGAGAGGGGCTCCGCGCTGGCTGGGAGCAGGGGAGGCGGCCCGGAGGCAGCGGTCGAGACAAAGGCGGCGGCGGGGTGCGCAAGCTGCCCTCGGCGGGCGCTGGTCTCGGGGCTCTGCTCTGGCAACTTGGGGCGCAGAGTGAGAGGGAAAAAAATCCGTCGTCTGTCAGCCTGACCGCGGGTAGCGATCGTCTTCCAGTGTTACTAGAAGGAGCGCACAAAGAGAACGGATTTTTGTTTTTCTGGTGAAGCACATCAGGAAATTCCCAGCAAATAAATACTGTGAACTCTCCGAAGGAGGAGCTTAGCTGTGGAGTGAAAGCAGAGAATTTTCTAGTCTTGACACGGTCCTTTTGTGTGTGTGTACATGTATATGCTCTTGTGCATTTCTGATGCCTTTTTTGTCTCTGTGTCACCAGCTGTCTCCGTTCTCAGCTTCAGGGAAATACTCGCTGTATCTGCTGAAGAATAACAGGCTGGGGTTTCTTTCTCATCACTGAAAGTACATTAAACAGCTAAGCAGAGAAAGAATGTATACTAGCATTTGGGTATAATAATGCATGAAACCAGCCACCTTGTCTAAGTTTATTTTGGAGAAAGAAAACTTCACTAGCACTTAACAACACTCTTCCTGTGAGGCAGGTCAGTGTATGAATCTCACAGAAACATATATTGATTATTTAAAATTAAGTACAGACAACGTTCCTGTTGTGTTTCTTTGGTGAAAATACTGAATTTGCAACTGACTTTTACACATATCATTGTTTGAAACAGAAACAGGAGGGAAAAACATTGCTTTAAAGAAATTTGAAGATGAGTGCCCACACGCAAACTGCAGAGAAGGGACAGAACACGACACTCCTGTGCCAGGAAAGCTATGTTTGCAGTGGGACAGATGAAGCAATCTTTGAGTGCGATGAGTGCAGGAGCTTACAGTGCCAGCGTTGTGAAGAAGAGCTGCATCAGCCAGAAAGGTTGCGGAACCACGAACGGACCCGTATTAGACCCGGTCATGTCCCGTACTGTGACTCCTGCAAAAGTGCCAATGGGAACATAATGCATGCCAGTATGACGGGCTCAAGGCAGATAGCAGCAGTGAGGTGCCAGGTGTGCAAAATCAACCTCTGTGTGGAGTGTCAGAAGAGAACACATGCTGGGGGGAACAGAAGGAAGCACCCTGTCACCGTGTACCATGCTGGCAAAGCCCAAGTACAGGAAGAGGAGGAGGGAATGGATGAGGAGACCAAGAGAAGGAAGATGACAGAGAAGGTTGTGAGTTTCCTCTTGGTGGATGAAACTGAGGAGATTCAGGTAAGAACTGTTGTGGTTTGTTGTGAACAGGCAAGATCCTTTAGTTTCTTTCTTAGTCTAACAGGCTGCTGTGATGCATGGTTAATACTTGAAGTGTAATTAGTGGCAATGGTAGCAAAATGATGGCTAGTAAAGTACAAGTGCCACTGAGTATGTTGGGCTAAAAAGACACAGTGCCTTCGGGTGGCCTTGCTCACGAGTTCCTCAAAAGGTCAAGTTCATTAAAACCTTATGTGTGGCAAGAGCCTCCTCTAAGAGGCTTGGTAAGCAAAGCTGGTGAAAGAATTGACTCTGTGCTGAGACACACACAACTAAGATAAGAGCTGTCTGTGCAGGATGCTGATCATTCCTGAACAAAGTTGAATACATTGTATTGCAGTAGGTATCCTGCAAATGGGAGTGCTGGCAGACAATTTCCTGCTGTATGACTAGGAGAGGGCACTGTACCAAATAGTGCTAATGCAAAACTACAGCCCATTGCTACCATTTAGCACCAGTAAATCCATCTGATTTTTAGAAGTAGAACAAAATAGAAATAAGTGTCCATAGTGCTCCATCCAAGTGCTACATACACCATGGTTAAGCTATATTGCTTGTCACAAATATTATTACATGTTAGCCTTTTGTTGAAAGAGGGGGAAATTGCCATTGGGGTAGGTCTGCTGATAAAAATGATAGGAACTAGTTAACTAGGAGCAGCCTCCCAGGAGTCACTATTTTAGAAAGTCTAGCATTCAATATGTGCAGTTATAGAACTCTCCTGTTGGCCCTTACATTTGGTAAGCATTTTACAAGGCAAAATGTGTGAAAGCCACAGAGCATATTAATTACACAACTAAAAATTGAACTTTGTTTTCTGACTTTCAGTTTGCATTCCTTATGCATTCAGGAGACACTGAAAGAAAATGTGTAGTCACCTGGAGACTCAGTATCTGGTCGCTCTAATTTAACGTACTCATGCTACCGTTATTAAAAAGAATTGTGATGATATACTTATTTTTGATAGTTATTTGTACCCATCATAGTAACAGTTGATGTGCCTGTCATGCATCACAAGGAAATGTGATTGAAGTATCTCATATCTATTCTATACTATGGAAGTGTGTGTATGTACATATATATGTATATATGCAGTAATTATACCTTAACATAGGATAGGCACAAGATACTTGTGTCATATTTTTATCAGTTCAGGTGTACTGATTGCTAAACTGCCATGGCTTTTGAAGGGGAAAGGGAGGAAAGGATGACAGTCCTTATGGTGCACTGACATAGAAAACACACTATGCAGGACAGCAGTGACTGTAAACTGAGTGCTTGAGTTTCAGGTTCGTAGCAGTCCTAAGTTTGTATGCCTCCGAGCCCTAAGCACACACTTATTTCCTTGTAATGTGTGACAGATAAAACTATTACTTTAAGATACAGACTTTTCAATAATCCTGCTCTAGCCTCTAGAGCAAGCTCTGAAATGCCTTGGAACAGGGCTGTCCTGGAAAGCTGCTCACAAACTGTGTCTGTGTGTGGTTGTACTGGTTTAAGTTATATTTATACTCATGAATCTGTAAGCCTTATTGAGGTAGACCTTTGGCTGCCTCCTGCAAGCAAGTGCATTTGCTATTTAAATGTCATGGGCAATAAAGCCAACTTCCTTATTGGGATAGCAGTGGTCCTTTATCAGATCATAGCAATTTGGTCAGAACAGGGTTGGGTTGAAAAAGCTCTCCAAAAATGATCTTATTTCACTATCAAGATGTTGAATCAGAGCTCTTCCATCTGGAGTGATCTTCTCTTCCTCACAGCTGAATGCATATGTGACATCTCACAGCCACTGTCAAAGCAGTTTGAGAGATTTCCATTAAATTATTTTCTGGCAGCTGGAATTTAAAGAGTGCTTGCTATTATAGTGATAATTCTGCTAGTGAGCATGAGGACGTTTATTTAGAAAGGCCTGTCAGATACCACAGAAGATGTCTTCAGAGCTAAGTAGTCATCTTTTGCTCTTGATAATACTGAGGAGCCAATTTAGCTATAGGAAAGTGATCATCAGCCTTTTATTTTGTGCTTGTCATTGCTTGGGGAGAAATCATTAGAATGTTCTTTATTTAAACCAACTTTTTTGTCCAAAAATGCCAAAATATTAGTAACTTGAAATAAGGAGGTTCAGAGTTTGAGAGTGTGTGGCTTTTTAAGCTTGAGCAGACATGATAAGAATTTAACAGAATTATGTAGTTCAGCTATCTTTAACTGTTTAGTGACCTTTGGAACTTGAAAATTGTTGCATTAGTTGGGAAATAAGAGAGGAAACTGCTGATTTGCTATCAATAGATAGATGGTAGATTCTGCCATAGCAATGTTAAAAGCTACAAAATTACAAATGTTAAAAGCTACACCACCACCATCACAGGTCCCCCCCCCAAATCAGATGGAACTAGTTAGGCTGCTGGAGCAGCAGATGATGGATTGAGATAATCACTGATGTATATTTGTTTACAAACATCTAACTTGAAAGTAGATCAATGAGATGGGGGCACAGGGCCAAAAGATTTGTTTTTTTAGTTTCCTTTAGAACCTGGAGTTGTTAAGCTTAAGTGGTTGTGTTTCATCTCACTGTTCCTGTTGGCTTCTTGGAGGTGGTAGCTCTAAAACTGAAGAATATTTATAGTGTGTAAGCAAATGACTGATCTAGTTCTAGATCCAGAAGCAACGTGGATTAATCCATAAGGAGCTGTGCCTGAGCAAATTGATTCAGGGGAGAGGTGGAAATTCTCAGTTTGGGCTCAGCACTACATAGATACAGCTATGATAATTCTGATATCTGCATAATTGTCTTTGTGCCATGTTGCACAGATGTGCTGGCCTGCTCAAAGCTTTTTGTGTTTTGCAGGCATAACCATAAGCTCAGAAAGCTGAGGACTTCTTGTGCTTGTTCAAATCCACATAGACAGAAATGGTCCCATTTTAAACTGCTGCTTGTTTGTAGAAAACCAGTGGTAGCTAAAGTTTGTATCTGTGAAATACAAGCTTCTCAGTGATGTTCATCATAACAGGACTATATCTGAGCACCTCAAAAAGAGATTGGTTATCTCACATTAAAAAAACGTTGTTAAAGGTTAAAGCCGAGTTCACACTGTAAGTCTGTGGAAGAACAACAAGGGAGGTTGTTCCTCATGGAGTCCAGCCCCATCTGTCTCACACCACACAGTGCAATGCTTTGCAACTCTTGTGAGTTAGTCCCCAGGCATCTTGACTTACATGATGAATTTTTTCTTCCTTCTTCCAGGACTTGTTGCCCCTCATAAGACCTCACTGACTTCTGTCAGAAAACAAATCTTGACTGTTTTACAAACTAGCATCACCTGCAGTTTAGACCTCATTCTAGGCTCTCTTTGTCAAGCTCTGTTATGCAGTTTCTCTTTACACAGTATTAAACTTTTGGCCTTATCTGTTGCATATCTAAAGCTGAGGCTTCAATCAAATTGTTCTTGATAACTGCAGCATCTGTTTGTCAATTGGCTCTGACATGGTCTATCTTCCTTGCTCATCTGAGAATGATATTGTGGGGATTACTTCCTCAGTCAATTGCTTTGGTCTTGTCACTGCTCTCTACATCTTCCACATCTCCTCTTTGCCTTGTTAGACTAAAACTGTGTGCCTTTTTTTTTTATATGTATAAATCCCTCAACTGAATCTCCTGATCTGCTCTGCCAAGATGTCAGCTTTCCTTTCTTACCTCTAGCTTCCTGGCTTCTCAAACAAGCATCATTGTGTTGTCACTAGTGCTGCCCCTTGCACACAGGAGGCACTTCCCATAAGAAGTCACAGAATCAATTAATTTGGTTTCTTTAACTGGTATTTGTGTATCTATTAAGAAAAACACAGTGAAATACAACAATAAAAACATGACTCAGGTTGTGATACTTGTTTCAAATCCTGAGGCTGTCTTATTGTGCCATGAACTTTTCCACTCACCTGGATCTGTCTTTGTCTCTCATACTTATATTTATGCAGTCTCTGGAACAGTTTCCAATTTTGCTTTGTCTTAATGCAACACGCTTGCAAAAGAGCTCTTTAGCATAAAGCAGAGCTATGCATCTGTTGTACAATTAACTATTTGCTGCTACTTTTGAGGCGGGGCTGAATGCTTAACAATGCATAACAACAGCTTGGTATTTTTATCTCGGGGAACAGATGCTGGGAGTTCTCACCACAAGATCAGAACTTGGTTGTAGTGTCACTAATGGCTTCTATGATAACACTTTGTCCGAAGCCCTAATTAAGGACTCGGCACATATGCTTATTAGAAGTAGAAAAAATCTTTTATTGACCCCAGAAGATAGAGGACATGCTTGGTTATTAATAATCTGCCTTAGAGTTCACTCATCTTTGACCAGAAATGAACTCTGTCATAAGAAATTACCCAATCTATGAGTTGCAAAGAGAAATAAAAGGTACTGACTTTGTAGTCTGACTTACTAAGGAGACTAGAAGAAAAGAAAATTTTTCCTCTAGCTAGTCACAAAAGTAATTTCCCCAGCTATGTAATTTTATGAGGGAGAAGGAGCACACATTTATTGCTATGTCTCCCTTGAGATACCACTGTGAGCTCCCTTTCTTCAGTTTGCAGGGTCTTTTTGTTGTGCCAATAGGTATCTCCACTTCCTAAATATAGCCCCATTCCTTGAGGCTTTTCTTATTCCTTCTAGCAGGTCTAGACACCTAAAGGAGTAACGTCTTCCCCTCAGCAAATATGAGCAGGATCTATGTAATGCTTTGCAGTCAGTTAAGATAACACAAAAGGACCCATAGCCCTTATTTAAATGCAGACCATTTTGTACAATCATTAAATAACCTGTCATTAACATCATAATAGTCCATGTGTCCTCCTCTGTCCTCTCCTGTTAAAAAGTTACACATACATAGTGATGACTCTGCAGGGTTGCTAGCTGCTTTGCTTTTCTCACTCCTGCTGTAAGCCTGATGGAAGCACTGTGATTTTTCCTTATTATCTACTGATTTGAGCCTGGATAAAGTCTAGGGATGAGAGAATGGAGTCTCTAGGAATGCTTTTTCTTGTCAAGTATTCTTTGTCAGTTAATGGGAGCTAACATACATGTTCTCTTATGAAAGAAGGTCATGATCTCTTAAGTCTGACTGCTTGCATTTGTCTATCAAATAGTGCTAGTTCCTGTGACACTCATGCTTCATTTGCTGTTGGGTGAATGTGGTTTTGGTGTTTGTTTTTTTCTTCGTGCTTTAGGGTAGCACAATCAGCTGTAAATTTCTGGGAAATTTAGTCCATAATCTGTAAAGTAAGGAGTTACAGGTAGTATATTTGCCATGGATATAAAGGAGGAAGAAAAAATGGAGGATCTGAGTCTTTTTTAAGCCAGTGTGATCTGTTGGATCAGGATATGTAATTTCTGTCCCTTGGTGCTGTTGATGTGCTATAGATGAGTTTTCCTCCTCTTTGTGCTTTAGAGAGGTTTTCTTGCCAAAGTATTTTTGGAAGTTTACTGTCCTACACTCTAGGAATTTTTCTCTTATTACTTTGTTATTTTTCAGTATTCCTCCCATCCCAGTCTGTTACCAGTTCACCTAAATTTAAGTGCACTGTTTTTATGTCCTTGGAATAAAGTAGTAGAGACACTACTCAGCAATTGCTGGTTAGGAGTGTTCCTTCTTCCACTGAACATATACCAGTATTTTGAAGAGTATTTTTAGAAGGTAGAAGAGAGAGACATCCATTTAACAAACGTACAGTTCCTTTGACAGTCTCAGGCTGGCTCTTAGCTGATTTTTAACATAGCCACTTACAAATAGTGCTTTTCCCTGGAACCAGTCTTGCACCTTCTTCATGATACAGTACTCTTGGGCATTAATTAAAGTCAAATACTTTGCTTCCTTCCTGTCTCTTTTGTCTATATGCTGATGTGAGTGCTGCTGTGGAAGGAAGAGAGCATGTCACAGGTGAGGGAGCCTGGTAGCAAGCCACTCTGGAATTACCCACACTTTTATTCAAGAAGTTCCTGAACTTAGTTCAGTTTCTGAACTAAATAGTCTTGGGGGGTAAAATGGGGTGTTTTAGTGCTTCCCCTGCTGTACCCCTCTTTGCACTTTCCCAATGAATTTTCCTCATTTCCCAATGAATACCCTGCCAGCAGGCATGAGATGTGAGTGCTTTGAGGTACATTCAAGAAAGTAAAATCAGCTTGCTGTCTTCTAGCCCTTCTGTCCTTCCCATTGCCTCCACTTTCTCTTTTCTGCAGCAGTCACTGGGAGGCAGATGTCACTGCTATACACACTTTTGGCTTTTTTACCTGGGTTGTTAATGCTTTGCTGTAGGACCACATAAAGGCAGAAGATTGAGTCCTTTGGCCTGCCTGTCAAAACACCCTGAAATTGGGAAAATATCCAGAGTAACTGTTTTCTAGGAAGAATGCAACTGTTACACAAGTAAGTTTGTAAATGCCCCTCTTAACAAGGACAGTGGTGTAAGTAGTGTCCACACAGGTAATCTAGTTACTCTTAGTATTTAGGAAGACAGCATGAACTTGCTTGGTGACTTGCTGTCTTCTGGGCAAGTCACTTCATGTGGATGTGGTCTGCTGCTAGAGCTGTGACTTTGGGGTGGTAATTGGTAGCTCTGTTATTTATGTATCAAATTGGTGTAATTAGATTATGAATTTTAAGTTATATGTTGAAGACTTGAGTAATGGCATAAATTATATTTTCCATGGAAAGTCATGCAAAAGAAAAGGTATAGGAGGCAACCTAAGGTAGAAAACTAGAGATGCTTGGACTTTAAAGTCAGCTTTGATTCTTCTTGAGCATCTGCTTATGATCAAAATCTTCTCTCCTGTTCGGAAGATTCTGAAAGTCAGGGGAAGTAATGACCTCCTGAGGTCACTTTCAACCTGAATTACCCTAAGATCTTAGAGGAAACAGGATTTGAATTACTGTGGTTTAGGGCCTGTCTCACAGCTCTGTTGATGTTGTGGGTTTCATAGCAGAGAGTTTCTCTTCCTCGCAGGGAGCTATCTTTTTTGTCACTTGATAACAAGAAACACTTGTGGATATCAACAAAAATTTCTTCTGGGGCAAAAGCAGGGAATTTCCAGTTGTATTTTTAATAGCCTGTTGCACTTGAGTTGGTGAGGTAAGCCAGTTACGCTTCTTTGCATTCGTGCACTGCCTTTTCAGGAGCGATTGTGAGGAGCCCTGCAGAGATGTGAATTTTGGTGGTGGCACCGTACTGTGGTGGAGCTTATTCTTCTCAGGTTAGTCCTACTGGCTGTAGTTAAAGGAAGAAAACTGCTTTATAGATTTCTCTCTTGTTTTCAGTGTACACTGAAATTGTGATTTAATGACCTAAAGGTAGGACCTGGGGCTTTAGACATGCACCCAAAGATTTTTTTGTGAATCTACCTCTGGATAGGAGCTCAGTTTTTTAGAGTTAAAACACAGATTTAGAAGCAGCGTTTTCTAGAACTGGTCTGTGTTGAGCTGGGCAGATCTGACAGATCTGTCCTGTTTCCAGGTTTAGTAATTGATGTGATACTCTGTCCTTAAGATCAATTACCTAATATTGTCTCAGTTTTGTTTTAGAAGGTCAGGGCTGCTTAAAAAGTTGCAGATCTTCTTTTAGCTTGCTTTGCCATTTCTCCTTCTGATTTAAGGTGTTTGAATTCTTATAAGCATTATCTTTTAAAAATATTTTCTGAACTGTGAGCAACATTACTTGTATTGCCAGTGTTAAGTAATGCTTTAAGGTAAATATTTCTTTTTATCCACTTGATTGTTTTGACCACTTGTAGTGATTTGTCTCAGATGTTTGTAACTTTATGCTGGTATATGTTTGGATGTGCTGTTACAAATCTTGTAGCTTACATTTCCATTCATTGAGAAAGGTGTTAAATTTATATCATTCTTACTGACTTAGTGGTTGGGTGTCAGAAGATACTGTCGTGTGCTGATTGTCTAATCATAGATTCATTTAAGTTGGAAAACAACTTTGGGATCATCAACTCCAACTGTTAACTCAGCACTGCCAAGTCAACCACTAAACGGTGTCCCTAAGCACCACATCTACACATCTTTTAAATACCTTTGGATATGGTAACTCCACTACTTCCCTGGGCTGCCTGTTCCCATGCCTGACAACCCTTGACTCAAAAATTTAGTTATTTATATGGTGATCTCTTTCTCGATTGCAGAAAATATTTTTTTTTAAATTAAAATACTCTTTTAAAACCAGGTCAAGCAACGAGTAAGACTTCAAAACACAACAACAAAAGTCCCAGCATAAGTCAAAATGACAGTGTAAGACTAGCAAATGAAGGCGCTCTGATGAATACTATGCAAGCATTCTTGATTTTTGTTTTGAGCTATTGTGTGTTGTGGCACAGCTCTGGCTTTGTGCACGACTTCCGTGCATATTAGCAAGCCCTAAAGGGTTCATAAAGAGTCTTAAAAGGAGAAAACTGTGGTAAAAATGTCTGATTCTCCTAATGTGTTTGTTTTGCTGGAGGCAGATTTAAAGTTGTATGAGTACAGGTCATTGGAAACTCTGTTCTATTTTATAGATTTTTATTCCTAGGCTTTTTAACACTTTTTTGTTTTAATAACATTGTTACCAAGAAATTCATAGGCAGGAATGTAATTTTAGCAGTTCTTGTTTAAGAAGAGTTCTCTTGTTTAGCAGTTCTTGTTTCATTTTAGCAGTTCTGTTTCTAAGCAATTCTACTTTTCTAGGGCTCAGATTTAGAAAACTTGTTATGGAGGTACAATAGATTTCCAAGTATAGGTGATAAAGAGACTTCAGTTCTAAATGTGCTCCACCTCAGCATGCTATGAGTTTTTGTGCCCTCCTTATAGAGGACTTCAGCTGTCAAATTCTCTGTTTTTTCCCATTGAAGACCTTCACCTCCAGTTCAGCTGAACTTGGATGAAGGGACTGCATGGGGAGCTGGATGAGAGCTGCTAAAAGCAATGTAGTTAAAACTATAAAAGAAAGCTAACCAGGATTCTAACATATGATGGAGTAAAAACTGTTCTTTTTAGAAGAGAGTGTCCTAAGAGCTATAACAAAAGTGTTAATGAGTCTCTGATACTAGAAATGGCAAAATGAAGAAGGGCCTGAAGAAATATAACTCTTGTCTTGGGTTAGACATACAGTTTTCATTCTTAATTTACACTGTTGTGCAACTTAAGGAAGGTTTCATATTTACCCCCTGCTGTGAACATCAGAGGTCTGGAGCTCTTGGGCAATGTGGAAGTGGACACAGTTATGGAAACGTGAGCCCTTTGCACATGCAACAGAAGGTGGTATCGTACCAATTTCTTTAGAGATGAGAAGCAAAACAAAGTCGGGATTAGTACTTTGACACTTACTACACCCACTCAGACTTCAAATGTCTTAAAGGAACTTGCTCAAGGGAAGTAAATTTGACTACTGATATGGGGATTTTTGTGGATGGTTCTTTGAGAGTATCATTCCTGTACTCAGCATTGGTTAAAGTCAGCTAGTGCACAAGAGCAAGGAGCACCCGGTGACATACAAGCATATTCAACTTCAAAGGGAAGGGCTTCTTAGAAGGGAGTAACTTTGGGTGTGTGATTTGATATTCAGTGTAACTGAGTTGACTCCTGTCTTTTAATGGTGGGAATATATCTCAGAGTTACCCTTATCCCTATGGTCCCTACTGTCCTTTGCATCTTCTGACGCTACTGACTCAGCCCCTTCCACGAGGTGCTCCCAAGTCTCTCCCAAACTGCTACCAAAGTAATACCTAGTGCTGGCTAAAAGATCTTAGTCATTAGCTGTCCTGCCAATACTTAAGCAGCTGTTTGAAAACTGATATTTTTTTGTGTTGTCCAGGGAGTACATAACCATTAACTCTGGCAAAAAGGATCTGTCAACTTTTTGGTGAGAAGCTGGGGAGGTGGGAGTTAAAAACAAAACATGTTGAAGAAGACATTATCTTTCTCCCTTTTGCTTACATACACATAACATTTTCATATTGTCAAATCTGTGAATGTTTTTAGGAGCTATTCCATGAACCAAGAACTTCCTTTCATCCACAGAGACATCTTGAGAGACACTAAGCAAAACTGCATCTATCATCTAAGCTACCATCCTGGTGATAAGAAAATAATCACAGCCAGACCCTTTCTTGTGCACCTGTAACTTGAGTGTATCTTGATGTTCTCTCACAGACACCAGGAAAGATTCTGTTGAGAGCATTTTGATGTCTCTTGTTTCCTGTTTTCTTCTATGCTATGAGACTGCCTTGAATAGTTTGAGTCTGTGAGAAGCTACTGCAAGCCCACAGCCTACAGGTTTTCTTTGTGAACGCTGTTCCTAACCACAGTCTGACACTGGCTATTTTTTATGTTTTTGGCACGCTGGCTGATTTTTATTTTCCTTCAAAGTCTAGATGCTGCTGATAGATTTGACCAAAGCAAATGGGGCTGGCTGAGCCTTAAACTAATTTGCTGATCTAAGAATAAACTTGTTCAAAGAAACCATTTATTACCTCATTGCCTCTCTGGATCATAGATTGTGAGATCTTTCAACTGTACTCACAGGAGGAAAATGTGTGTGTTCTTTCGTTTTATTTTTTTAATGAAAGTACAATACAGTAAATTATGAAACAGATGATTGAGGTAGTTGTGGCACTTCTGTGAGAGCCAGTTTGACCTGCTTCAAGCACCTGACTCCAGTGCACAGCTTTGCTGCTTCTTCTCTGCCCCCACTTTCCAGCTGAAGGATTGATCAGCTGGAGAGCAGTGGGAATAGGACAGTCTGTGTCTGCAAGCCCCTGGCTGTAGATAGATGCAGCACAAGTGCATGGCAGAGATTTTTCTAACTAAACAGGTGCTCAACCTCTGTGGATGAGGCAAGTTGATGTGGTAAAAGCAATCCCCTCTTTCACACCTGAATTTGGATGCTTGCCAGGAGACCAGTGCTACTGAGAAAGTCTGCCATGCTCCAGGTAGCTGTTCTGTCAGACTTGGAAGTAGTGTTGTGCTCCCTTCCCTGAAAGGGCTGTCTCAGAGAAGGGGGTGAGGTGCTAGAGAATTGACTAGACACGGAATCACAGTGAGGCATCACTTCCAAAACAGCTACATGATGGAACAACATAAATCCCATCAATGTGTATGTTTTACAAAACTGCATTCTAGTATTTTGCTTTGTACTTGGTGCTTCAGAAACTTATGATGAAATCTGAAGAGGAGGTAATCACTCTTTTTAATCTTGTGAATCCTGAAACCAGCTGTGTTTTCAGTGTTGTCTACTCCAATTACATAGTTACAATATTTTTTTTTGTTTGTTTTGGAAGGTAAGGAATGAAGAAGACTTTATTAAGAAACTGGACTGCAGTCCTGACCAGCATCTAAAGGTAGTGTCCATCTTTGGGAACACAGGGGATGGCAAGTCTCACACCCTTAACCACACTTTCTTCTATGGCCGGGAAGTCTTCAAGACGTCTCCTGCCCAAGAGTCTTGCACAGTTGGAGTCTGGGCAGCCTATGACCCTGTCCGCAAAGTGGTGGTAATTGATACAGAGGGTCTCCTGGGGGCCACTGTGAACCTGAGCCAGAGAACACGGCTGCTGCTGAAGGTTCTCGCCATCTCTGACCTTGTCATCTACCGTACTCGTGCTGATAGGCTCCACAATGACCTCTTCAAATTCCTTGGTGATGCCTCGGAGGCTTATTTAAAACACTTCACCAAGGAGCTAAAAGCTACTACAGCCCGCTGTGGCCTAGATGTTCCTCTGTCAACTTTGGGTCCAGGTGTCATCATCTTTCACGAGACTGTGTACACCAAGCTACTGGGCTCTGGTGAGTAGGCAGTAAGGAACTGAATTACAATGTGCTAAACACTGTCTGTAAATTATCAGGTTGCATTGAATATTCAGCATTCTTTACTACCATGTAAAAATGTGGTTCGGGTTTTGCTCTCACTGGTTTCAGTCTGGGAACCAGGCTGTGGAACTAGAAGAGCATTCCCTCATGGTGATCTGACTGTTCCAAATCAGCTAGAATAATCCTCTTAGCCAGCTGAACATCAGCACTGAAGTGTCATGAGTTCTGTCAGCCACAGAAGGGGTCATCATACAAGTTCATGAGTATGGGTGGTATGGCACATGAAGGTGAAAACTGATGTGGTGAGCTGACCCTGGCTGGATGCCAGGCACCCGCCAAAGCTGCTCTGTCACTCCCCTCCACAAGTGGACAGGAGAGAGAAAATATAATGAAAAGTTCATCAGTTGAGAGAGGGACAGAGAGAGATCACTCATCAAATACCATCATGGGCAAAACTGACTTGACTTGGGTATATTAATTGAATTTATTACTGACGAAATCAGAGCAGGGTAATGAGATGTAAAATAAATCTTAAAAACACCTTTCCCTTATCCCTCCTTCCTTCCCAGCTCTAACTCCTCCCTGACCAGCCATGAAGGGAGACAGGGAATGGGGGTAATGCATCACACATTGTTCCTGTGCAGCCCATGGGAGGAGCCCACACCAGAGCAGACAGATGTCTGAAACATGGCTGTGAGAGCATGGGAAGCCTCTGCTAGAGTAGGTTCCTGGTAGGGACCTGTGGTCCCACAGAGAGAGGGTTTCCTAGTAGGACTTGTTACCCCATAGGGGACCCATGCTGGAGCAGGCTGTGCCTGAAGGTCTGCACCCATGGAAGAGTGACCCATGTTGCAGCAGTGGACAACTGTTGTGGAGGACTGTCGCCCATGGGATAGACTCATGGTGGAGAAGTCCAGGGGAACCTCAGCTCCAGAGCCTGGAGCAACTCCACCCCGTCCTTCTCCACTGATCTTGGTGTTCCTCTCACATATTCTTACCCCCACTTTTCTCTGGCCACAATTATATCTGCGTATCTTTTTTTTCCCTTCTTCAATATATTATCACAGAGGCATTACTGCCATTCCTGATGGGCTTGGCCTTGACCAGTGGCATGTCCATCCTGGAGCTGGCTGTCACTGGTTCTGCCAGGCATGGGGGAAGCTTCCACCAGCATTGCACAGAAATCACCCCTGTAGACCCGCCCTGTGACCAAAACCCGGCCATGCAAACCCAACACAACTGACATACCCTGGGATTTTGGCAGGGATATGTAGAATCCTGTTGCAAAAAAATCCAAGATAAAATTTTGTGTAGAAACTAGGAGGAGAAAGAATTATGACATTGATGAACGTCACTCTACTTTTTTAAATTCTGTGCATCAGAATCATTCTGAGGCTTATGTGAGGTTGAGACTGAGGTTATAGTGGCACAGAGCTGAGGACTTGATGCTACATTTCTCTGTGCAAGTATCTGATATGATGAAAGGAGCAGATGTACACACTATTATTCCCACCACTTTCAGTGTTCACCACCAGTACTTTTAACTTGGCACATGTAATATTGGATTATGCATATTTAAATGGTGTATTTTATTTGTATATCTGATTGAAATGCACTGTCTTATGGAAGTCATGACATGTTTTTGTTTTGACTATACAAGGATCTAAGTTTCTTCCCATTTTTTATGTATTTCAAAAGGCATGATGAAACCTTTTTTAATTTGATGCATTTCTGGTGTTTTAATAAGGAAGAGCCATAATGTATTGACCTGCAGTGGCTGAGGCTCAGTCCTGCCGTTTGTGAACATTTAGGAGTCATCTTTTGTGTAATAAATACCCCAGCAGTCCTGGCTGACCCACATTCTCATTTTGGCTTTTCTAACCAGTGAGGTGTTAAACTAGTAGAAGAACTTGACATTCTTTCTGGTTATTATTAGAGTAACTTCTTAATAACTTTTACCTTACCTGTAAGGCAGTTCCTTTTCTTATATACCAATTTGCTGATTAGCAGTTCAGTCTTTCATAAAGTTGTTGACATTTGCTGTTTCATCAGTTCAGCCTTTAGCGGCCTATGAGGACACTTTGCACCTGTATGCAAAGTCAGGGTCATAAAAAAAAATATTTTTATGGTCATTTCTGATTACAGTAGGAATAGGAAAGAAACCTCTTAGCATATAGATATGCAGAAAGCTGTAACTGTCTGTCTCAATGGATAATCGAGATAAGTGTGTTTATGTAGTTTTAGGACAGGAAAGATGGGGCTTGCCTTATTCTGAAATGTACAGCAGGTACTTGGAAGCAGGCAGGAGAAAGTGGTTGGCTCTGTGGAGTCTGACCTGATGTGGCCTGTTCTGAAGTGCTCTGCCATGTACAAATTGTTGATAAAGGCTTGATCTTCCTTGCTACAGGGTTGGTGTGGAGAACAGGCAGCCCATGTAAGGTTCATGTCCTCCACTTATCAGGTGCTAGGAATAGCTATACCAAGTTATGGTCTGGCGAGAAGAACTAACAAATGTGCTGACATTGTGTTTCCTTGTATTGTGTCCTAACTTGCTCCTTAATCTGGATATCTGTGTTTTGAAATCTAGTTGTGTCTGGTTTTACCTGAGAAACTTAGTCTTAGAATTTAAAGCTGTGTATCACAAAACAGAGACTGCTTTTAGAAAGTTTGTTTATTTTCCTTGTTTTAAAATATAATGATAACTGCATTCCAGATGTATTAGAAGATTCAATTAAGAAAACTAGGACTATATTCCATATAAAAGTACTATGCAATTAAAGTATTGTTTCAAACAATCAGTTGTTTATGAACTTGCTGATACTCTTACGTATAGATCATCCTTCTGAGGTTCCTGAGAAGCTCATTCAGGATCGGTTTCGGAAGCTAAGCTGTTTTCCTGAGGCTTTCAGCTCAATTCACTACAAGGGAACAAGGACATACAATCCTCCAACGGATTTCTCTGGGCTTAGGCGAGCTGTGGAGCAGCAGCTGGAGAACAATACTACTCGGTCACCTAGACAGCCTGGGGTTATCTACAAAGCACTAAAAGTAAGTGAAGAGTTTGTCGCAGTCTTTATTTGTACCACTGTTGCTAGTAACTCAGCTGCAGCTCATAAAGGCAGAGCACCTGAACCAGTAATGCAGACTTGCATGCAAGTCTTCTGTGAGAGTGATAATTTTGTCTAACAGCTGGGGTAGCTGGATAGGTTTTTTTACTTTAAAACAAACACTTTGGTAAAGACCATAGAACGTCAAGAAAAGTTAAAGAGCCTAACTGAGCAAAATCATAAAACTGAGCTGGGAAGAAAAAAGGAACTGATGCTGTGAGTGACAAGCACTTAATGACAGTGATTTACAAAGAGAGATCTTAGAAGGTGTTTTTTATAGATTTCCTAAAGATGGCCTCAGCACAAGAGGAGAAAATGCAAGAGACTTGGAGGGAGTTAATAGTTGGCAAAACCTAGCACTGAGTAATGTAACCCAAGGGCTAAGAGGCAAAAAGGAGGAAGGAGTTGTGCTGGTAGCTAGGGAACAGGATGGGATCAAGCTAAATGATGTATTACTTCAGAGCCAGTGATTTTCTTAGACGGTTCACTTTGCTAGGATGTCAGAGGGATTTTTGGGTCTTTAAATTTGCAGTCTTTCCTACAAGTTTCCACATACCACTGCCTGATTAACATCATATTTTCTTTGGCCTGAAGAGCACAGCTGTCATTGGGGAGGGGCAGGCAGAGCTGGAGCATATCTTCAGAAGAAGGTAGTGTTAGCAGTCTTTTCTGGTGTTAGTCACAGCTGTTGGAACAGATAATTCTGGGTGCTCTGCATTAGTGGTAGCTGAAGCACAGAGGGGAGTGTCAGGGTGGCATGTACACAATTCTTTGCATGAGGGAGCAGACAGACAGCAAGGGGAAAAACAGTTGGAATCAATAATTTTAGTTTAATTTCTAGGACTTCATTGCAATAATCAAGTAACCTGGTTTCAGGTATAGCTGCTAGTATACTTAAATTCATGTCCAGTAGAGTGTTTGCTGTGTTCAGATCTCTACTGACTACAGATTAACTTCTTTTGCTTCACTTGCTGAGGATGCAAGACTTGCTAGAGATCTCTGTCCACTTCCTCTAACTTTTGAATTTGTTCAAAAGTATCAGTATCGGTCAAGCTTAAAAGAGAATGTAAAGCAAATTTCCTTGAAATTATGTGAAATAAAATGTTTAAATAGAGAATTTATCTGAGGGAAACTGTGGTGAAAGAGGTATACACGTCTGTCTGTATGTGCAGTCAACCCTTGTTAGACAGCAAAGATGCACCCACTCCACCCACCCCAACCCTGTGATGGGAGAGGGAGGAAGAGAAAGGCAGGCAGCCACTATATTAACCTCAGCTGTAGGAAGAGTTTCAGCTAGATCTCATTCCTTCAGACATCTCCATCAAGAAAAACTGTAACCATTTGCTTTGTTCCAGTGCTTTTTTTTTTTTTCCTAAACATAGCACCTGAAAGAACTGAAAAAGTTAAATGTGCCAAGGCTAAGGACTGATTTAATCTGAGAATGGATGTTCCTAGGAAAGGGTACAAATCCCTTTGTCTCAGTTTTGCCATTTCACCAGAGAACAGCAGTTGTTCAAGTGGCAGGAGGAAAGCCCAGGGCAGCACTTTCTGAGCCAAGAGGCAAAAAATGTGTTCTCATGAACTATGAGAAATGATCCTCTGTGTTTCTTTTCAGAGGTTTCTAGAATGCAAAGCCCTTTTAGCAAGAACCCTGCTATTTTGAGCATGGATTGGATGCACAGAGGTGGATGCAATTTTCTACCACCCATTTCTACTACAAAATTCAAAGTAGGAACAGGAGGAGAGGAGAGCAGAGCAGAGCAAAAGAGTATCTTACAAGTATTCAGGTCACTTCCATACAAGCGCAAGATTGCCTTCTTGGTTGGTGTCCAATCCTTGTTTTGGTTTCCAGGCTAGTAAGACACTTTTTGTTAGCTGTGTACTGTCTGCCTGTCCCTCCAGTAGAGGAACCTGTGCTTTTTCTTGCAAAACGTCTTCATTGCCCTTAATCCCTTTCCAGTTCATTCTTTTTTGTTTGACAGGCTCTAAGTGACCGGTTCAGTGGGGAGATCCCTGATGACCAGATGGCTCACAGCTCTTTCTTTCCAGATGAATATTTCACATGCTCCTCTGTGTGCCTCAGCTGTGGGTAAGTAGATGAGAAATGCTTCTCCATCCTTTTAGAGGGTACTGCTGCCCCGACCTGCAGCCACAGAACATAAAGTTTCTGTGACATCTTGACACCTGACATCATCTATCCTCAGCTAGTACTTCCAGGCAGAATTAGCTTGAAATTCAATTCTTACGTGAATTGGACAACCACTATTGCCACATCCCAGCTGGATGCATGGTTTTTGCCCATTCTGTTTTTGTGCATGACTACAAACCTGTGCTGCCCATATATTTTCCCCAATGCAAGCAGGGCAGGAAGAAAGGAGTGTCTAAATAAATACCCTGAAATTTCTTATGATGTTTTTTTACCGACATTTTTATTGCCTAAACAGTATAAACAATCCTAAAGTATACATCATGGAGTGGGGCTGTATTCAGTGACTAGGTCTAAGTGGAGCTCCGTATTTGATTAGATCTTGTCTTGTAGCTCTTTGGAAAGAGCCTAAAGATTGAGCCTGGAAGTGTAGTAGATGGCAGTCAGTGCTCTGAGTCTGGGAGCTGTATAGCAGCACGATGTTTTGGCTGTTTATGCTTCTTTTCTGATGCTGAGCATTTTCTGCAGTGAACTGTTGTGTGGTGCTGCTTCGTATGTGAAATGGTTGCTACACCTCCTTCTGAAGAGCCTGCCTTTCAGTAATAAATTATGTCATTGCTGTATGTACAGTTGTGAAGAGGGTTTGAGGGCACAACATCTATAAAAAAGCAAGATAGCAGTAAAAATGAAATCTTGGTGACATCTGTCCTGTGTCTAAGAGCAACAACTCATGGTTTGCTCTTGCATACTCAGGTGTGGCTGTAAGAAGAGCATGAACCATGCAAAGGAAGGAGTCCCTCATGAATCCAAAAGTCGATGCAGATATTCTCACCAGTATGATAACAGAGTCTACACTTGCAAGGTGAGTAGTGATACAAGGACAAGGTCTAAAGAATGAAGAAGGAAGGGATGATCTGATAAATGAGGAATATCACAGGCATGTGCCTGTTTTCTTCTTCTTCTTCTTTTTTTTTTTTTTTTTTTTTTTAAATGTCAGAGGTGCTCATAGCCTTGGCAAGAAAAATTGGTCCTTATTTGACTTGTATGTTTGCTTGGAGAGTTCATCACCTCTGTGTGTTATGTGTCATTTTCTCGCTAAATTGTGAAGCCGGCTGCTCTTAACCTGGGTGATGTTGACCTTTTACATATTTGACATAGTTACTCTTATTTGCTTATGCCCAGTGCTTGGTATTAGCCAACTTTTCTGAAGGATGTGTGCAGGAGACAGGAAAATTTTTGGCTACCATCGTGGTCTTTATTGATGTAGAAATACTTTCCTGATGTCATTATTGATAGTGGGTTTGGTTTTGCTTTGTTTTTAGATGAGTTTTAATGAGTGCTCCTTTGCTGTGGAGACCTCTGTATGCTAATAATATCCTTTACGTGGCCAAACAGCAGCCAGATGTAGATTTGGATTCCCAAGAATGTAGTTTTAATTGAGCCTTTATGTTGTAGGCGTGTTATGAACGAGGGATGGAGGTCAGCGTGGTGCCAAAAACCTCTGCTTCCACGGATTCCCCTTGGCTGGGCCTTGCCAAGTATGCCTGGTCAGGGTGAGTACTGCAGCTGAAATGTGTCTGTTCTCTGTGGTCTCTGTGCTGCCTGGTGCGTGGGACTTGCCAGAGAGGTAACCTGTCCTCCTCTTGTGCAGGTATGTGATCGAGTGCCCCAACTGTGGGGTGGTGTATCGCAGTCGGCAGTACTGGTTCGGTAACCAAGATCCTGTGAACACTGTAGTGAGGACAGAAATTGAGCATGTCTGGCCAGGGGTAAGTCTGGTTGCTGGATAGTCTTTGTATATGTGTGCAGCCATGCACATGCTAATTTGGTTCTTCTGGATGTTGATGGAGAAAATAGATTGCCTTTCATGAAGCTGGTCCCTGCTGTTTGAAAGAGCCTTTGCAAAGGCCTTCTGACTTCTTTTGGTTATCTTGAAATGGCTAAGTTGCCAACCTACTCCTGTCTTTCAAAGCAGGGCTGGTGAATCTTTTTCTCCTGCTTGCCCTCCAGTTTAACAAGAGTAATGAGTTGCAGAGTCATCTGCATCTAAAAAAAAAAAAAAGAGGATTCCTTCTTTTTATTCTCAAATTACTATCTGTTTCATTGCAGACTGATGGATTTCTGAAAGACAACAACAATGCAGCCCAGCGTTTGTTGGATGGCATGAATTTCATGGCTCAGTCAGTATCTGAACTTAGCCTGGGACCCACAAAAGCTGTGACCTCCTGGTTGACAGACCAGATTGCCCCAGCTTACTGGAGACCCAACTCTCAGATTCTGGTAAATACCAGCTGCTGTAGAGAAAGGCTTTGCATAGCTAAAACCCCTTTTCCTTACTCTTTAGGTAATAGAGTACTTAGCAGATTCCAAATGCTTCTCGTTTTACTGCAGCAATCCCTACTCCTACAACTTTAAGAAAACTGAAGTGCTTTGTTCTCTTCCCATTTTTGACTTAGCCAGAGAAATTATGAAGAGAGACTTGGCCCAGTCCTGATAAAGAGACTGTTTCTCCCTACTGTTTGTGAGCTACTGTGCCAGCAATATCACAGAAAATCCTGGCTTGCATGAACTTGTTTTTCAAAGCAAAGAATCAACATCTTAAATCTGACTACTGCAGTTGATAGTATTATTTTTGTAGGTGCAGAGATTAAACTCTGATTTCATACCAGATGCAAAAAGCTGGCCCAAACAGTTCAACTAGGAAAAGATACCCTGTGTCTCACCAGAAACAGATTCTTCTTCAATGAAAACTGCCTTCTGAATTCTTACCCCACACAAAGGTCAAATATCCATCATTCAGCCCTGCATGATGTGGCTTTGTTTATTTGTGATTGTGAATGAAGGGATCATAGCAATATATTGGCTTGACCACTATACACCTACCGTTCTGAATCACTTCCCTGGGGTGAAGTTATAGGGCTGGTAGCACCCAAGTCTTCTGTGTAACTGTATTTTTCACAACTTCAGTCTGAGACTTGCCATCCAAGGCTTCTGCTCTCTATTTGTCACTTAAAGAAGATCAAGCTAACAGTTCTTCTTTCTGTGTTGTTCTGATTAGAATTGTAAGAAGTGCAACACGCCTTTCAAAGATAACGACACAAAGCATCACTGCCGGGCCTGTGGAGAGGGCTTCTGTGATGGCTGTTCTTCCAAGACCCGTCCAGTGCCTGAGCGAGGCTGGGGACCAGCACCAGTGCGCGTGTGTGACAACTGCTATGACAACAGGGGCATCCAGTTAGGTAATCTTGCCTTGATTGTGACAGGACTATAACTGTAACTATAACTGTATTGTCCCTGAGCAATAGCCTGAAGTCTTTGTCCCTGTTTTCTGGATCACAGCCATTCTCACTGGGTGTAGACAGTATTGTTCACACTGGGTTTCAAAATAGCTTTTGGTAAATAAGCTGAAGAGCTCAATGCCTTTTGGAAGAAAGATGACCTTACCAGATACCTGACCTGCTGACAAAATTATTTTCTAATTGTATCTTTACTTTGTTTTCCTGGCAACTGCTGATGGTCTGGTGCTAACATCAGAGCAGGCATGCTGCTGTTACAGCAGACTATCTATTTTGTCCATTATTGCTAAAATGAACGCTCTGCAATCTAAGATTTTGGACAGGGAACATAAAGGTTGAGGAGACATTCCAATCTGCCTTTTGGGTTTGCTGCTGGTTTTGTTAATGTAAATTAACTGAAACTTGGCAGAAAGGGTGGTGGACTTAGTTATTGAGCCCTTCACTCTTGTGTCACGCAGATGTGGCTGAGCTGCCTTCAGATGAGGAAGGGGGGACACTTATTGCCAGGAAGGTGGGGGAAGCTGTGCAAAACACGCTTGGAGCGGTGGTGACAGCCATGGACATTCCCATAGGTGAGTTCTGTTCTGTTCTGTTCTGATGGATTTATTTTTGTCTAAAGGCATTTTTGTTTTCAAAGAGCAAAACTTGTTACTAAACTTCAGGAGTTTGTGTGACAGGCTGGCACCTCTGCTATGCTACCACTGTTAGTTGAGAGTTCTACAGCCCGCTGGACCTCTTCTGCTTGATGTTTCCTCTTGGTTTTCAGCATGTTGTGTCTGTAGATCACACTTTCGCTTTTCACCTGTTATGCAAAACTGTGCATCAAGCTGTGAGTAATTCATGCTCTCCTGATGGATTCACTGCAGTGACCTGCCATTTGGAGTTTTCTAAATATTGGCCAATTAGGAAGCATTTTATCAGGTTTGGTTTTCTTCCAGAGATGCTGAGTGCCTTGTAAGTGTGTTCATGGATACTGCTGGCACTTAGTACTTCTGAGGGGAGGGCTCAGAATTTGAAGCTGCCCAGGTTTGTAATGATGAGGGAGTAATCAGTAGTATGATCTTTAATGGTGAGCTTAGTACAGGAAACCTCTGCTGCTCTTTCATGTGCTGGGTGGCAGTTTAGGTATGTTAGCAAACATTCCACATTTGAATCTTCTGCTGGAACCTGACTTCTGTTGGACCTGACTTCCTACTCATTGCTCAGATCATCGTTCAGCTGCTTTGCCTACAGCATGTCTTGCCATCACCTTTGTGGGTGTTTGCTCTCTGACTCAGTGAAGGGCAGAATAAATCCCTTTCTCAGTTCAGATAGTACATGCATTTCTGAATATTTGGTTTGGTGACTTGGGGTTTTTTTTGGCCACAGCTGAAACTGAAGGTAGGGAAAAGCAAGTGTCTTAACCTTTGGAAGAGCCTGAGTAAGGCAAGATGCCACTATTAAAAGAGACACTTTACCCTTTGAAGAAAGGCAGAATGTGGGAGAATGGTAGAATGCTCTAAATGGCTACTCATTGCACTGAAGGATTCTGTCAGTAGGTCACCACCCCCTTAATGGCAGTGGTATGACTTGCAGTGTGTGCCTCCACTGGAATACATTCTTGACCTGCTCATGTTCATGGTTTATATTGTTCTTCCTCTTTCTCATCCCCTCACTTCCTCCTTAGGTCTGGTAAAAGATGCTGCCCGACCTGCATACTGGGTACCAGACCATGAAATCCTGCACTGCCACAACTGCCGGAAGGAATTCAGTATCAAACTCTCTAAACACCACTGTCGGGCCTGTGGCCAGGGATTCTGTGACGAGTGCTCACACGACCGCAGAGCGGTTCCCTCTCGTGGATGGGATCACCCAGTCCGAGTTTGCTTTAACTGCAATAAGAAGCCTGGTGACCTTTAACCCCGGGCTGCTCTCCAGATCTTTGCAATTCCTAATGTTCTCAGGGTTACAAATGAAAATATCTGGTCTCCCTTTCACCTTCTAACCTGTTGCAGCCAGAGTGCATGTTTCCAGTTTCTGGCCTCCTCTCGTGTTATATCCATCTTGGAACGCTGGGAATGAGCTTATGTTCAGCCTCTAGGTTTTAATTTCAAATTAACTGGGAAAGGGAGGGAGCTCCCTTGTAAATGAACAAACGAAAATCCAGTGTATTTTATTCCAATAAAAAAAGTATCTATATATATATATCAACTATGTATAATTTAGTATATTAAGAATATGGTTGAATAATGAAGCTTTGAGTATTCCTAGTTCAAATGATGGATGGTGTTGTTCCTTACTGTGTTGGATCAGAATTATGGCCTTCTAATTCTTCTTGTGGAATGTCTTGCTGATCGTGATGTCCTATGAGGAAGGTTTGGACTCTGTGCTGCCAGGAATCTCTAGTGTTGATCTATGAATTACACCTAGTAGTTCAACCAACTCTGCATCTGGAGGTGCTGCCCTTCTGGCCATGGAAGATTAAACACAGATTTATTAGCAAGTTTGTTTGAACTGTGGTATGAGCAATGGTCTTGCAGTGCAAGAGGTATCAAGTTAACATAGACTCCCTGGCAGAGACCAGTAGAGCTCTGAAAGGTAAAGCAAATCCTATGGCACGAGGCAAAGCATTCTGATTTTGCCATTTCAACTTCAATACCAGATCAAAAGGTAGCAGGGTCTTTCTCTTCCTGACAATGTTTTCATGTACTCAGGTTTTCTTCAAGTTTCTCTGCAAGATGATTGCAGTTAAAAGTTTTGTCCAGAGCAGAACAAGAGAACAAGTTTTGTAGGCAATTCTGAGATACAAAGTTTGAGTTGTTTGGGTTATGATGACTTTCTTTTTCCCCCACTTTTTAAGTGATCCTGTAGTCTCTGAAGCCTCTGTGTTCTCAGATATGGTTGCATAGAAACTGCACAGATTTGACTTACTTTCTTCTAATAATATGAACTTACAAATCAACCTGGAAAACGGGAACCTTTCTTCTTTGCTCCTAGCAACTGGCACTCACTGGACTTCATCCTTTTATGAAAGGACTGCAATGAATTCACTGATTTTATTATGAAAAGCACCACTTAACCTGACTTATACTGTCATGTACTGTGGATTTGTGGTTCCACTTATAAGAAGTAAGAGACCATTGTGGATTAAACTGCCTAAAATTCTCCCTCCTTGGCTTACGTAGACAAGAATTCTTTCACCACATGAGAGTTGCCTCCTCTTGGAGTGGCTGGAGTTTAATGTGGTGTCCTGGAACTGTGATATTTTTTCCCCAGCTTATTAAATGTGCTCTTGTGTAGATGAGTGCCCAACACCCTGTTTTAAGACTGTATTATTAAATTAACTGCTATAAAGAACTTTATCTTCTGAACAAGCGTACTGACTTTCCTTGTCACAAGCGGTTCTCACTTTGTCTCTGAAAGAACGTGCTCACAAGGTGATTGTCCCTTCACAACTACATCCAGCCTACACGAGGAAGTAGACTTAGAAGATGTTCCAGGACACCTTCGGTACTGGCCAAGTTTACTGCGGACTGTCTTATGTTTTTGTAAGCAAAAGTCTGCCATAAACTGACAGTTGTCCAAGTAAGGGCATGAGTAGGTAAAAATCCTCTCTTAAAAGACATTCTGTACATCTAGCATAATTCTGTGCTTCAAAGTATTCTTTATTTTTTTAATGGGTGAGCAATGTGTTCTTGGTTTGTAGGCTGTGCCCTGTGTGCTGTTTATGCATGTAGCTTTACTACCATGTTAATGCACAAAGAGAAAGCAGCCATGACATTCCTTGTATAAAATCTTTGGCATCTGTTTCAACAACTTGTCTGATATTTTTTTCCTTGTCAAAGCAAGAACTACTACTCAATCAAAATGAAAATGTTGTCTAAACATTTTTAATATATACATGGTCTTAGTAACTTAGCAACCTGTCAGTATCAGAGTCCATTCTTGATTGATTATCCTGGAGCTGGATCTTCTATGATGTTTCTCTACAAAGCAAAGTCTTACGTGGTACTTAAACTACAGCAGACTTGGTGTTACTCTTTCTGCAGAATGCTGAGAGGTGTATTTGGGATCTTGGTTTTCCAAAATGAAAAAAAAAGATCTAAAGTTTAAGTTCCCCACTGTTTCCTGTACAGAATAGCGCTTATTTTTTCTGATACTGTTTGGTGCTGTGAGTACACAGTATAGAATATGGTTATTAAATGGCTTAGCTATTTAAAGGGGATAGATGTTAGCAGAGCCCAATGCTATTCAGTGTTAATACATTAGGATTCAATAAACAGAAGAGCTGTAGAAGATGTCTGTGGACAGAAAGCTCTACAGAAAACTTAAATGAAGGACATGGAAATCCTGGAAAAAAAATCCCTAAAGCAACATGGGAGCGTGTTGTGCTTGGAGTGGGACTGTCAGTAGAAACCTGTGAGGGTTCTATTCCTGAACTATTAGGAGAGATGCTTTATGTTATGGGTAGCACTTAACAAGAGTGAGTTTTTGGAAAACCTGTCAAAAGTTAACAGCACCATTGCTGGAGCTATGCAAAAGCACAAACTGTGAGTTTCATAATGGCAGTATGAGACAGGTCCGACACTAATGCAACTCCTGCGTGAAAAAGTCTTCTGTATTGACAAGGGCAAAGATAGGAGACTATTTTTCAGGAAATTTCTGGAAGATCATCACTATGTATGTCACACTGAAGAGAAATTACCATGAAGTTGCAGTTGGTCAAGATGATAATGTGTCCCTTTGGGTCAACTGAAGTTCACTGTAATGTTAATATTTTAGCAGTTAAAATTTCCACACTTACTTGGTAGGGTAATGAATTCAGTTAGTCTGAGATGTGACACGATAAAAGCATGTTCTGAGTTAGATTGAAGTTGACTGTTTGATGTGAATCTCTTGCCAGAAAAATTATGTCAGATTGATTATTGACAGATCGAGCAGCATCTGCACCTCTTCTCATTAGGAAATGCTATGGAAAACGTCGAGTAAAATAAGAATCATTTAAACTAACCAATGTGCAAAGATGTGTGCCCAGTGAAAAACTTAATTCCTTACCCAAAGCACCACAAAACAAGCCTAGACTTGTTGATTGCTCTATTCTGCTGGATTTATTTCCATTGTGGGTATATATGCCAATTCTCCATGAAGATTGATCTTCAAATAGATGGTGTGGGTTTCCCTGTCATTCTGTGAAGCAGATATATGTAAGCTTCATATAGATGTGGCCACTTTTACTTAGACTCCCTATCCAAACCCTGTAGGCCATTCTTGGCTGAAATGTATACCAGGTGCATGTTGCACCTGAGACTTGCAGCCAGGGGACAGATGGCGGAACAGCATGGCTGCAGCATGTAGCTGTTGTCAAGCTAGGAGCAGGCTCAAAGGTGCAGTTACTGGCACAAGAAAAACTGCTTTGTCCTTCATTCCCTGCCCTCCCCCATTTCCACCCTCTGCACTGGTTTTCCTGTTCATTCGTTCTCCTGCCCAATGCTTTGCAGGTGAAGTTGCACAGGCTGAAGTTGGCCAAGATCTCCTGTATGTTCCTGTCTGTGTCCCTTGGGAATTAGACCTTTGGTCATGTTCTGGAAAACAAGACAACCCTTTCTAGGGTTGTTTGATGTCAACTAGAGTTCTTTTGTGGAAATAAACACCATCATTAAGTTAGATCTGCCTTGCATTTATACCAGGTGTCTGCTGTGACTGTGCTGAGACATTCACAAATGCCCCTGTTGCTTTGGGAGCTCGGGCTTTAACATTGCATGACTCTGCCTTTCCCACCTGGTTCTACAGACTTTGTTCTCCATATTTTTGCTTTCAGCATAACCAGCCCAATTAGGTTTAAATACTAATATAATTCAATTTTGGCAGCCTCTCATCATTTTTGTGTTTCATTTGTCAACTGACATTGTCAGTCACTACAGTGACATATTGTGGCATTGTCCTTGCATTGAATTATCGCTGATGGCTGTAATATTATTTGGCACTAACAAATATGTCTTTGCCTGCCAGTAATTTGAGAACAGAGAGTGATTTGGACGAGTGATAGAACTGTCTGCTTTTTGTCATCCAGGTCTCATCCCCATCCCCTACTTTAGCTGGGCACTCTTTCATGGCAAAGCAATGTTGACATATTCTGTCGGTCACAGCACATATACTACGTTATAAAATGTATTTGTTTGTAGTGCAGGTACATCAACAATGAAATCATGTCAATGCCAAGATAAATAAAAATTTGCTATGAGGGCTTTCAAAATCAACAGTATAATGTGACAAAGACAAGGCTAAAGTAGAATGGCAGCTAGTTAGTTACCTCAAGCCAAAATTAAAATGCATTCAGCTTTTAAACTTTCTTTTTGTTGGATATAACTCAAGCAAAAAAAAATTATACCAGTGATATATAGATAGATATATATATATATATGTGAAAGTCGTTATGTAGGAGATGTTTTAATTGTGGCATTACAGAAATTCTAATTTCAAGAATGCCAGAGATTCTGAAACACACTGATTTCTAAGATTTTGAAAAGCTGGTTAAATCTTTCTGTTTCTGCTTAAAAGGCAATTTTTCAGCAGCACTGGAGAGAAGCAGTAGTGTATGCATGATGGCGATGTGCAGATGATGACTTGTCAGGAAGGCATCAGAGTGCTTCAGAGTTACCATGATATCAACAGAACTGCAGATAGGAAAGAAGTTGATTGAACAAGAAGAGGCAGGTGATCTTGATTATATTTTCAGACATTACCTGAAAAGGTTTATCAATTTTGTGCCTTAGCTTCCATTTTTGAAATACTACACTGATTTGTAAAGTGCTTTAAACAGTTGGGTCAAGCATCTCTCAACCCCCAGGCCCTCACCCCAGAACCCCTGTCTATAAAGTACTTTGGGTTGGTGTTGACTGCTGGATTCAGCTCACAGTGTATGTAGTATATATAATGTATGCAAGCAGCCACTAGTGACTGAAGGTTTGGGGACCAAAGCTGAATTCTCCAGTGCCAGATTATAACTTTTCTGAAAGCAGCTTCTGTAAGGGGATACCTTGAGACTGTGTACATAGTTGGGTTTGAATTCTCCCTTTCTCACAGCAAATGCTTCATTTTCTAGTCCTGTTAGAATAGGTCCCTCTTAAACTCAAAAACGCAAAAATGCCAGTGTGAATTTGTGTTTAGTAAATCGATTTTTTTAACCTCTTAGTTTCAGTATTCATCAGGATAATAGAGGAGAAATGACCATGAATCCATGTACTGCAGTAAATTGGGACCAACAGAAAGACGTGACCAACACCACCACAGAAGACCCAGAAGCAAATCACCTCCTTGCTTTAGAAATTTCAAGTTAAAATTTAAGTTTTTCTACCTGCTATGTCTAAGAACCTTATGTGACCTAAAGGGGTTTATTTGTATCAAACTTTATTAATCAGGGTTGAGAGATGACTGATAGCAGCAGGGGACATGGAACAGAGCAAGGATGAGACTGTGGCTTCTGAGAGAGTGGTGTTGATGTGGGAGGCACTGGCAGTTTGGCCAGTGAGGAGAGCCAGGTGGGCTGTGCTGTGCCATGCTCCAGGGAACCAAAGGGACCAAGGAAATGGTGTCTGCTGGACGAGGGATGCTGCAACCTGTCTTGCAGCACAAGGCTGGCCTTTCTGAAGTTTCCCACTAGTTCAGTGCTTGCTGAGAAGCTGAGGCAAAGAAATAACTGTGTTTTGATACTGTAGCAGACAGGAAGAGTGGTGCAGTTCTTTTTTAACTGCCTTAGGGTCCTGCTGTTGCTGCATAATGAAAAAGATGATTTAATATACTTTAGCTGCTGCGTGTAAACTGCTTGCTATTTGTCACTGAAGCCAAATAGCCTCTCTTCTTGCCCTGCTTTCTCTCTCCTTTTTTAGTACTTTTGCAGGCTTAATTAGAAGTGTTGGCTGCAAAAGCACTAGTTGGGTGAATGGGTTGCAGGGACATGTGTGTGCATTTGGTTCCTGGAAACAACAGAAAGGAAATTATTTTCTTTTGTTTTATGAGTTTTGCCTAAAAGGAACAAAGAGGTGAAACTATCTTCTGTTATGTAAGATGCCTTTCTGCCACAGTTCTTAGTTTGTGTTTCCCACGGTAACTGGACATAATTGTTGCATGGTCTTGTTCTTGCAGAACAGGAATTACTGGAGTTTAGAACACTGAAAAGAATCTAAATTCTTATTTAAATTTTGGAATTAATTCTGCTTTAAGGGAGTTCATCGTCTTTGTAGGTTACTACCTGAAAATGTTTGAACCACACATTTACTAGCAAGAAGATCAATATAAAGTATGTTGCAACTGAGTTGATTAGCAGATGTAATACTAGGACTTTGCAGTGGGATGGGGTTCAGAAAACACTTCTGTTTTCTGAACAAATGCTTTTAGTTGCAGTATGCACTATTAACTAAGGCAATGCAAATGCTTTTGAAAGTTGTGCTGTGTGCATTTATCCTTGTGCATGAAACAGAAAATGTCAAAAATTAACATAACCAATCAAGACAAATTGCGGAAATTTCAATTTTCTCAAATTGAAAAGCAAAGCAACTGGGAATTAGGTCCCTTGGTTATCAAAGGGTAGTAGAGGGAATGGGAACAGCCTGCAAGACTTACCATTTAGGAGACCAGGAGACCCCCATGTCTCATAAACACTGTAGAAAGAAGGGGCGGCACAGAGTATGCTGTGAGCAGCACCCACTCTGTTTTGTGTGAGAAAGAAGCTCTGCAGAGGAACACTAAAGCCAGAGGTATGAGGGGAACCATGGTTGTAAGGAATTAACAGCTCAGTCTGCCCATGAGGAAACAGGAGTTGGCTGTTAATGGGATAGCAGAAAGGTTTGGGGGTTTTGAATGTATACTCAGAGATGGAAGAAACTATTTTGAGTATTTGCTGGGATTCATCTTCATTACCCTTGCAGCAGCTATTTCTTACAGAATATATTCACACTGTAAAGTTTTGACATTGATCCCAAGAGGAGAGTTTTCCTGCTCTATTGTCTTCTGTATAGATTAATGGGTAAATGAAATACAAAGAAAGGTTAGGAGGTCACCACACATAACACTGGAGTGTTGGTGAGCAAGAAGAGTTCCTGAGAACACGGTCTCTTGGAACAGCAAGCACATTGCTTAGGCCTGAAGGTTGTGAGAGAACAGGAGAAATGAGTGTGGAGCCCTGCAGGTCAGAGAGGGTTTCTACTAGGGCCTACCCTTTCTGGTACCTGTATTTGAATAATTCCCTCTTATCCAAAGTCACTTGAAGAATGGAAGGGGAGAGAAATGCATTGGAAAGAAACAAAAGCCTCCAGGCTATGCTCAGGTTTTCATGGGCCTTGTGGAGGGCATCTCCCTCCACAGTTCCTTGCATTGCAGGGCACTTCTGAGGCGTCGTAGTGGAAGCCAGAGACACCCTTGTGAAGTGTGTTCAATGAGCTCAGGCCACTAGCAGGGATGCAAACGGATGAACTGGCTGCACCACCAAGCCTCAATGAACTCTTGGGGAGCTCATGCCACAACTCTGAGTGCCTCATCCCTGTTAACAGCGCTGTGCTCATCATGCTGCAGCTCACTCTCTTTTCCTCTGGGAAAAACACGTTGTGACTGGTCGAGCAATTTCACTAACCCACTCTTTAAACTACAAATACTCCTGCTCAAGAGGAGTAAAAAGTAAGAGCTTTCCCTGCACATGCACCAGTGTGAGGTTAAACAAAGCTGATGGCCCATCAGGATGAAGGTGGCAGGGTACAAGCTCTCCATAAATAGGTTGCTCTGGCCAAAAGCTTTAGGTGCAAAAGAGTAATAATATCTACTAAGAAGTGAGATAGCTAGAAACCTTTGTAACATGCCTAAGAGGGTGCAGGTGGTAGTTTATTCTGAAGGCAGAAAGAGGATTGCTTAGTGTGGGACTTGAAAGCCCCTTCCTTCCTAGGATGCTCAGCACTGTTGCAGCCCTTTCCAGTGAAGACACAGACCCAGGTGAGAGTGCTGCACTAGGAACTGCTGCAAGAGGCCACACCTGTAGACAGCAGCAGCATTCATCTCTGTGTGCAAGTGCAGCCCATGCCTGCTGGCAGAAGGCACTTGGAATGCACAGTCCCAGCCTTGCTCTCTGCCAGGGCCATCTCACTGAGCCCTCTTAACGTGCTGTGCAGCATGGCTGTCATTAGAACCCATTTGTATGCTCACCCGCTGAGCTGGCAGGACCCCAGGGGAAGTAGCATATCTGATGTCACAACTGTACACCTGAATGCTCTAAGCAGATCCCAGGATGAAAAGATGGTTCTGGCACTCCTTTAATAAGAATTTTGGAAAACTTGAGTACAGTGTGTCTTTCCTGTAAAGCCCATCCTAGTTCATGGGCCTTTATCCTCTCATAGGTTCCTGATCTGGGCAGTGCTTCCTACAGATGCTGAGAGCAGGATGGTCTTACACTACCGAGACTGGTTACCAGGCAGGAGGTGAAGAAGCTCCATGGGACGGCAGTTGTTCTCAAATACAGATAGGGTATCATCCAGTTACTGTGAGCTGGTACTACAGCTTTGCAGCTGAGGGCCCCGTTGTACCTCTGTATGCTGACTTTGCACAAGGGATCCCATATCCCAAAGATGTGGTCTGTACAACTGGGCTTGTGTCCTGCTATGGCTGCATGAGCAAGCCCGCCCTTCCAGACAGCTGACCAAACTCCATGTTAGGGGTGTGGACTTGGTTAGGAAACACTATGATAAATTAACAGAGACATTCAGCTTCGCTACTGGACCAGAAAAGGGGCTTTGCTCCATGCCTGTTGCTTTTTACAGGGGATGCTGGCAGGGCTGTCGCACACTACACTCATCTGAAAGGGACAAAGTTTAGTATGACCCAGCAAAAAAGGAGTGACAGTGCGAGTGAGGAAAACGGCTGTTCCTTGAACTGCTTCCAATCATGGAGCATGGTTGCTTCCAACCAACTGCTTCCAAGTTGGAGCAGTGGCAGTTGAAGCAGGAACCCCAACCAAAGCTACGCCAAACAAAGCCCCAGAACACTTTGAGTGTTCAGCTTCTCAACATCAGCTGCTTCACTCTGCTGGGCCAGCCTGCTTCTTGAGGCAGATGTGACCACAGCTAAAGGTTATGTAACCAAACTAGGATCAAGTTAGAGCAGTCTTTTGACACCAAAATGAGCTAGCACAACAGAGGCTCTTTAAGTTACCAGCTTGGCAGGCTTACAGCTAGATTTCAGAGAGGCTGAATCTCGCCTACAGTTAATCAGTGTTCAGCTTTTATTTACAAGAGGTCTGAGATGTATACAGCAAGATTTGCTGAACTGCTGAAGGAGGTTCACAATTAGATGAGCAAAGCAGATGCAACAGCAGCACATAATGACTCAACAGCTTGGTGACTGGTGTAAAGACTCTGAAGTCACACATAGACTGGCAGCTTTGTAGACCAGGTCTGAGGACAATATAATGTCAGTTATAGGAGAAGTGGTAGAGATCCTGTCTGACAGCCATGAGTAAGCCAGGAACTCCTCGGCTACCCCCAAGTCTTGAAGAAAACACCACACTAGGAATGGCATCTTTGGATGATGGGTGGGGAGAAGGGATGGTTCTAAGCAGATGAGCATCTTGGAGACTCCAAATTCTGGTGTAGCAATCCTGACCAACTGGGAGGAAAGGACAGCAAAATTCAACATTACAAAAAGGACTTTACATGATTCTGCAAGATTATCACCACAGAAGCAGAAGGTCTATGGGGCAAACACCCTGACTATTTCTACACCCACGAGAGACAAACTGCTTATCCATACTTTACAAAACAAAAATTTTATACTGAATACTACGGAAGTGGGAAAAATGTGCATTTCCTATTAGGTAATTAAAGGTACGATAAATCAGTATTTAGAGTGCTTTTCTCTTTATCAAGATCCTAAGCCAAAAGAGGGGGAAAAAATTAAGTCAAATCAAAAATTCTTATTATTCCACCACTTACTGACAAATCCAAGGAAAGGAGGTCACCATCTTTACAGTGACTTTATGAAGCTTGGCTACACTATAAGGGTTTTGTTTCATCTATTGCTACTTTTCCTCCCCCCATCCCCAATATAATAATAGTAATACAAAAAATTGAGTGTAACAGGGAGTATTCAAAATAAACCTGAGTGGTATAGACAGTTTACAAGGAGTCAGGCCCACATGCCAATGCTTCAGTCCATCACCACATTATCCACTTAAGCACCAGCTAAACATACACACAACCTCTATATAAAGTTATCGCCCAGTCTCCTGTTTACATGTTGTTTCCCTGAATTCCAAAATCAAGTGTTTTCTGCTCTACTCCTGAGACATACTGTGGACAGGATAATGGGACTTTTGCAGGACACAGCAGATAAAGCTGTTAAGCACCTCACAGGATTGATTACAGTAGGTGTGCATCTATAACACAATTTTCATAGTATATTATAGTATGTCAAAGGCTAAATTTCTTCTGAGTTTTAAAGAATTAACAGCTTTGCAGCTTCTAACAGCTGTACCTAAGAAACACCCCTCAGGCATAAGAAAATCACTACCATACACTCTACAAACAGAGGGGGGAAAAAGTCAACCCACCTGCTATAAGAAGTCCTTCCTCCTCATTTACATGCAAAGGGAGAAGAGCATATTCATTGTGGTGACCCTTGTACTGTTTCACACACTTTGCTGTTCTCAGGTCCCACAGTTTTATCTGCAAGTTGAAGGATAGTTGAGAGAGGATATATTAAAGCAGAGAGCACTTAAAGGTTGGATGTGCTGGAGCACGTCCAGAGGAGGGCCATGAAGATGATCAGAGGGCAAGAGGACCTCTCCTACGGGGACAGGCTAAGAGAATTCAGCCTGCAGAAGCAGCCTTCCAGGAGGCTACAAGGGAGCTGGAGAGGGTAAATTTATAAGGGTATGTAGTGACAGGACAAGGAGAAATGGCTTAAAAACTGAGAAGGGTAGGTTCAGATTAAATATTAGGAAGCTCTTTAATGTGAAGGTGGTGAGTGACTAGAACAGGTTGCCCACAGAAGCTGTGGATACCCCATCCCTGGAAGTGTTCAAGGCCAGGCTGGATGAAGCTTTGAGCAAGCTGGTCTAGTGGAAGGTGTCCCTGCCTATGACAGGGGGCTGGACCCAGATGATCTTTAAGCTTCCTTCCAACCCAAACCATTCTGTGATAAATAACTGGCTTTGGAAGAAGACCCGTAAGTGGAGCTACCACCCAGTTCCATTCTACATACTAAGAGCAGGCATCTGCCCTTGGAAGTGGGATAAGTACCTGAAAATGCCCAGATACTAAAAGGAACAGAATATCCTAAACACGACAAAACCATACCTTTCCAGCCATGTCTGCTGCCATAAGATAATGTTCAGCCTCCATAAGGTGAATAGATGTAACTGCTGAGCCGTGGAAGAGACGAGTGGCTTTCCAGCTCTGCCCCTTTCGGTTACGTTGGCGCACATCAATGCTGAAAATCTCACCCGAACGGCAGCCATTGTACAGCACTGGGGTCTGGGAGAATCCCAGAGAAAGAAGCGTACTGTGTAACATCTGCAAGGATCTTACAAGTTACACAGACAGAGTCTGTGTCATGCTTTTGAGCTCCACATTGTAGCTGTCAAATTATTTTAACAGATGCTTTAAGAAGCAGAATTTTAATTACACACTGCAACATTTTTCAGCCAACTCATTAGTTCCATTCAAACCTCAACTATTTACTTCAGCCGGAAAAGTGTGGCTAGGTAAGCAGGAACTCAGTCTAACATAGCAGCAAAACAGAAACTGGAATTCTCATATTCCAATTTCACCATTCTAATTCTTTGTGAATAAGTCCATTAGTATTTTATAGGGATTTTCTCCTTCTTGGTGGAGGCAATACACTGAGTGTTATTAAAATGAGGTTATTTGCCAAAACAAAAACGATTTTACGCATTATTACTGTGCTCTTTGTACTTCCTTGTCTTTTAACCTCTGTAATATTAACAAAAATTGCCTCTGTTGCCACAGTTTGAAATCAGTTAGTCTTTCTGTTGCTATTCAATTGTGTGCAAGCATCAGACCACATCAGCTCTGCTGTGGAACAGCCATCCAACAGCAGCTGTCATCACAGCCTTATGTACAGCATGAGGAGTGCTGCCCCAAACAGGACGAAGAGCCCACCAATGAGGCAGCGCTCTGAAAAAATGGTGTATGGTTCTCCCTACCTGCGTGGCAAACTGCTGTGCCAGTACATCACTACTGGTTCCAAATGTCTGTCGATGCCCTGTCACTACATTGGTCACAAGAACTCGTCGTGTCAGGCCTAAGGAAGACAGATGATGTTGGTTTAGCTGTAATTTGCATAGCAACTGGGAGATGAATGCAGCAAGTCTTTCCCGCTGAGACAGAGGGGGTTGCTAGCCTTGCACATAGATCACCTGTGCTAAAGCAGTTGTCTGCTTGGGGATTCAGGCACCAAGCGCAGGACCAGGCAGTGGATATCTTGAAACTGCACAGCATTCCAGGTCGATCTCCTAGAAGACAGGAGCAACACATGAAGTGTTCATAAAATGTTAGGACAGGATGATAATTCAGAAAGGTTCTTAGATTGCCATGTTTCTTTTAACATTTCAATCTGAAGCAGAGAAAGTGTTACCCAGTTAGTGTTGTCCTTTTGCTACTCAAGAGACAGGAAACAGAAATGGAAGTTCATAACTGTAAGTGGGACACCTACAGTCAGTGTAAACAGATGATACGGAGAGACTGAGAATTTTATTCAGTAGTCAGAGGGCTGACCATGGCAGAAAAGAGAAAAGTAAAACTCACCTTATAGCACTAAGTAAGCCATTTTTTAAACATGAGTGGGCTAGAAATAAAAAACATTTACTTTATAAACTACAGATTAGCCAAAGCCTAACCTGTAAGTTCTTGGCCTTCCTATTTAAAAAACCACATTGATTAAGTAATAATACCCTAGATTTGACCCTTAGTCAGGTAGCCCCTGCACAGAATTTATGCCAATTAGCAGACTACGTCCTCAGTTTTCACTTCCTTCATGGCACATCATACATACATCTGTCAGGTAGCAGAGAGACATGGACAAGAATGGATGGATGGATAACATAGTTTTAGACAGGGTAAGTTCTACTTTTCTCCCAGCATCAACTCAGCAAGGCTCCCACAAACCACCTATTTAGGAGAGTGAAGGAAGTCAGTAGGATATACTAGACTAGAGGACTTTGGTGGAACTCACAGCATCTAATTATGGTGAAGGGCTTAAAATCTTCTACAGAGCAATTGGGTATGCTGGCCTAGTAGCCATCTACCCTCAGTGTCCCTTCAAGTTCATGCTGACTCTATGCATATTTTTTTAATGGCTGCATAAATAGTAAGACATTAAAAATCTAAAATGACTGCACTACTCTTATCTATCACAGATTTCCTCTGTAAAAACTTAACTGATCATGTCTGAATGGAAACCAGATTACAGGACTGCACTCTGTGACTTGAAGAAGCATGGTTCTAACATCTATCAAGAAAGTCCAATTAATTAAGTCCTGCCCTCAAGAACACTCAATAAAAAAGATCAGCTATAGCCAGACTTAAGAATAGTATTCTCCCAGTCAGTCAGGTTTATATACAGCTGAACATGAGCTTGTACAAGGAGCTATGGGCCGAGATACTTAGCAGCTTTCCACCTCTGATTTATCCACTGAGCATACCTGAGTAACTGCTATGAGAAGGGATTCTGCAGTGACTCTGGACATTCTATAAGGAAATGTGAGTACTTGTTGTGTGCAGATTCCAAGTATTAATTACAGGCCAAGCTAGTCATGAAAAATCTCAAGTGTTTACTTTACAAGTGAGGTGTTCTCCTGCCAAAGTCAAGTACTGCAGCAGCTAAAAATAAACTAGGGCTTTGAATACTGCTTGTTAATTAAGTCTCAAGTTCTTTCATCATCATTTCACTTCTTAAGCTGTTTTAGTCTTTCAGGAATACAACAGTCTCACCAACTACTGAAAAAAAGCTAAAATCTTTCATTTGTGCTCTTTTCATACCATAATTGCTACCAAAAATTGGAGACAAAAACCCAACAAAAACACCCTACCTGGGTTAGTGCTGCTGAACAATGATGCTGGAAGCAGACTGGCACAGCCTGGTGTTTCTGCAATTCCCATGAGACACAGCTTGCTGGAGTGAGTTAAGGAAAACTGATTTCTCCCTAGAATGGAACAGGCTGCCTAATATTTATAAATGGGAAAAGCAAGATGCCCTGACACAGCCACAGCTCACAACACTTTTCCTTGAGACCTTTGATGTGCTTAACAGTTTACAACTAAGTCTTGACTCTTCATTTCTTTCACAGGAATGAGCTACAAAGAACTCAAATTCTTGCTTGTGTATTTTCACTACCAGAAAGATAAGAGAATACTATTGTATGTTACTAGTGATAGGAAAAAGAAAAAAATAAACATAGCCTACATCGATCATTCTCACTTTTTCATGTTGATGACACTGCATTAATATAGATGTGTTTTTCATGGAGATAAATTGGGAAAAGGGGAGCTCACATTGGTGAGGCAAGGAAGACCCACTTTAGATTACATTTAAATATTTTATGAAGACTATACCAGGTATAAATAGAATTTGAAAGCGGCATTTCAAGTTCAGTAGGGTAAATCTGTAACTTAACTAGGGGAAAGCACGAACCCACCAAACCAAGTGATCCCGAACTCGTTCCCAGCTGTGTGCATGCCTGGTGAGCTCCTGCCCCTGATGAGTTGGTCTGGAATTGCCTGGCTTTTCACACAGGCCATTCCATACTTTTCTATGTAATTTCTTTTGGCACTTTAATAGCACATCTGTTGTCTGCCATCTCCTATGTCAAAATTCCATTTTTTCCCCCCACTCTTCTGGGCTCTGCACTGTTCATTGCTGCTTCCTCTGCTATACCATCAACTTTCCTCCTCTGAGTCAGACCTGCAGAACATGCTCTGAAAGTTGCAGGTGATGCTACTAAATTGCTCCCATTCTCCTCTCACCCCAACCAATATGGGGGATGGTTTTAAACAGAAACGAACCCTCCCACTTTCAAAGAGGTTCATTTCAGAAAAAGGTTGTTGCCTTAACCCTCTGTTCCTGTTTTTTTGCCTCAGCTGATTTCCAAACATCCGATCATTTTGGATATGGCATTTACATACACTATTAACAAAGTGGGAATTCTCCGGGGCAGAAAACATGGTCTTTCATTTCCAATTAACATGGGAACAATTCTACATATATCTGTAACAGAACCATACCTCTGCCTCAGTAATTCCAACATATTTTGATTTTTATTACTTCCTCTGTTTTCCAGAAAACTTATTTTCTGGGGGAACTAGAGGAGAGGTATTCCTTGAAGTTAGTTTTTCTGTGAAACATGACGCAGACTTGTGAAACCTGAACGACAATTTTGCTTTCTTTTTAAGGATATAAAACATGAGAATCTGGATGAGTCAATGATGCCCAGCACACAGAATTCACCTTCAGAGAGAAGAAGACATACTGTTTTTGTGATCTGTGATTCAATTAAGGAAAGATTACCTCCATGCAAAAATGACATAAAATTAGGCACTGGGCACAACTCCTCAGCCCACTAAATAACTCAGTAATGGGGCACGAGCATTTTAGCTTCATACTCATGTTGACGACAGAACAGTCTTGAGAAGTGTGACCAAACACAGACTGAGGCACCCAGCACATCCTATTATTCAAGAGACCATCCTTAAAAGAATCTGAGCATGAAGAGATCATGAAAGCCTGTTTTAAATATGTTTCATGTTTAAGGATAAACACAGTTTCCCAAAATTATTTTTAAGAAAGAAGCATGCAAATCTTAGTAGTTTTGGTAGCAAAATATTAGTTTTGCCAGCTACAGTCCAAGTCTGAAACAAGCACTATCCTTGGAAACTGGTACTTCTATGTAGTCTTCCATTCCAATTGTAGCACAACATTCCTGGCAACTATCACTGGTACTGAGCACTTTCAGAGACAGGTTTATTGCGGTTCTGTGTTTATCTAAGCTTCACACTTCTAGATTCTTCCATTCTCTTCTCCTAGCTCCTTCCCCAACCCTCATGGCATTTCCACCTGAGCCTCCCAAGAACAGTGTTCTGAGAATGCAACCACCAAAGGAAGGAGGAACAGAAAATAGTACTTTGCGGTTTGTGAAGTAGAGGTTGTCATACATCTCCACAGTGAGAGACTCCTTCCCCAAACCGCTGAGATTGATGATACCATATTTACATCCTCCATGCTCTACATCGTTCACAGTGAATATTCGTTCACAAGCAACATCTGCCTGTAAAATAAAAGCTTACCGGTCACACTTACTGGAAACTTACAGGAAAAACAGCTTGAGGGAGTTGCATTAGGTCTAAAACGAAACAACACATTAATTCTGATCCCTTTAACACCACCTGCTTTCCATTCACCTCTAAAATCGGTGGCCAACTCCTTTTAAGTGCATGCACAGAAAAAACAGGAATAAGAAAAGGATTCAGTCCTTGGCTAACAATAAATGATCTTTCCAATGTTAACAGTTCTACACACTTACACTGTTTCTGAGTCCCCTCTGGCTTCAGCTACCTATGCAGTGCTCTGTTTACAAGGCCAGGAGCTGGTCCTGGAGAGCTTCTATATAGTCTATGAAAGATCATGAAATGTAAAGTGATTACTGATTTTTACTTAGATTCTTGGAACCACAGGCTTTGCCACTCCCAAAATTCTTCTCTTTTTTTCTTCTTTCTCTTGATCCTCTCCACTCCTCCTCCCAGCCCCACAATAATGAGCCACTCAACTCCTGTTTACTTCCAAAAGAACATTTTGATCAGATTAAAAAAAATAAAAACCAACAAAAAAAACACTTTCATATCCAACCTTTTTTAAAATTTTCATTTGTAGGAAAGGAACGGCCTCTCTCTATCTGTTTAAAGTTACTGAGCATAGATTTTAAGAACTGACAGAGCAGGAGTAATACATCCTTAAAAGCAAAATTTGACCTATATGATTTGATTACAAGAGCCTGAATTTTCACTGAAGATGGGCTCTCTTTATCTTAAAGACTTATCATTTCTCATAACATACCACTATGATTTTAAAATTGTTGGTTCCAGCAACTGAGGAATCCGGACTGTGAATTTCTATCTTCCTCCTCTGCATGCAGTTCACTTGTAATTCGTGGACTAGCCTGTAAAAGCAGGTAGGAGGGCGAGGGGGTTGAAGAGAGGAGAATTCAGGTAAGCCTAAATTTAATGCATATAAAGAGAATTCTGGCCAGGATATAGAACTGCTTCTCAATCACCGAAGAGAAAATGCCTGAATAACTAGCATGCTGAAATATAACTTACATATAACCCATGAACATGTGCATCTTCCACATTCATGGAATTTCATCCCACTATTTTGAACCCCAGCACATCTTTAGTAGCCAAAACAGCAACACACCAAGTCACTAACTTAACTTGCCTTCTGCTGTTTTAACAGGGGGCAAGGGGATGGTCAGGTCCATTGAAAGGCATTTATCCTAAGAAAAGCTGTGCTGTACTCAAAAAGTACAGTGCGGCAAAACAGCATATCCATATACATACATAAAGTGAAGTTTTTTTGAAGTAAAATTGGGAAACAACTTCCTCATTTGAATTCTCATCATTTTGGTTATCTGATTATTACAGAATATAACCTTTTTTCTAATTTTAAGTAATATGTTCCTCCTCATCCCAATGGAACAGTAAGAAATGCAAGAAAACCTGATAGAAACAGTTGCTCTAACAGCAGAACTTGGCACTGCAAACAGAAGACAAATCAAATCATTGTACCTGCAATAACTTGTGGAGCTGAGCAAACCCAGCTGCCTTTTCTGTAATAGCACAGATGAGTTCAGTCCAGCCCTTGTTGTTTTCTGGAAAAGAGTAACATGGAGCTCTGCTCAGTTTTTCACTTGTTTAAGATTCAAACATGGCTGTGGGTCTTCGATGTTTGGGATGTTTAGGTAACTTTTTCCTCTAGCCTAGATACATTAAAATTTTCAGAATGTATAAAACACATTCCAGCACCCTCTCCCTGACCTACTACAGTAAGTAGACAAGAATATATTCCTGTGAGATGTGGAGTGCTTCTGTAAATACAGAAGCTGGAGAAAAAAATATGAAAGCCCAACAACCATTGTTTTCACTCTACATAATCAGCAGTACCACCTGGAGGTGTAAAGTCACCTTTTGGTTTCACTACAGCTCCTGAAATTCTTCTTATACAGCAAAATTTTCTGTCACAACGAGACTCCTATTAAACATGCAGTCTTACTGTTGTACTAAACTGCTTTTCCATTCCATTTCCATTCCCCCCACAGCACTAGATAGGGTTGGAACTAGATGATCCTTAAGGTCCTTTCCAACCCAAGTCATTCTATGATTCCATTCCATGATGCACAATTTTTTTAGAATTTAAAACAAACACTTTCTGAGGAGACCGAGGGATAAAGTATTTTGCAGAACTATGGAGTAAGAAATTTTTTTGATAATGCTCAGACAAACCAAGTGTTTGACAGTTAAAATGTTCTTCACACTGAAGACTGAAGAGCTGAATAGCTGGTTGGAGAACTTCATTGCTTAAGAAAAAGAACACTGTTGACGTCTTCCAAACGACAGTATACTTAAGCTGAGCTGTTATTTGCAAAGTTATAAGACATGTTTTTCAGGTAATGAAAAAGCATCCTTGTTAGATATTTTACCCAGATTACAAATATGCAGCATCAGCAATTATTTCACTGTAACACTTTATGAAGAAAAGCATACAGGCCTTCCAGACATAAACATAAGACCTGCCTTGATTTTAGCTGTCCAAAAAAGTTCTTCAAGAAAAAGCTGTTTCCATTAACTATGATTAGTATTGTATCTTCAAGGTCCAGGAATATGATCAATAAATTTATTAAAAATGTGAAAAACTAAAAATCAAGACCCCACTCTGCCAATTCAAGGCAGGAATTTGAAACCTGGCATTCAGTATCCTGACTCAAGTGTAACTGTTGGACAAGTGCAATTCTGAGCACAGCTCCTGTGTCTTTATAGGTTTTTCTGTTTGTAATGACTTGATTTCATTCCAGTGTGGAACAGCCAAACAAAAGGCTTCAAGGACTATATACCCTTAGCAGAAAAAGAAATTGAATTGCCAGAATATGAAGATTTTAGTTTATAATCTGTCCTGGGCCAGAGTACAATAAAGCCTAATTGCAATCTTTTTCAAAACATACCTGCTTTTGTTTTTCTTCCTCTTCTAAGAGTCTCAGTCTTTTGCACTCCATCGCCTTGTGCTGAATGCTGTCCTTGGTGAGTGGGTTGTGGTTATTGTGTCCAGGCAGCAGGCGAAAATAGCGGTTCTTTTCTGGGTCATAATAAAATCCTGGCAGTTCTTCGGGGTGGGGGGGCATGGGGGAGAAAAAGTGGCAAAATCAGATGGATAACTAAGTTTCTTTATTGCTCTATGATATTCCATATCTTCAAGTGACGCTCAGAGTTGCAAGACCCAGAGCTCTTGCTCCTAATACGTCCCAAGCAAGATACACAGACTAGGAACAGATGAGCCACTTACAGGAGAAAAAAAAGGTTATTTATAGTGTTCAAATGCAGTGCTGTCACACAGGTACAGAAGGGACGTCACCACTGACCAAGAGGAAATTCAGACCGATCAGAAAAGCACAAAAGAAAGGTTTTGTTGCAGAACAAAAATGGTCTTTCTTCATAAATAAATCACGAGGGGACATTCTTAATTACAAGACTTGGTAGAACAGCAAAAAAAATGACAATGAGGTATCAAATAAACCCAAATAAAGTGATTCACTTCCCAGAACAAGACACTTTTTTTTCAGCACATAGGAGAGATTTAGATAAAATCAAGAGTACATTTGGCTCCTTCCAAAGATAAATTGGGATAAGACGCACTCAATTTTAGTGCATCACTGTCTGGATGAATGCAGAGGCAGACAGGTAAAATACTTTGACAGATTTGAAATACTTTGACAGACTGTCTCAAGACAAAGAAATTTATTCAGAGGCAATTGTTAACATTTTATTTCACGAGTTTTTATTTAAAACTTTATCTACTACCAGAAATTTCATTTTAAGTAACCTGTTGTTGCAGCTGCTTACCATTCAGCTCCTTGTCTGCATTTTTTAGGGTTTCAGCTTTAGCCACAAGTGACCAAGACTTGTTCAAATCAGCAAAAATAAGTTAGTCTGTGAATCAATAAAGTTCATAAAAGCACACTACATTTAGTATACAGAATCTAATTACACAGGAATTAATGTCTTGCAGGATAGATCTCCTAACATGCTCACAACACAAAACAGTGATATACAAAAACCATCTCTTTAAACTCAGTGTTTTTTCAGGATCTTCCTGTTGTACAGAAATGTAAGTTCCCACTAGCTTAGTTTTTGCTAGCATTGTTTAATAAGTCAGGAAACCAGAACGTAAACAGGACATCTTTCTCAACAGCACTGCTACTTTATCATTTGTTGTTAATGAACAAATATTTATCCAGAGTGTATTTATTACAGACTACAAAGTACACTGAAGGCGTAAAGAGAGACGCATCACACAAGAGAGACACACCACAAAGTGGCGGATTGTTGCGCCTTTCAAAAGAGTGAGTAATTAAACCCAAGCTGTAATTTTTTATATGCTCTCTTATTTTATTTGCTTCCTTAGTAGTCAATTTTCTTCCTAAAGCAGCATTTCTGGAGGAAGAAACAGAATTGTATTTTTTCAGTTTGTATCAGCTCTAAGCACACAAGTTTTCAAACATGAGAAGCACTTGTGGGCCTGAAAGTGATTTGGCTCTGTTCTCTGGATCCTCACTTACTCCATCTTTTTCTATCACCTGATGTTACTTTTTTCCACAAACTTTACTGTTTGTATTGTTCCTGTCACACCAGATTACTAATGCAGCTACTACTACTTTTTTCATACAATCAGCATATAGGAACTGACTTTTGACCTATAAACACCATCTCTTACCTGGTGCTACAGAGCTCTGCGTTGAACTGGACGAAGAAGGATCTTCACTGCTGCTGGGACCTGCATTCACTGGAGTCAGTGATTCCTCCTGTTCCAGACTAAAAAAACAGCACTGCCTTCAAGATACGCTCACAACTGCCCCACTATCTTTTCCACAAATAATCTAGAAAGCAGACTGTTACTGACATCAATGTCAGTACATTTTGCAGTGCTCTGAGAAGCACACTCTGCATATCATGATACATTAAACTATGAAAACCAGGCAGTAAAAATATTCAGCTTAAAAATTTCTCAAGAACATTAGTGATACCAGCATCCTAAAAGCCTTAAATTACTTGCTAATACATGAGAGGTGGCTGTTGATCGTGCAAGTGCCTTTAACTCTTTTCAGCAAAAGATTAACTGGGCAATTGTACATTACGTGAACAGCCCACTCCTGAAAACACCCAATTCTTCACAGCACAAAGCCAGAGTCAGTGTGGGTAAAACACTGATGTCAGGTCAAAAATATTTTGCCATTATCTTCAGAACAAGAATTTCACTGATGAGGTTCAGAAACATGCAAAATAAACAAAAGTTTAATGAAAATTCCAAGAAAAGCCTCTGCTTTTTTAATAAACATTGCAGGGGGTAACTGCAGCTTTCCTCTTTTTGAACTAATATACAAGAGCACATTCAGTACTGATGAGCAAAATTCCACTGGGATGTTTTCTGAATCACCTGTACAATTCTCACTTTTTAAGACAGGTCTTATTACATGTCTTCTTAAAAGCAGTAGGTGAAGATGTTTTGCAAGACTCATAATTTATTGAAAAGAAAACGACAAAGAAACTCTAATACCAGCTCTGCTGTGGTTTGGTTATACAACTTAGAAAATAGTTAAAGGACAAAACAAGTATGCAAGGGGAAAAACACCCCAGATCAAACCCAAGTACTTAACTTTAAAGATCTGTAAGTAAACCCTTTTAATTCTGCTCACTGAAGCAGTGCCCACTTGCATTTCTAAGTTTTCTTACACAAGTACAACTAATGTGGCAACTCACATGTGTGTCTCTTTTCCTAAAAATATGTTAGCGTATTAAAGCAAAGCATTGGCCTCCTTTAGTCCTGCAAGAGGCACCAAGGAAAGAACAGGGGAATGAAAAAGCAACTATAAAAACAGCTCAAACATACGCAAGTATAAGTTCTAAAATATAAAACGTATTTTCTGAAAGGATCAGTTTTCAAGGCAGATTATCCCTGAGACGTTGTTTCATTTTCCTCATCTGCTAGGTGTGGCATTATTACCACATTACTTACCATGCTTTCAAACATTCAAGAAGATCATTTAATGACAGATTTTACACCAATAGACTCAGAGTTAAAAAAAACCAGGCAGGTAGAATGAAGTAATTATATTTTTCTTCGCTGAACTATCTTTGCATATTGATGAAAGGTTTATGGATAATGCACAGCTGAAAGGACTGACTCGTGGAACCCCATCTCAGTTTAAAATCAGTGAACAGTTGTGAACGCACAATAAACTTCCAGAAATCAATGCAATTCCACTCCCAGCAGGGATGACAGATACACCAGAAGTACCGTCTACTAGATCTTCAGGTGGCAGGCAACCCTCTCAGTTCTAGAAGGTCACCATTCCGCACATTTCATTAGGCATAAGACCCAGCGGCTTAGCCCGCGCTAAGCACAAGCCGCCTGTACTTGCCTTTGGGCGCGGTTGTTGTGGCCGGGTCTTCTGTGCCGCTGCGGGTGGTGGCTGCGCTTGTGGCCGCTCCATCCACGCCTCTCCTTGCCCCGACGGTAGCTTCTCCTCATTTCTACTCTGAAAGCAAACACACNAGTCTCTTAATGCGGCCTCTTTTCAAACACTTCCAACCTGTAAGGACCAGGCCCGCCGACCGCCCGCAGCACAGGCGCTCCCCTACGCCTGTCGACTTCCCCGCTAGTCCGGGACCAGCTCCGCGGCTCACCCCACAGCGCTGAAGCCAAAACCTGGAGGCAGAAGAGCAGCGATGANGGGGGTGGGTGGCGCCGGGTGCGGCGCTGAGGGCATGGCGGGGGAGAGGGGGCGCAAAAAGGGGGCGCGTAGCACGGCAGGGAGGCAGCGCGGGGCGGAAGGGGTCGCTTAGCACGGTAGGGAAGCAGCGCAGGGCAGAGGCAGCCGGGGGGTTGCTGGGAGGTGGTGTGCTTTGAGGGGGACACCGAAAGGGTGTCGCCGCTTCCTTGTCTTGTGTCGCTGGCTCCCTCAAAGCCGTCCTTTGACTGTGGGCAGCTGGAAGCTGTTACAACCACTCTGAATTTATCAAGAATTCAGAAAAGATAATGTCTTTAAAGTGACTCTCCCGGCTGAGGCCTCTTGATGCTTAATTTTTTCTTATTTTGAGGGTTTTGCTGGTGGGCAGCAAACAGTTGGATGGGTGGTATTGAGGCACAAGGTGGCAGGGAAAGCTCGGGCTGCAGCGATCAGTAACAACTCCTCGGCTGGTCAGAGCCCCAGAAGGGTGTGGTGGCAGCTACCATCTCCTTGCAGTCAGGGTAACAAACCCCTTCTCTCCTTAATCGTTTGTTGAAGGTGTCCTTAAGCAGTTTTTATGCAGTGGCCTTCCCCTTTCTGTTTGTACAGCATCTAGGAGTTTTAAAAAATTAGTAACCGGAGCTGTAAAAAAAGTTTGTTCATTTAATGAATGATTAAAGTTAAAACAAACAAAAGCTATAGTTAAAAGAGTTGTGGAAAAATAGGGGCTTAGCCTTTTTGCTTCCCGAAAGATCAGAGGTTTTTTGGTTGCTTTAGCAACTTAAATAAGAAATGCCAGTACTGGGAAAATAGGCAATGGGTTTTTGCTGCTTTGGATGTTTAGACTTTGCACAAGTTTGCTATCTTACTTGACAGGAGAGTAATTTTTGGGAGGTAGTATTTTTTGTTTCTTACTTGCATGATCTCTGTTTTAAGTTCAAAATGCATAGAGTTAAAACAGCCTTGGAAAGTATTCACTTAAGGATACAAACAGCTGGAGGAATCACCTGTGGCTTGCATGTATAGTTTGTGAGCTCTATTTCTTTGTCTTTACAAGGCAAAACACCAGAATAATCTAATTCTAAGGCATGTTTTGTTGATTAGGTCTGTTTCTCATAGTTGTTTAGTGATAGTGATCTTTAGCTTTCACGAGATAATTTTGAATTTTAATGCAGTAACAGGTGAAAAGTGCCTACAGAAAGTGAACTGTTGCCAAAACTGTCACTGGTGTTGACTGGATTCAGAGTGATGGTTTATATGGTGTTGGTACTTGATCTGTATGTAAATTTGATGCTAGTACACCTATGCACAGAGTTCTAGGGAGTGTTTTTTTCATGGTATTTGCTGGCTTATGGGTAATAGTCCAGAATGTCTAATGTTTTGCAGGTACTCTTATACTGTACTTCGTTAGTTGTCTTTGTTTCATCTGTTTAATTTCTGGTGCCTAGTGAGCAATATTCAATGTTCTGTGACCAATATATGCTGCTTATAAGCTGAGGGATTTGTGCCACTGAAATAGTTACTGTTGGGGAAGAAGTGTATTAAATTATTTGTTTTCTCATTTGTATTACAGGTACTTATGAAAGTTAATAAAGAATAGACTGGAAGATATTTCAGAGATCACTGGTGTTCCATGTATGCACTGAAATAAAATATACAAATATATAAATAAAATACACACATTTACCCATACATTGTTGCTTAGCAATAGTTTGTCTAACATCTTCTTAAAGCCTTTTGTTTTGGTTTATTCTGATTATTTTATTTTAGTATTTATTATTATCTCTCACTGAAAGGTTTCCTGATGTGTTACCTTATTGCTTACTGCTGCAATTTAAAAACATTACTGCTATTCCTTCTTCCTTCTGTGGATATAGAAAGCAATTTGTTACCTTGCTCTCTGCAGCTGTATTCCATATTTGAAATGTGAAAATGCTGTCCCTTCTGAATATTTTTCTGTAGATTGAAGAGTGCCTCAAGAATACCATTCCACTAGGATATTATAGATGACAACTTTTAGCTTTGATGATTCTTGCTTCCTTTTTTGGACCATTTTCATGAAGAACAGATATTTCCTTGAAATGTTTTCCTGACAACTGGATATACCACGACTCAGCTGAGGCCTTCCTAGAGCAGAGTTTGTTTTGCAGGCTGTACTCAGGTTGGAGTTGTAGGATGTCCCACAGCTGTGCAGCAGTGCTAACTTCCATGAAGCTTGTGGTCAGAATTTGGGGCAGTTTGAGAACTGCTTTGTGACCAGTTGTTTCCAGTCCAGGTTTGTGGAATTCGCTGTGCTTGTGCTGGTAACAGCTGAACGCTGCTCATCTCGGGCTGGTTCGTGAGCTGGTCCAGGCCGTCCTGCCCTGTGGAAGGTGCTCTGCCACTGTGTCCACCATGGCTGTTTTTCTACTTCCTTGACCTGAGGGAGTGGGTTTATACCTGTGTAGTCAATTAAATATGTATGTTCAGTCTACGCTTATTTAGTTGATTGAAATGGAATTGGAAATCGGGTTAAAACATTCTGTAAAGACTGAATTTTGTCAATAACATTGGGCTTTAAGATCTGAATGTAGGTTTAGGATTACACAGTTTAATGGGTTGCCTTCCAGATGAACTGCAGTGTCTGAGCCTGTGTTCGTTCTTAGCAGTTGCATCTCAAAATTAAAACTAGTTTGTCTAAGCTCTTCTTTTGCTGAGGCTTAAGCTGTGTATTTTGTCTCATGCTTTCTGGGAGCTAAACCTGCATTCTGCCTGTTAAAGCTCTGCTTATGTAAGACAACTCATTAAGCTTTGGTAAGTGGGAAGGGTACCTGGGCCCATGGTTTATACCCAGGGTTTATGCAGGGTAAACAAGAGCAGGATTTTGTCTAATAGTAAAATTTGTGATTGTTGTAATACTGCTGAAATCAAAGCAATTTAAGAGTCTGTGTAACTTTGTGCTTACTCTGCGCTTATGAGCTGCAGCAGTCCTGCAGTAATAGTGTCAAAGATCTTGTGAAAGTTACTGCTTGTCTTTTTATCTTAGTTTTCAGAATGCACTGCTGTCCCACAGGCTCTGCTGTTAATGCAGAAAATAACTTTTGGATTCTCTGGCTTTAGGTTGTAAAATCGGTTAGGCTGGAAAAGACCTTTAGGATGGTTGAGTCCAACCATTAACCGAACACTGCCAAGTCTACCACTAAACCATGTCCCCGAGTGCCATATCTACACATATTTGAAATATTTCCAGGAATGACGACTCCACTGCTTTTCTGAGCAGCCTTTCCCAATGCTTGACAACCCTTTTGGTGGATATTAGGAAAAATTTCTTCAATCCGAACAAAGGAACAAGCTGCTGTAGAATTTAAGGAATTTAGGTGATGAATCGTTGCAGTTTGTATAAAGATCAGTAACTTCCTGCCTTTATTCTGTACGTGTGTGTGTTTCACTTTTTTGCTCTGTCTGGTTTAAATCTCGAGCTCCCAAAGCGGTCCTGACGGTCTTGGAGGTGCAGCTCCCCTTGAGGGTCTGCTGGGTGGTTTGAGGAGGGGAGCGAATCAGAGCTGACCCAGGAGAGGGCAGCAGTGCACTTGCACAAAACCACTATGTCTTGGCTCTGTAGGGTCTTCTGTACCAAGTATTGAATCTCTACAAAAATCAAATTTAAAAGCAGAAATACACCAATTAATCCCCTTGCAACACTACTTAAAAGTATATTTGTTTGTATTTATAGCTCTAAAGTCCAGGGACACTGGCGTTGCGTATTTTAGCCAGGCTTTCCCTCCAAATAAGAAGGTGAAGCTTCTTTTTCCTGGTATCAGATTTGTCTACCCTGCAGGTCAGAGGTCATAAGAAACACGACCATGAGATATGTATCAGCTCTTAGTATTTATATATATATGTATGTATTTTTATATATCAAATATATATTTGCTCTGACACTACATGTGATGTCTTTTCCAGTCAAGTATCTTTGGGAATGAGACATAAGCTGGTCAAACCTTGCATTCTTTTAAATGCTTTTCTTAACAGAAATGTTTAGATATATTTTGCTGGATAGTCTGATGAGTAATGAATTAGTCTTTTTCCTATGGATCCGAAATAATAATTTGTATGTAAAACTTATCAGAAGTAAGTTGCATTTAAAAATTATTTAGGTGCTTATGAAGGTGTCACTAAAAGACAGTAATAAAAATATTTAGGTTATACTTTCGCTGGCACTGGTGGAGGGACTTTGACTTCTGATTATAATCAGAAAATGGACTGCAGAATGTGCAGGCATGAGTGGGTGCCAACAATGTACATGGTTCTGTGTATTGCTAGAAATGGAGCTGTGGTGTTAAGGGTCTCATCAGATAGGCTAGCACATTCCAAGAGATGTTCTCTGGTAAACTCCATCTGAGACCTTCTGTTTGTCATGGTCTGCCCTCTCCCGTGGGAGGCACAGATGACTGGGCTGTGTTTGCCACCTCAAGGACTGCATGTTGCTTCCTGTGACTGCCGCAGCACAGTGCAGGACAGTCTTGCTGCTGCTGCTACTTGGACCTGACTAGAAAACAAAGCAACTAAAATCCCCAAAACACAACAACAACAAAACCAAGAATCCAAACCTGAATCTTATTAAAGGAACAGTTGAAGAGAGTCTCCTGATCCATGTAGCAGCAACTTATTGAGTGCAGAATGGCATGTCTGGTGGCTGCTGTTGCCAATTTGGTAGAGAAATGGAACTGTTTATCACACATGAGTGTTTCCAGGTGTAGCTTCTATGAGTATTAGAACCCAAGAATCCACGGTGTATCATTACTAGGCTGCCATGCTTGTGTATAAAATGAGTTATTGCAGGACAGGCATGGTCTTAGATACACAGAGAAGATGTCCCCATACTTGCTAATATCAACAGGTTGACACTAATCTGCATAGTCAAAGCCAAATGACTGAAGTGGTAGGTCTATTGAGTTACTCTCTAGAGTGAGAAAGCAGCACAAGATTAGGAATTCAGAAGATAAGGCTCTCTGTTGTGATACAACTCACTTCCATTGTGCATATGTGGATTAAATTTGAAATCCACATTTTGAGTTGGGGGGATCCCAGTGTGCTGAGCTGGAAGACCATGGCTGTGTGAATGATAAACTCCCAGCTGACCCTGAACATCTGCGGGATCTGCTGCACCAGCTGGATCCCTATAGATCTATGGGGCCTGATGGGCTTAATCTGAGAATACTCTGAAGAGTTAGATGATGTCATCACAAGGCCTCTCTCAGTGATTTTTGGATGGTCTTTGGAATCTCTCAGGCACATGGTGTTGAGTCTTGGGGTGATCCTGTGCAGGGCCAGGAGCTGGATGATTCTAGTCGATGATTCTTGTGGATCCCTTCCAGCACTATGAAACATTTCTCCCTGGAAAGACAAGCTGAAATCCAGACTCTCATGCTAAATTTTATGCAGGTAGCTGTGTATATCTTAAATGAGCTCTTGTTGACCCTGATTTGAAAGGGATGTTAAAGATCCTTTAATTTTTGCTGTAGGAAGAACGGTTTACTTTGCCATTTTGTTTCAGACTTGTTACTCCTGTGATGTAGCACAGGTTTCTGTGCGCCAGTTAGGTTTTGTTAGTCTGTGTTGTGGAAATGGTTGCATTTTCGTACTACGTTTTTCTTTCAAAATGGCATGCTGCCTTTTGAATGGCAAAGTTCTGGCTACATGGGTGGTCCTTTTGAACGTTTTTGATGTTTTAGCTAAATATCTTGAATATTATTTATGCACAGCATGGGCCGTTACTTAACACTCTGAAATGTCTTTTGTGGGTTTTTGACTTCTGTCATTATTGCTTGTGGGCCCAATCTAAGGACTATTAAATGTGTAACAATATTCAACTGTCCTGATGGTGGTGTAGGCTTATGAAAGTTGTGTATGTATACACATTGGTGAAAATATCTCTGTCTACAAAACCAGAACTTCATTACCACATATTTCAGTATATGGGTGGGGAGAATGCTAATTTGAAGGCATGAGAATTGAAAGTGGTACTGACCACAGAGATGTCTGTGTTCTGCCATGTTTCCTGTGATGCTATAGGTCTGACATGTCAGTTCAAAACAAAAACTGGCTGCTTTGTAATTTTATTGCTTTTGTTAATTGTATTTTTTTTTTTTTGGTAAAAAATCATGTCTGCAGATGGTAAAGTGATCTGTCAAGCAGGTAGGAATGCTAACAAGGCTTATACTGCCGGAATGCTGAACTCGACCTTATTTTCCTTGCAGAGCCATTGTAGAGTAGAATATCCTGATGGTGAAGAAACCTGTGTTGAATAATGCTGTCCTGCCCCTTTCTGGGGGAAGGCTCAAGATCTGCATTGGAAGGTCAAGTTCCTGGTGCCAATAATGCTGTCTTTAGAGTAGTGGCAGCTGGCAGCTTTTTCACTTTTCCTCCAAACTCGTTTGTGCAGCTTATAGGCCTCTAATACACGAAGTACTCACAGTTACAAGATGGATTTCTAGTCTTGTATTTAAAACTTGCCAGGAAAAGAACTAGTCAGCATCTCCAAGAAAGTATTCTCTTTTGGGGTCAAAATCTTGTGTGCTGCTTCATATTCCCCCTTGCCTGCTTTGAGTATTAAGGTTGTACTTTTATACAGACAGAGGTGAACTGTTTGGCTTTTACACATCAATAGCAGATGTCAGGGCTCTGACAGTTGATTTCCCACTGAAAGAAAAATTTGTGACACAGGCCATAGGAATCATCTTTCTTAGCAGACTTCCATATTAAATACATGGGGCTTTGAACAGATGTAGAGACCAATGATATTGCTGGAAAAAAACCCTTCTCCAGAAATTTCAATCTGGAAGTCAATGTTTTGCTTTCAGAAAACAACTTTATCTTTGAAGTTCATAGCAACTAAAGACAGAGTGTTACAGGGCTACTAACACCTCATTTCTCAAAGTCTGTATTTTGCTCATATCCAAAGGAAAGCAAGTAATTGGAGAGACTTGTGTACAAGGAGGCATTATAATCATATGAGGGTGGTTCTCAGAAATGTGCAGTAAATGAACACAGTGCTGTTTCGGAGCATGAGCTTCCTCAACTGTCTTGTGTGCATTATGTGCTATAGATACTCCCTTTGTAAAAGTACTGTTTGAATGATGCAGGAGTGACTTGCTTAGTCTCCCTCCGCCCCACCTCATTATATTTGAAGATGTGTGTTGGAATTTCTTGTTTCAAGTGTTTTTTGGTTTCGGGGTTTTGTTGTTGTTGTTTTTTGTTTTTCTTTTTTTTTTTAAAGGAAAGGGAATGAAAGTTTTATGAGGTAAGAATTCATTTCTCATTCTCTTCTGAATCCTCTCTCAGAGAGAACATGGCTGGAGGAGAAGGAAGCTCAGCTCAGTGTATGCAGGCTGGTGTGGGAGGCTTCCTGTTACTGACGTGTAAAATGGGGAGAGCAAGTTTCTTTTGAGGACTTTCAGGAGCATATCCTGAAGGAGGAAGGGTGGGAGGAGGGAAGGTTACCATGGGAAAGCAGTCTCCATATATCTGTGTGTTCTGTAGAGGGTATGTGTGGGTTCTTTGATTTGTTTGGTGACAGGGGAAGGGTTTGAAGGAAAGTTAAAGATAATCTGCAGATAACTGGTCTCATAATGATAGTGTATATTGTCTACTCATGTCTTGGCTACTATGTATATGCCTGTATTACTATAATAACATACAGTAATATATATTATATGGTAATATATAATACAGTAATTTATATTACTATTTATATGTTCTGGATGCTTCCAGATGCATCATTGTGGCTCAGTCTTAAATTTTATTCTTAGACTGCTGTGCCTTTAGTCATTCTAATTCCACGTGTATGCTGATATTTATGATGGATGATTACATTGCCTTCCAGTCCGCTGGAGTGCCTGTTTCAGTGTTGGCTCCATAGATGCTCTGCTTCATGGAACGCTTCTAGGACCTGGTTTTCAAACTGCTGCTCTTCTGGGCACTGAGTAGAAGCCAGGAATAGTGAGCTGTGGTCACATGTAATTACCAGTATAGATACCATCCTGAAGATTTCAAAGCATGTGCCTAGTGCAGAAGTCTGCCCGTGGGAATAGCACTTCAGGATCTCTCCCATTAGTGCAAACTAATAAAATCAACTTTCTGCACAGTTTGTGGTCTGTCATTTCTGTGTACCTGTGGACAATAATGAAATAAAAGCATTTTAGACAAGACACACAACACTTAAATGAAAACAATAGACTGTTTCTGGGAAGAAATATTAGATAAATAACTAAATTAAAACAACACTGCAGATAGGGTAGTCTTAACACTGTTTCGTAAGAAGGTCTTCAAGGTCTGAAGACAACTGAAACTGCTTATATGCTTTGTAGAGCTGAAGCAATAATTGCTTCACATACAAGGTGTAATATATCACATTGCAGTTCCAAAACAAAACCAAGACCAACTAACAAAACTTTAGCTCTCAGCTTATTGTTTTGGAAATTGAAAGAGGAGGTAGGATATCTCCTATAAGGAAGATGGTTTATGGGCTTGGTTGAGCTATTGTTTCCCTGAGCAAAGCACTTTCTAATTGGGAGCAGGAAAGCTCTGAGGGTCTCAAGAAAAAATAATAGGTAAATAACTGCCTGTAGGATAATATAAATTTTGTCCTATTAACCTTGTGGGGCATCAGGAACGATGACAGAACTCTATATGAAATAGTTAAGAGCTTCCAGGGCCTTTAAGAGACTCCCAGGCCACAGGGTTTGATCTGTGTTAATTACCCAGCACGATGTAATTGTGTGTGGTGTGTAGTTTTTGGTTTGTTGTGTTGTTTTTCTTGTTTTTTTTTTTTTACTTTCCTCTACCTGGGTAAAAACTGAGTGTAAGTTGACTAATAGTGTTTACTTATTTTCTTCATAGAAAATGCCTACTTTCCTAAGAATGAGTGTGATTACATCAGCTGGTAGAGCATCCTCACTTTGGGTACTCAAACATATTTTATCTATGTTCGGAATGATGTTTCAGAACAGCTGAAAACAGCACTTCTGAAACAAATTGTTTCAGAAGTGTGGAAGAAAAGGAAAATACAGATTATCACTGAGTTGTGTGTAAGCTCAAAGTCTAGGGGAACTCCTAAGAGAGAAGTAACATAAAGGATGAACCTTGTACAGTGATAAATCAATGAAATAAAATTGTTCCCATGTGTTCTGGATAAAATTAGAAGAGCAGATTAATGCCTTTATACAGCGTTGCTGGCTCTGCACGTATACTGTGTCCACTAGAGAAGTGCTTCTAACTTGAGGAGAGTATCCACTAAAAATTTCTTCTGGAAGGAATGCAGGTATTTAGTAACCTTTCTTACAGACAGTAGCATACATTCATGCAGTCATCAGCCCTGTGAAATGAGGGAGGTTTATTTTAGAAGAAATTTTAAGAACTATTTTGACATGTTTCTTTCTCAAAAAAAAAAAAATTAAATGGAGAAGAAAGAAATAAGTGAAAATAGTTTGATGGTCACCTGTATTTGTTTTGGAATTCTTTTTGACCTACATAGCATAATTTCTTTGGATTGAATTCTATGGAGTAGACTCACTAAAGCAATGATTCTTATAGTAATGGTTGGATATACTTGTTGTGGGATTAGGTATTCTTGATATGGGAATATACCGTAACAGGAGGATAAAAAAAGCTTGTATTGGGCAAACAGCTGAAATCTGAGCTTCAGAAATAAAATAAATGTTACATTCAGATGTAGACCTGTTACTTATTCCTTTTTTTTTTTTCCCTTAGGAATAGCATATATACTGTATGTAGGTGTAGAATAAGTCATGTAAATGGTGACTGTACTGAAGGATACTTAAAAATGTTACAAAGTAATCAAAACCGCTGTTGTCTGGGTAGGGGTGGGGGGAGTGGATTAGGCACCAAAAAGCCCCACAGCCCTCCAAACCCGTATGTGTCTGGATTTTCCAATCGACATAGTGGGTATTGGTTAAGTCAGTGGGTGGTAGGTTGCAAAGTAGATGTTTCTCTGGAAAACTGTCTTAGGTTCCAGAAATGAAATTAAAATTTTAAATTTATTAATGTTATGCGCCTTGCCTTTACAGTGTAGAATGTAATGGTACTTAAGTGTACAGTTCCAACTAGGCCTGTGCGTTGCTCCTGCGCATTACCAGTAACAGAGAAGATGGGTGATGCTCTCAATGTAAGCTGCTTTCTTCTGTCATGTGCATCTTGTGACCCAGGGTCTCATTTGGAAAGATTTAAATTTTTTTTTAATCCAGAAAGACTTAGAAAGTCATTGATATACTTTGAATGCATGAAACTTTTTTCTTTTTTTCCTCTTTTTTCTTTTTTTTTTGTGTATGTACAGTTTTTGCAGACAGGACATTCTGACAAGGAATTCCATAACTTTTACACTATGTGAAGAAATACTTCCTGTGTTAATTCTGAACCTTATTTTAGAAATTTTGACACACATACACACAAAAATCCTTGTTTTAGGACAGATTGCAAATGCTATGCCCCCTGTTGTAGACTTGTCATGTAATTCACCTCAGCCCTCTCTTCTAGTCTGAGCTGTCAGGACTTTTGTTTTTACTTTTGGTTGTACAAACTGACTGTACAGAAATTATTCTGTCTTTTGAGCATTTTGGTTATCCTTCTTTGTGCCTTTTCTAGCTCTAACAAAGTGTACAAAGTACTGAGGAATTAAGCATGTTATAGATTCCTGTGTTGTGGCACAATGCCCAGAGTGTGTCGTCTTTGACTTGTGGTTCAATAGTGAGCTGCTCTCAAATAATTCCTGGTTATATCCCAAGATCTTGTTCTTGACTGGCAATAAGTAATTCAGAAGCTGAAGGTATATGTGCAGTGCTAGGACTTTTTAAAGTATGTCAATTTATCCCCATTTTATCTGCCATTTATTGTCTTATGAGTCAGTTTCTCATTTCCCTCTGCCTCTTCTCCTCATCTTCTGAAAACCTCCAAAACAAAAAAATGGGAAAGATGACCCCTTCTGAGTTCAGTTATGTGGGAAGAATAAAGTTCAGTTCCAAAGCTTCTCTGCAGGTTAATTGGAAATAGTCAATGTAACCCTCTGCCACCTTACAATGCCTTTTCAGTAGGTGGACTGAGGGGAGCTTGATTTGGAGGAGAGCTTAGAGAAAAATCCATAACTTCCGGGTTCCCAATTCTAGTGCTGATGAAATAACTTGGAATACACTAAAAATGTAATGTGACTGAAAAGAACTGGTTGCAGACTTTCTGAATTATTGCAAAATAGTTTGATGGAAAGAAAAAGTCTCACTGGAAAGAGGTTACCAAGTAGCCCTGATTTCTTTCTGCCTGTTGCTGGTAGTGGCAAGCAGTGCTGCAGGGACTGGAAAAGATGTTATTAAAATTTTTGTATGCAGCACATACACAAAGAATGTGGCTGTCCCTAAAGAGGATAAGAGCTTGGTAATTGCAGTTAAAAATAATTTATTCAGGCTTAGCTAGTGCTGCAGAATCTGGTGGTCTCTTGTGCTGCTGGCCTGTAGTAAGCTGCAGTATGCAAGGTGTGGCGTAGGAGAAATGCATGGCTTTCTGATTGCTCCTTGAATGTGTGCCATGAATACATTGTATTTGTGGTGCTACAGTGGATATAATTTAAGGATATAAGCAATTGGATACAGATACTCTTTTATCTAAACTGTACTAGTCTTAACATGTTCGATCCATCCTACCCATTAGGAGGAATGAACTCATAAACGTTCCAGTTTAAAGTCACCTCTGTAGTATTTATTAAAACATTATTAACAAGCTATGCTAGCTTCTGAAACAGCTGTTTTTGCTTCTATTTTCTGAGTTCATAGACATGCTTGGTATTTATGTTGTGTTTGCATGACAACTTTAGGATGGCAGCACCAGCAGAAGGGTGGCTTAGCCAGCGTAGACCTCTGGCTGCATGAGCGGCACTTCTACACCTGCATGGAACAGTGTCCAAGACAGTAAATCCTGTTTGATGGCCCAGCCGCTCCTCTCTTGTGCCGAGTTTTGTGCAGCTTTGTTCATCTCCGAAGGTTACAGGAAGTGGAACACTTGGCTCGTGTAGTTTGTTGGGGTAGCTTGGCCTGGCTTGCTCCTCTGGCCAGCCAAACAAGCTGCAGACAGCCCCAGTTTTGCTGTGTGTCATGGTGTAGGTAGCAAGTAGGCAAGACTGGCCATGGACGAGGAAGACACACCCTGACAGATCTGATGCAAAGCCTATTTAATTCTCTAGAATTATTTTTATGGAATGTGGATTAGGTGCTAAATCCTGGAATAGCATTTAAAGGTTTCTTATCTAAGAGCACCAAATCTCCTGAGAGGCACAAAACACACCACTTCAGTTCATTTTGCTGAACCAAAGCAAACCTACTGACTTAAAGTATCAAAATAATATACATGTTACAATTTTTGGTATTTATAAGTATTCTGGGTCAGACTTATGAAGTGACTACCTAAATTAATCTGAGAGGTGAATCAGGCACTGTCTTATGTTTGGGTGTAGTAACTGGACGATGTCCTTTAATACTCCTGATGTTAATGCGCAAATTGCAAGTCTTCATTTATTTGACTTCTTCACTGCATTTTGTTTCAACCTGTTGCACCACCTACTTTCCCACAGGAGATTTTTTGCATGCACATCCCTTTTCCTGGACACAGGATAGTGGTGTGGGTTGGGTTACTGTCACTGGCTTTTTGTCAGGCTGGATGGCAGGTAGATGTCATCCTACCCTGTCACCAACCACTGGCTCGCTGAGGTGGGAAGAGTTGGGAGGGTTGAGTGGAAAAGAAGGATTTGCTCTGTATTAATGTGACAGCAGAAGTATCCTGCCCAGCTTCCAAAATGCTAGAGAGTAGTACCAGGTGAGTTAATGCCAAGGCCAGTGACAAAGTGTTTCACCACAGTATCCTTTTCATAGGGCTGTCATCCAAGCTGTGTCCACTGCAGCTGAAGTTGGGCTAAGTGGGAGGGCTTGAGACAGGCTGCTAAAGTTTTTTTCCCCTGCTAAAGTTTTTTTCCCCTGCAGACAATTGCTTGGGGTAAATGTTTTGTTTATCTTTATTCTTGGAGGAAGAGTTTGGGTGAGGTTTTTTTGTAGTCTGAAGGGGAAAAAAAAAAAGCATTAACAGTTGATGTGCTATTTTTTCTGATTTAAGGAAATCTTGAAACTACTTTGATGACTGAAAACAGTGCTATGATATATGAGCTCTTAAAATAAGAAATATCTGATCTTATGAAATCATAAGTTTAGTTTTGTAAAGGGTTTCCACTGGATGATATCAGTGGTTTTGGCTCTTTTAGAGTATTATAAACTGAATGACACACTCATGTTTATGAAAAGTCAGTTTAAATACTGTAACTGGCTTCCTTGTGATTTAAGACTTAAATAAATGTCTTGTAGGCTTCTTTGGCTCTATAGGCTGTAACTAAAGTCACATGTTATTTTAGACATGCATTATAAATCCAGGGTGACCCCGAATACAGGTTGTTAATCCTTCTTTAAAGATCATTGTATGGTGAAAAAATACTAGACTCTATAGAGATGTCTTGTATGTTTTTCATCCTTCTCTTACCTGATTGTTCCTGACTAAAAATTTTGGCATAAAAACACTACCTTATGTGTAGGTGTTCCTCTGATCCTTTTGTTTTTCACCTGAAGCAGCATCATCATCCCTATAAAATCAGAGTTGGCTGCTGTATGAATAATTTAAGTGTTACAAACAGAACTATGATTTCAAGTGAACAGAGAGAAAGCAGATAAAACACTTCAAAAATGGCTTTCAAGGAGTATCTCTGTACCAGTAAAGCAAAGTCAAAATAACTAATAATGCTGTGTATATACCACTGTTGGTTTTTTTTAAAGTTGTTCTCAGATGTAATTTTGAGATTGAAATCATGCTGGAAGCCTTAGGACAAAGGTTAAATGATGGTCTCTAGATGTGTGTTCATGCTTGTATGTGCATGCCCAAATGCTGGAGAGGGACTCTGTGTGTGTATGTAAAAAGAATGGTCCAAATATAAGTCAGGAGGTGTAACCTCTTTGTCCTAGTGCTAGGACATGTATTTAGGATTCTGGGAAAAAGCAGAATGGTACACAATTCTCCATCACAGCTGTATATAGATATGATACCATATATACGACATATTAAAAAATAAAAGTAATATTATGGTGCCAAAGTCTAGGCACCCACCCCTCAGGAAAAAAAATTGGAGATGCCAGAACAAAGGTTTTCTTAACAGCTTTAATCCTGCTGCTTTGTCTGGATTACATTACAATTCATCCTTTCAACTGAAATCTGTATCCTTTCTCCCACTGCCCTGCTGCCCTTGTATGTTAGCAGAGAAAATGCACAGGGTCGAAGTGCGCTGGTCTTCCCCTCCTGCTACCTGCTGCAAGTGTGACTTCCGGATGAGGAACAAATACTGTAGAAATACAGGTGCAATCTGTGGGAATTTGGTTGCTGCATCCCGGCAGCTTTCTGATGCTGGTTTTTCATGGCTCAGGCAGTTTGCCGGTGTTTTCTACAGAAAATTTGTGAAGCCAAATACCTCGCACCAAGTTCACCGAGACGTCAGAACTTCGAGGCCGTGAGGGCGTAGAGTCACTCGACCTCGTGACTGCCAAATTCAAGGCGCGTCGTTCACTGTCGCTGCTGGAAACGCTGGAATTGTCCGGACGCTGCAGCTTCTCTGGACGCGCCGCTGGCGGTGCCACGCGGGGGCGCCGCGGGGCCGGGCCCCGCCGGGCCCAGGTGCGCGGGGCGGGGAGCGCTGCGCGGGAGGAGCGCCACGAGGAGGAGGAGGAGGAGGAGGAAGGGCGAACAGGCAGGAGTGTGCCGTGCAGGGCTTTCCGTGACCTCAAACGCCTCACGCCCAGAGGTACTCACCCGTACGTAATACGCATCGAGTCTGAATTCCGACACACCCGCAGTGTCGTGTTGTGCATTTGGGGAGTTAACAGCTAAATTAAGCAATGGCTGTGTAGCAGGACAGAATTACATGCACATTGCTCTTAACAGGTTTCATTTAAAATATCTTTTTGTTTTTATTAAGCCCATTCTTTCTTAATGAAATACTGTATCTAGGCCAAATTCTGCTCTTACGGATATAAAGAAATGTTGATTCTTTTCAGGTCGCGACTCTTGACACTGACATTAGATAACACCACTTTCTCCTCTGGGTTGACTCTGAGAACAGTATATGAAAATTTGCACAGCAGATCTGAACAGCAGCATGCATGTTTTAAATGCTCTATACAAGCATAGACTACGTTCTGCTTTAGTTTACACCACTATAAATGCAGAATAAATCTTACTGGCAGAATAAACTGGATTTGATTGTGACAATGTTGGACAACCCTTCCTCCTGTTGAAGGCAACTTTGGCAGAACCAAGCCTTTAGGTTAGAATTGCATTTTAAAAATGGGAACAGAACCTGACTGGCAGGGATTTTTCTGTTTGTTTTTAACATCTGTAGCCCAAACATTCAGCCTTAAGGAGACAAAAGCTAGGCCCCTGAATCCAATAACTCCCAGAGTTACCTAATAGGAAACACTAGATGCGGGGACCCATATGGAATTTAGGCTATGTGAGTTGAGGCTTACACAGCTATATTGCAGCACTCTAAAATGCTCCAGTCTGCTTTTCCAAGGTGTCCTATTGTTATGGGCTCTTAGACTTAGTGACCTGGCATTAGTCATACAATTCTCTGCATCTAGATCATTTCTTTGTAATATCCAAGTCTCAGCAGCCATTGCTTCTTAAATTATTTTCCAGTCCTGTCTGATACCTGTGTGACTTTTCTTCCCAGGCTTGTTTCACAAGATATTTAATAGTATTGCACACCTCTAGGTAATGAATGGTATCAATGATTATGTGTACACAAATGTTTTGTTTTGCTGAACTAGGGTCTACTTTTCTTGATACGATTTTTGAAAATGGCATAGGGCTTCCACAAGCCTTTAAGCAGATGTTTTAGGATATTTTTGTAAGAATTTGACTGGAAACAAAGCTTTGCTGGTGAGTTAGGTTATACATTGGAGTGGGGGAGGGGAAATTAAATATACAGCAACTTTAAAATGAATGCTTATGGTTCCAGCATTCTGGGCGCTATGCTAACAAGTAGGCTAAACTTGGATGTCCCCAGCACTCCAGTTTGGAATAGCTCCCAGCTTTGGAATATAACATGCTTGCATTTGTATCTGGAATACAACTGGGATTCTCATGTTCAATAATCAGAAGGAGGGAGCGTGAGTGAGGGAAACAGCTGCATATTTCTGGCACTAGGCTTTGCATACTGACCCTTGTTGTGTAACCTCCGTGCTCCAGAAATTTGAATTCATTTCAAGAGGTTGGCATGCATTTAGCTGGGAAAAGTGTTAGTTAGTAAATTATTCCAGTTATATAAATAGAGTAAGGGAAACCACTGCTTGTCTGATTATGAGAGTGATCTTAAGCAATAAGCACCTCTCTCCCATAACAAATGCAAGGACAACTCAGACTGTTTGTGCTATCCTTCCCCTTCTCCCAAAGTGGATTTGGCCAATGCCTCTGTCTAGAAGAGTGATGAGAGTGGATGGTCATGATTGCTAGGAGAAATTGTTACTGTGTGGGGAGATAAAAGGTTTTAATAAAAAGAACTTGGAGAAGAACTAGCCAATGGCTTGGAAAGAATAGGAAGCTGTTGCAGTGCCAAAGGGGAGTGGAACAGATTGCAGGTCAGTTATGCTTGCTATACCATTTCTGAAGTGCCATAACCTGGGTAATCAATCATAAGGCTTTATTTTGTGGCCACTGGTTGCACAGGGTTCCTGAAGGCTGGTTTCCCACTGCTTGCATTTTGTAGTGAGATGCTGATGCTTGCAGGAGCCAAGCAGGGAGAATTCTCCCTAAGATAATAATTTGGTAAGCTATTCTACTTTCTACAAACTGGAGCGTTGCAGCAGCAACTGCGGTATTCTCTGTAGATGTTTTTATTCTATCAGACTTGTTCTAATGCTTTTAAATAGTATTTCATAAGGACTTTAGCCATAGACACCAGATGAGAGGAAACATTCTTTGAGTTTTGCAGGTGAGTGCAGAATTCAACATAAGACACTGTTCTTAGTAGGTGACTGATCTTACACGCGGCTTTACAAAGTTTTGCCCGGTTTAAAAACTGTAGTGCTTGATCATTCCTGGGCATGACAGGTGGCAAAATATTCTAAGTGCTGTAAGGTTTCCTTTCACAGGTTTCTTTGGGTTTTTTTTTTCTGATGCTGAAGATGCTTGTGCTTTCCTTCCTCAAATGTACAGGCTGGCATGCTCCTATCTGGCTGTTGACCTTTAAAAACAAACAAGAAAAGCCCCATCACAAGCAGGCACTGGAAGGAATAGCGAGGCAGGGAACTTGGATTTTCTGCATGTGGCACAGTTGGCCTGATGGAGTTTTATGTGATGATGTTGTGTTTAGACTTGTATTCTACTCTCAGCTCTTGGGTAGGAGTCCTTTCTGTCCTGTCAGCCTGGGATCTGAAGATGGGTTAAATATGTATGTGTGAGTGCTACTTGTAGCACTGTGAGGGAAAGCGTGTGTGGTTCATGGATATAGTGGTTAGGAAGTTTGAGCCTCTATAGCCTATTTAGGCTCACTGGAAATTAGCCCATATCAGTAATACACATGAAAGATGAGAATATCTCCCTGTGTCTATATATGCCTGGTAAATCCTGCACTAGGAGTCTTTCTTGGAATGGCACAAGGATTCCACTGAATAGTCTTATAAATAGCCTCATAAGCATCATCAGTGGAGCAAAAATCTGGGCCTTGCATCAAGCAGTATCCCATCAGCCTTTTTTGTTGCTCAGGTTTTCATAATAAACTTTGACGAGTTCTTTTTAGGTGCTTTCTGCTGAGACAGCACAGAGTACCAGTGTCAGCAAAGGCCTGTCAACTCTAGCAAAAGCCTGAGCAAGTAGAAGACTTGACACAAGGGCTTAGATGTGTGAGAAGAGTGGCTGGAGCAAGAGTTCTGTGGCAGAGCTTTCTGCTGGAGACATGGCTACTGCATTTGAAGGAGGTGTCCTGACAGCAAAGTTGATCCACCTTTGCTTAAAAACCAAACAAACAAGAGGCAAACAAAAAAGCCTAACAAACAACACACTGCCTGTGGCAATGCTGGTTTTGTGTAAGGGACTTTACCAATATGGTTATCTCTGTTAAAAAGTATCAGCAAAATTATTCTGAATTCTGACCTGAGATCCTGTTTGGTTTAGGGAAATTTGTATCGGATTATTTCCACAGGCTCCGGTTGGGGAGACTTGGGAGCAACTGAATCAGGGCTGGCTCCATTGTGACATTGACTGCAATAACTGGCTCTGATGGGTTCCCAGGATCAGTTTATGTTATACCAGTACAGCATTTATTCACTGAAATTTGCAATCATCAACTTTTAAAGTTGACCTAAACTGGTATTTTAGGCAATACAACTTTCTGTTGTTTCTCCCCTCTACCAAGATAAAGTTGGGTGGGAAATGGAAGAACAATTTTGTGACACTTTTGAAGCTGTTTCTATTTAGCAGGATTTAAAACATAGCTAAAGTAGTCTTATTTCCCCCTTACTGCTATTTTCCTCTGCTGTTTGGCCAATCAATGCAATAAAATGGATTAGTGCCTTCTTATCCCCTGACTAATTCTAAACTGCTGTTTGTGTGGATGTTTTTCTTTCCACTGCAACCACCCATCAGATTTTATTTTTCTTACTTCAAGTTTTTACAAAGTGGAAGATATTTTAAGTTACAGATTGTTTTGAAAATAATGGAACAAAACACAAGGAAAGAAAAAAAGAATGCAATACTATAATTCTCTTGTATTTGTATGGAAGAGGGGGTGAAACCATTGAAGGTGCTATTAAAATTATTTTTGAAAACCCCCTTCAAATTAAAAGCATTTCACAAATAATATTAAACCAAAAAAAACCATTAGCAGGTGAGCTATTTTCATACAGAATGTAATTTTCCATGTAGTTAAAAAGACTGGTTTTGTTTGGTTTTTAGCTGTATAACTCCTGCACATGCCACAAAAGCAGCCTACTTATGATAGTGTTTGTTCCAAAGACCAAAATTCACTCTGTAAACAAGAAAGCTTGAATACTGAAAGAAAACAATTGCAGTCATTACATTTAAGCTGTGTCTGGACAGCTCACTTCTGCCTATTCTATTAAAAAATAATCACCATAGTGGAGTAAGCAGATAGTTACAGCAAAATACTCATTCCTTTCTTTGAGGTGGTGTCATCAGTAAGGAAGGAAAGGTGAAGCTGTTCAAATCAACAGCAGATTCAAAGTTAGCACTTTCTTTGGCTGAGTGTGGCAGTTTGTTTTTCTCAGCTGTTAATTTTCTCAGGTAGAGTGCTATTCATTATGCTCAATCCAAATGTTAAACCTGTCTTAGAATCATAATTATATTGTGTGCTCTGTGCTTATTAGAGATAAGATTGATTAACAAGCTATTACATTCCGTTTTCTCCTCATGGGCAAGAGGAAGTCATGTTGTACTGCTTTTGGGACCACATTTGAAGTTTTTGTTTAAAGGTGGTTAAAACCATAGGTAGATAGTATCCCTGGACTCCATTCAGAGTAGCAATGACAGACTTTTCCAGGGGGATCAGATCATCTATTGATTGTTCCCTAAACTATACCACCTGCTCCCTCCACGGTTTAAGTCACCTTAGAAACTCACTTTCATCCTTGCACTAGGAATAAGAGGATGGAGACAGCATTATTTTAGATGAATTGAGGTACCACCTCTGCATCTCACTGATGGATGTAATGTAAAAACATTTTTTCCTACCTTTAATGCAGGAAAGAGTGAAAAGGACTCCCAAAGGGTTCACCTTTTTCTTTATTCTTTAATTTTTAATTAATTATTTTTTTTCTTTATTCTTTTATTTTCCTTTATTATTTTTTCCTTTTTTCTTTTTTTCCCCTAGATAGTTACTCAAGAAATAAGACAGACAGACCTGTGTCTCTGGATGTGTAAATCATGTACTTCATGATGGGAACTCAGTTTTTTCCCATCTAAATTTTACCAATGACTCCCTTCAAGGAGAGGGCATCCATAGTTACTGAAAGTGTGTTCTTCAGAGCATGTGTCTGTTTTATGAGATTCCTTTTCCTACTATTACTGTGGTTTTGCAGTAGTTACCAGAAAGACTTGTACTCTCCTTTTGAAGCAGCTTGTTAGTAACATTATTTTCTATTGCTGGGGAAATTTAAAAACAATGCATGACAAAGAATATTCTGGCAGCCACACTAAATAGATTTTCAGCAGTTTGTTAAACTGGGGACAGACTTGAGCCAGACTCTGGAAACTTACACAGCTACTGTCTCCCCAAATTTTTGGAAGCTTCAGATTGAGGCCTCCAGGTACTTCTTATTAGTAGAGACTCCTCTTTAGTGTTAAAATGTATTTATTTTATCAGAATATCCCATTAAAAAATAAAGAGGCTTGAGTCCAGACATCAGCATACAAGTAATTCAGGTGTACTTGATAGAAAACTGAATAGTGCATACAAAAAATAAAACTGGGCAATCAGAATCGGGCCTGAAATCAAGATAGACTAAAGACATCCAAGAATCGTTGCTATAGTTATAGAGGGGAAATTTTGCTTAAAAAAAAGCTAAAAATTTGAGGTCTCTTTCAGGAATACAGTTCCCAAAGTTGTGAAGAATGAATTGTTGGCGCTAATTTTTACACTGTGTAGCTCCATAGTTATCTTTGTTATGCTGACTACATAAATTTTTTTGGTGATGTGTCTGTAGAAGGCTGGTGTTGAGTCTATAACATTGACACTCTGGTATCTTTCCTCCTCTTTCAGCTAAGCAACTATTGCTAAAGATCAAAGAAAGGGAGGAGGAGGGCTGACAAGAAACAGTGTATGAGAGATGGCTGCACAGCTTTAATAAATAAAAAGGGGTTAAGGCTTATAGTCTCTTGCTGGATATCTGTGCATGTGGGGCCCTGTTTTGCTGTAACAAGCTGCATTACAGCACACTGTCTTATTTAGACCTATATGAATCTGATACTTGGAATATTAATATATATATATGAATAAAAGAAAATTGTAAATTACTGGAAATATCTGAGACTATTTAACAGTTGTTAATCTACCAGAAGCCACTACTTTTTCAGCTTTGTTTTTTATGTTTCCCTCCACAGCACAAGTAGATTTGTGGCTTTTAATGTCGATGTCTAGTTTGTTTCACTTTCCAATTCACGAGAGTTGAGGAATGTATAATTAGAACCTAACTTTCCCTCCCTCCAGAAAACAGCAACTCTACGTTGAAACTTAACAAGATAAAAAGGAAAGCAGAAGATAATAAATACAAGGTAAACATTCTTTCACAGTTTGACATATCATCAGCTAAAATAGGGCTTTTTGGGGTGTGCAGGAATATTGCTGAGACCTCACAAAAAGTATCAATGTGCTCGTGTTATGTAAATAGTAAAAGTACTTGAAACAGAGGTGGATCAGGAGAGCAGTGTTATGATCCATGGGACATGACACTTCCCAATACACTGAGAAGATATGACACTGTGTTTCTTCTACTTGGGTGGAGATAAGCTGCTGTTCTGTATCGAGGGCTGGAGGTGAGGTGGTGGACTCTCTTCTAAAGCCCTGCTCACTCTAACCCTATAGACGCATCATGCTTAGGCCTTGCGTTAATGCTATAGATGTTACCCCAATAGATTTGTCAAAACTTACCTTGCTTTTGCAAAATTTACGCATTGGCTGTCCAAACGTTTGGCAAGCTCTTGTTGAGAATATGCCCACCTAGGGTCTTGTATGCTATATACTTTTAAATTATTTATGTTTTCTTGCAGCCTCCTTGCTATGTTTCAGGTGAGTGTGAATAAAACTAACAGTAACTAAGTACAAATGTAAAAATCCTGAAGTTGTAATTTAGTAATATATTAGTAATATTTAGTATGTAACTGAGTGTATTTCAGCTTTGTTGGTCCTTTAGGATGTAAAACAATAGTAACATTACTGAGTAGTGACTTACGGTACACTAAAATCAGAAAAAAAATTAATGTAAAATTTAGGTCATAAATGATCTACCAATGATAGACTGGTGTATGTGTGAAAATGGAGGTAACTATAGTGCAGCATAAAATTTTTATTGATATAGGTTTGTGTTGTTCCCCCTCCTTGCAAATAGTAAACATGGAAACAAGTTGTGTAGTTCATTACAAGCAAAATGCCAGTCAGTGCTCTGTGCCTTTTCTTTCAGCTAAAATGGTAATCTAACCGTTGTGGGATTCTACATGAAACACTCTACAGGAAAATTATGTGGACATATGAGCAAAGCCTGATGTCTTTGTACTGTGGGTGAGACTTCCCGCTGCTCTGATATGGCAGCTCTGTCCTTGGGCGTTCTGGAGATTCCTCTGAGCAAGGCAGTGCTGTTGACTGGTTCTCCTAGCCAGGAACGTGGGGTCTGCCTGGGAAAAGGGCTATCAACAATCCAAGGTCATCTGTGCCTGTTCTCACTGTTTGTTGCTGTTGCTGGTAGCTGATAAAGGCCCAACGTCTGAATAACAGGAGCAGTCAGGGAAGCATGTGTGGCTTAATCCCATTTTTGCAATACACTCTCTGCCAAGCTGCACCAAGAGCTCTTTGCCTGCAGAGCAGGAATGGGCCTATATATCCAACAAAACAGGACCAGAGGGACTCATTAAACTCCTAAAAATGACCTCAAACAGGGTTTCTTAATTATCTGAAAATGTCACCAGTTTGCATTAGAGAATCTCAGGGCTTTCTAGGGCTTGGCTGGATTTTGGCACCTTCTGTCAGTAACACAAATCTATCTCCTGTTCTGCAGTGTGATACAGTCCTAGGCTATTTTTTTTCTTATGTGTAAAGGAAGATCATTATTATCCCACAAGTGAATATGTAGCCCATCCTACAGTAAGTGCTCAAGTGTTTGCCATGAAGTGAATATCATGGCAACGAGAAAAGTCGAACCAGAACTCCTTGTAGTAGTGAGATGGGGTGTAGGTTGCTAGTCCATGGTCACCAGTTCAGGTGCATGCTGTGCCGTTTGTTTCTTTGCAGCACGCACATCAACTGTGTGCTTGTGACAAGTCGGCAGTTTGTGGTTAGCTTTTCCTGTGAGCAGGGAGCGTACTGAGCAGGAGGGTCTGAAGTGGCATTCAGTGTCACCTGGACCACCATGATATTAAATAATATAATGTAATATGATAATGGAAATGTTCTTAAAGATTACTTCCCAGAACCGTTTTGGGATAGATCTCAGCATCTTGGCAACTCTCCAGCTGACAGAAAGCTTATTTCTCCTAAGCAGTGCCTGTAACCAAATGGCTTAGATTGCTTTGATGGAAGAGATTATTCCCTCCAGGGATATATGCCTGGCACAGTACCTAAGTTGACCTAGTAGCTGGAATAGGCAATGTTTCGGAAAGAGGAACCCTAGGCAGATCTTAAATTTTAACTTTTTGAAACTTCTGATGAATCCTTAATGAATGGGAAACCGATGGATTACACTTGTGTCCCTGTCCTCACTGTGAGTAGTAGTTATAATCTCTCTGTTCTCCATTCCTCTTCCATTTCTCTTTTGCCCCAGTACTGGAAAATTTTATTTTCTAAAAAAGTTGAGCAAGAGAGATTTTGGTTGTCTTTTTACTTTTTCAAGTTCAGCCCACTAGCTCAGGAACATTGCTATTTCTACTTCTGTTAACATCTCACAAACATCACAACTTCCATTCTTTTATTTGTTAGGAGGTGAATCAAATTGTTTTTCTAGTTTTCTCCCCCTTACTTCTTTGACAGTAGTGTTTTAATTGTCTTTAGTTGAGTTTCTTCTGGATGTATAGATGCAAAGAACAGGGATGCAGGCTTGGTTTTGGCGGTGCTTGTTTGTGTTTTTTAGAGGGATAGAGGATGCTGGAAGGGAGACGACCTTTGAGAGAGGGGGAGAAATGTGAGATGGCAAAGCTGACATTACCATCGGACAGGGAGAAAACTTCTTTGTTTGATTCTACTCTTGTTGGCGCCTAATTTACACTGGAGCAATTTGGTGAACTTCAGTGGATTTACTTCTGAGAGTGAGATCAGGATTGACACCTCTTAAATCACTTGGGTCATGCTCCATAATTCATTCGCAAGCTCCTTTAATTAGCTGCAGGTAAGCCCAGACTTCCTGGAGTTCGCTGCCTCCCCAGGAATGGGCTCTGCCTGCTCCCTGCCGGGCTCCGGGGTCCAGCCTCTGGCTCCTGTCTCAGCGCAGGGGCTGCAGGTCCGGTGAACCTCGGGTCAGGGCGCTTCCCCCTGCGGCTCCCTGTGCCGGACGGAGAAGGGGCCCCGGCTCCCGGCGCGCCAGAAGTTGCTGTGTGGGAGAGAGGAGCGGGGCTGTGCAGGGCCAGGCGGGCGGTCCGGCCGCCGCGCGTTATGTAAGGGCGTAGGGGCTGCGGGCCGGCGTGACTGACAGGGAGAGGGAAATTCCTGGGGGAGGGGGAGCGGCAGCGGCGCTGCCCTGAAGCCGCTGCCAGAACCGGCGGCTCACGGAGACCTGGCGGGGAGCGCGGCCGTGCAGAAAGGGAAGCAGCGCGGGGACGCTGCCGGGCAGCGTGCGGAGCGAGCGGGCGGCGCGGGCTCGTTCCCCCGGCGGGGCACGCCGCCTGGGAAACAGGGGGGCAGCGGCGGCGGTGCGAGGGGACGAGGAGCGAGCCCGGCTTCCCCTCTCCCGGCGCGGCGCGTTGGAGGCGGCGGCGCTGCCCCTTTAAGACCTGCTCGCCGCCAGTTCCAGGGAGAGGGAGTGACCTCTGGGCTTTGACAGCTCCCCTAATAACTAGCAGCGCCCCGGCCCCGCCCCCGCCGCGCCATTGGCCGGCGGGCCGGTATGCCGCGCTGCCATTGGCTGGCCGCTTCCCCTGAGCGAACCTTTAGAACTCCGAGACACAATATTCTGTTACATTGTAGCAAAATGGCGACTGTCATTCACAACCCCCTGAAAGCGTAAGTAGGAATCAAAAATGTACATATTCCGCGTGGTTTCAATATGAAAAAAGCCGCCTTTCCGGCGCCGGCTGCCAGCCGGAGCCGGGTGCCGGCAGCCTCCCGGAGGGTCCCTCCTCCCGCCCTCCTTTCTGCCCCAGCGACTCGCTCGTTTTTTTGTGCAACACATCCCCGCGGCTCGCGCCGAAATTAACGAGGNCCTCCGCAAATCTTTGGGGAGTTGGGATGTCTTGACGGAGCGACCCCCGTCGCTCCTCGGCTGGGCTGTCGGAAAGCGGGGCGGCGGGGGCTCTGCCGGTGCGCCTCGGCGCTCGTGCAGGAGCGGGAGCGAAGAGGAGAGGGAGGGAAGCAGACTTGGGTGAAATGAATGACTCGGGACTGCCGGTCGCTGATTTTGGGCAGGAAGTCCGGAGATCTGTTTTGCATATGACAGGCTTTCGCTTTTCAAAGTGGCAAAGAGAGTTGATTGTGTTTCCATCTTGAGAGCGGGCACAAGCCGCCGAGGACTGCACGGACGGGGTCTGACCCCAGTTTGAGAGAGGGAGGGGAGGAGAGAGGGTGCAGGTACTTCTGCTGAGGAGATATTCCGGGGTTCCCGGTCTGGAAATAAGGCTGATTTCTGAGGGGCACCGCGGGAGCCGGTTGTCGTCTCCTGGATCGCGTCCTTTATTTTCCTTGTGGTCTGCAGCGCACGCCGCTAATCCCCGAAGGCATTAGGGAGAGTGGGATTTGGCACCGTATGTGGGGAGCGGAGCTGTCTTAACCTTTTTCAAACGACTTCGCTGCTAACGGGGGCAGCGCTCTTGCTAGTAAAGCAGGGAAGCAGAGTACCTGGCGGTGACGCTTCGTTTGCACTTTCTGGCTGCGCTGAGTGGGTGTTTTTATACCTTTGAGTTTTGTGAGATGAAATTAGGGCTCCGAGGTTTTTTTCTTTTTCTTTCTTTTTCTTTTTTTTTTTCTTTTTTTTTTTCTGACTTCAGTCTCTCCGGCTGGAGTTGGAAAAACACTTGAAGGTTTTTCCACGGATTTCTGCCGCTGTCTCTCTGCGATCCGGAGGGAAAGGAAAGCCTCGAGCTGGGAAGGGGTGCTGACATGTTTATCAGCTCTCCCGCTCCGTCCTGGCAGAAAAACCTTTGCTTTCATTTACTCGCCCTCTCGGGTATAAAAATCCGCGGGGAGAGGGGAGCGCAGTTGCAGGGGGTTAATCAAAGAAGTCCGAGTGTCCTCACGGGTGGGTGGCGAGGGACTGAACGCGCTCTGAAAACCTCGCGGCAGAGGCAGCGTGCCCCCCGCTTTCGACGGCAGGTTTGACGCTTGTGCAGGCGACAGCGATTTCTCCCCGTGCCCCTCCCGACCGCCGGGCGCTGCCCGGGCGCCGGCAGCGCACTCCGGGGCCGCACCGCCCGGCTCCGCACCTGGGCACGGAGCAGCCGCGGATGTGGGCGCCGTTCGCGGCTACTGCCGGTAGCGGGGAAGCCCGGGCTCGGTGGCCTCTAGGGACGGCAGGTGGGAGGCGGGGAGCTCCCGGGAGCGGCCACGGCCACGGGAGCACGGCTGGCGGCCCCGGCACCCGCCCCGCCGGCGGACGGGACCTTGCCGCTTCCCCTCGCACTTCGTGGCACCGTGGGGCTCCCAGCAGTCGCGGCGGATCCTGCCCAAGGGCTGCTTGTGCCGAAATAAACCGGGCCCCGATCTCGCTGCTGCTAAAGTCGGGGAGGACAGGATGAGGCCATTTATAATTAGCTCCCTTCCCCTCCCCTCGCCCCTGGGGGGTGTGAGAGGAGGAAACAATAGACATCAAGTGCTGGGTTCGCTTTTCTCTGTGTGCCTTTTAAAGTACTAAGGCTACGTAGAGGAAGCAGAATTGGTACTGTCTGTCTGACACAATCTGCAATTTTGTTGACAACTTGTTTAATAAAACATTTTATAATTTTCACTTATTCCTTAAAGTTGCTGATCGGGAAACAATACACATGTAAATAAATTATGCATGGGATGAATTAGGGCAAAAGCAGTAGGACACATAATAGGGGAGGGATGCAGTGCACAGTGTTTTATCCTCATGTGTCCTTCCTGACAATGAACGGGAGCTGAATGACATTTGCATTTCCTCTGTCTGCGTTTTGATTGTATCTCAGAACCCACAAACGCCCCCTACAGAAACCGGCCACACAAAGGTTTTGCTCCGAGATGGGGGACAATGTAGGGACTGAGAAATGCCAGCTCAGGTATCAAGCAGCTCCTTGTGTGTGCTTGTGCGTTTAAGAGTGTCCAACATTCAGTTTGTCTCTGGTACTTGGGCACACATGTGGCCTTGTTCATGCTAGACTAGTCTCTCTGAATAATGTATTCCAGTACTTGAGCATCTGTGGGAATGCATTTCGTAGAATAGCTCAGTGTGTGGAGTCCCTTATTAATGATTGGTTTCTCCTTACTCAACTTGTCTCTTTCTCTGTCCAGCTCTCTCTTATCACTTTCTGGTTCTCTCTTGGTGCTTTCATCCCTTTGCTCTTCTCCCTTACGCTTCCTCCGGTGACCCAATCAACCTGACATGACTGCCTGTTATTTCCGCCATTTATTAGCTTGTTGTTTACCAGCATGGTGCTACAGACAGAAATATATGAGATCTAAGTTTAACAGATCTGCAAGGTAAAAGTGGCAGGTGTTTGGACAAGCGCATGCTTCTTCATCTGTAGAAATGGCAGTATTCTGACAGCTTTGATGGGACAGCAGTGGATTCAAAGTGCTGAATTTGTTGTTGGTGGCTTTTTTTCCCCACCAGTTTGTGTATGTATCTCCATATTTTTTGTTTCCATCTTCTTCTCCTTTGGATATTTTAATATGAAGACATTTGAGTGGTGCGGTGGAAGAAACAAATGCATTTAAAAAGTATTCTGAATTACTTCAAATGGCAGTCAGAAATCTCAATGGACTTTGTAAACATTAATTAAACCTCTCAACGCCCCTGTGAAGAAAGGATTATTGCCTTTGTTTTATGGATGGCTAAACTAGGACAAAGTGGTTCCGAAACTCTCTAAAAGATGAAGTCTAGAATGCAGGCATTCAACTTCCAGTTTTAGCATTTACTCCCATTTCCTTCATCTCTGCCTTATTAGTGATGTGCATATGGTACCATAATGCACTAAATGTAATTAAGACCTTGTAATTTACACAGTCTTGTCTAGAAGCAGAGCTGGTTTCCTCCCACCCCTTCTCTGTCTTTGCTCCCACAAATGACTTTTATTTCAGGTTGTCAATTAAACACGCTAAGTGGAACAGAGGTTAGGTTGTTGCCATTTCAGAATGTGAGATCCCTCATGCCATATAGCACTCTGCCTCGACACTCACCAGAGGGGCTGTTGTTTCCCAGTAGTTCAGCAGTGCTGGTGCTCTCCCTTTTGGTCAGGACAGCCTCTGGGACAAAAGAAGCTAACTCAGGCTCAGCTGCCAGGCTAGCTCACTTCTATGCTGTCTGCGTTGTTGGATAACTTTGACGTGATTGGGGACACTTATTCTCTGCCAGGTGTTTGGGGAACAGATCATCACAGGTTTGTGTGCACAGTGCTAGAGCTGTTCTATCGGGCCTGTTCTGTCTCTGCATTCCCACTGCAAACACATAGCAGCAGTTGGGTTTTCAATTGCTATACCTTCTCAGATAAAATTGCCTTGACAGCCAACTCTGACCTTTGGGCTGCCAAATGACCTTCCTTGTGATGATGAATTCTGTGTCATGAGACACCTGTGAAGAAGTGGTCTGTGTTCGCATCCGTGTTTCACATTTGCAAGAGACCAGTGTGGGTCTTGGGGTCTTGTATGGCAAGAGTATTTCATTAGTGATTACTCTGGCTTGAACTCAGGCTGGGGACTCTTAACTGGAAGATCCTGTATCCTGTTACACATCCCTGAAACAGCCCTATGTCCTGATTAAGTGCTGATGAAGACTGATTTTTTTTTTTGGATGTTGTTGCATAAGCATCTGGTTGCTGATTTTTAATATTGAAGTGAAAGTATGATGTGTAGTGCTGCTTTCAGCAGGTGGAGGCAATAAAACAGACAGACAGTTAGGTTGCCAGTTCAGTGTTTACAAGTGATGTGGAGGTGATTTTAATGTGGCCTTGCAGAAGGGAATTTTCTTCTGCTTGACAGAACAGGGTTTGTTGGGCACATTAAACCATGTACCAAAATCTCTACAGCAATTCCAGTGTGGCTCTGATGCTACTTAAAAACATAAATGAGCCCTAGTGTGACACAATTCAAAACAAAACTGTTGTCCACATCAAAACCTATTTTCTAATATCTCAGCAGCAGCTTTCAGAGAAAACGGGGTGAATGTCACTGTGTTTACACAGGGAAAAACAAGCATAAAACCAAAGTCATTGGAAGGCAGAAAAGGCAAGTTAAGAAGACCTGAGGATACACTGGTTTTGAATATGAGAGGCTCTGATAAATGGCATGTTGCTTGTTACAGTGTTATGTCTGGTTCTGCCAGTCACTTATGCATGATTAGTTGTTGCAGTGCTTTTGTAATTTTGTTTTGTTGGTCTTTCAGTCTTTGCAGTCTGTCTAGTTGTGTGGATGGATGGATGGAGGTTGTATCTCAAAATTGCCACTGAAGAAAAAGTTTTTAAAACGTATTATTTGTGATGTGTGAAAGCAATATTGAACTATCTGGGTTGTGCTACAGAGGCCCAAAGGTATCATTTTTTGGAGGGTGTTATAATTTCAAGGTAAGCACGTGACCAGTGGGCTGGATGCATGATACCCATTAGATAGGATTCACAGTGTCCGAGTGGGAATACTTTACACGGAAGTCAGGTACACAAAGCAAAGTGGGGATCTGTGTCAGTCTGAGTCATGGGGAAGGTAATGTGGCTCATCCTTTGTGGAGCCTAATGAAAATTGATTTCCTCCTCTGCTTTCCTAAAACTGGAAGCGTGGTATTTGAAGGTTGCTCTCAAGAGCAGACTTTGTCCATCTTGTGTATCTGTCTTCTGCAGCTTATGACAGTTGGCTGCACCTCTGCTGTCTTGAAATGAGGCATTCCAAAGCCCCCACTGGCTGTGAATAAACCTTCTTTTAGGATTGTAATTTACCAAATCTGGAATTTTCTCACTCTGGTTTGTCTTTCATGTCAGAGCTGAATTTCTTTGCTCAGTAGATCAATTTTACAATCTTGGTATTTATTCAGGGCTCATCACTGTGTTGTCTGTATGTGATGTTGCCTTGAGCAAGAACCATTCCTGTATTGTTTATCCCTGAGGACTTGTAGGAGTGGAATGAATCTGTTCCGGGAGTTGATGTTTTTTTCCCTTGGAGAGACCAACCTCTGATCTGAGGTTTCCCTGTCTGGGGTGACATACTCCTGTGTGCAGACAAGCAGCACCAAGGCGATGTTGCTTGAGGCCTGTTCTGAGGGCTTCATTAGGCCTGTGCTGCTCTTCTGGCTTTGCCTGGCAATTTTGCCCAGGATGCAGAGACTGAGGAGTGTTAATCACTTCCTTTATGGAGGTCTCAGTTTTTGCACTGGTTTGTTTCTTAAAAGGAAATTTGTCTTGTAAACACAATCTAAAAGGAATTATACTTTTAGAATACTTTTCTTTTTTAGAAACAAAAATTTTCAGATGGAAGTGCTTCTTTCTTTTTTTGAAACTTCTCTACAGTTTATGGAACAAACCCATGTACGCTGGACTAGTACCTGGGAAGCAGAAAGCGGTTTTCTTTTCTTCTTTCTTATTTTAAAAGAAAGAAGAGAACTGCACAGTGTGTTTTTACTGTCTAAACTGAGTGACATGTAACACAAATATCATAAGTGAGTTCTTGAATACTGAAAATTTAAAATCCTTATTTATCTTTAATAGCCTGAATTATTAGAAGCATGATACTTTTTTTTAATTGTTATATATGGTTTATTTCCCAGCAGAGCGTATTTTAACCACAGATTCCCAGCAGATGTCTCAGAAAAGAATAATGCAGTGTCTCAACGGCTGCTGGCAAATGTCCTTCTCCCATCCCCATCCTCTCCAGTATGGGAATAACTGGAGTATGTCAGCATGTGTCTCAGTTTTCAGGTTACCTGCCTGAGCCAGGCACGGTCAGAGTTACGATTCCAACCGCATGGAAGGTTTTACTGGCACTCCAGCCTTGTCTGAGGGGAGGCTTCACAGGGAGCCAGTGAAGCAGCAAGAGCAGGGTAGGGATGGGTACTGATGAGTGTGCACTAGGTGGCTGTGATCAGCAGCGTGTGCTTGCCAAATCCTGATGCATTAATTCATGTTCTGCTGAGCTGTAGCTGAGAGAGAGAGTCTCCTGCTCAGGTGTTGATGGGGACACTGACTATGTAAGTGTTCTTCTGGTGAGAAAGACTGGAAGTGATATTTAATGTCACAGTCTGTTGTGACAGAACTGATCCAATCTGAGGATCATCTCTCCATTCATACACAACTGTGAGTTCTATTAGTCTGATAACTCTGCGCTTACTTTCTGATAATTTTCGTAAATGAATATAAAATTCCAACTGTAACATATATGAAATTTTAGTATGCAAAAGAAAGGAACTCTATGTAACTTACAGTTTCTCCGCCTTGTTTCTTCTGAGATTCCTGCTTGTGATACAAGATACAAAGCCTTTGTTAAGACATTGTGCTAAATTTTCTACCAACGCGTGGTTTAATGCTTCCTGCCTTTTAGTTCTCAAAAATCTAGATAGGTTGGACGGTCCAAAGAAAATCAGGGGCAGAGCAGTGAAATAAGGCCATGCCCTGAGTTGGTTAATTCCAGCCTGCCCTACCGCATCATCTGGCAGGGCTGATTTGATCTGATCAGATGCGGGCATGCTACTTCTGCCAAAATGCAAAGTACAGTGCTTATGCTGCTTTTATGCTTGGAGTTGGCTTCGTGAGAGCCACAGGAAGACAGATTATGGCTGTTGCAACAAAGTTCCCTCTTGAAAATGTTTCGGGTGCTCTTCATGTTTTCTAAGAGTAAGTGAACACCAGTTCAGTGCTTTGTGTCACAGGGCTGTGAAGTTTTTGGTCTGGTTCTAGGAGCTTTGGAGTTTCTAGTATTCCTGTGGATCTACAATCTAATGCGACTAGTCAAAGAGTTGGGAGAAAAATCAAAATGGCTGGAATTATAGCCCAGATTATTCACTATCCAGTGAACACTGTGAAAAAGAAACGTATCATGGACACACAAAGTTAGTATTATTTCTTCTAGGGAAAAGTCGTGTCTATATTTTCATTCCACTTCCATTTCAAGAACAGTTTTGAAGAAAGTAATCTATGGATTTGTGACTGTTCAAGTATTTTGGTCTCGATATTGTTTCGTGAAAGACTGTGTTTAGTCAATGATGGGGACAAATATATTTTATGTTTATGATTACTTTAAAACCTGTGCAGTTTGAGTAAGGAATAATGGAAACAGTGGTTCATAAAGCTATTTTACTCCTAAACTCCTTCGGTGGGCATTGTGTGTGAGGCTGCTCTCTTGAGTGTTCAGAAAAATCACTACCCAGTGTCCAATATCAGAAATCATATCATGAACCCACTTGTATCTACAAGCTTACCCTGATTGCTTTTGCCTTTTTTTTTTTTCTTAACTACTAAAAGCTGCTTTGAAAACTGTAGGTTTTTGTGCTTTCTATGGATTGTTTAGCCTCGAAGTTTTCAGTTCATTAACATATACCTATTGATGAGAAATGTGGATTAAATCAGGATCACAATTTTAATTCAGAGATTAGTACCTTTTATAGCTGGGGTAGTACAAATTAAGAGGCATGTGAGATGTGATGGGTGAGGGCTGGTGATGGGAACTTCTAATGCTTCGTCATATCTGACTGATGCTTTAATTTTTAGGATGTGCTTCCCCAAAAATGATGTTTCTGTTGGTTGGTGATGCTACCCTTCAGTGATCTAATGGCATGTGGATGAAAGCTGTGTTAATACCTCCCCAGGCAGGATGGGGCCCCAAAGACTTCTCGCTTCTTTCTCCTCCTGTGCTGATACAAACGAATGGGAACTCAGTCAGGTTACTGGTGTCTGGTTGGTGGCAAACAGGCATTCCTGAGGTCGAAATCTAGCAAAATAGTGTCAGTAGGAGAAATACAGGGAAAACTCTTCTCCATTTTCTGTCACCAGATCCGATTTGTTTTTGTCAGTAGTCTCAGCTAAATGTTTTATCTTCTCTTTGCTTTCCCCTGCCTCCCAACCTCTTTCCCCCATTGACCTCTATGAACGCAGTCTTGGTTGCTGATTTATCCAGGCAGGCTGGCTCAGCACTGTGTGGAGATTGCTTTTAATTAACTCTCTTCGTTTTGCCAACCTTCAGGGAGCAGCAACCCTTTAATGATTATAATACTTTATCTGGATTTATATCCACCTTATGTGTTGTTTGTTGCTCTGCTTCCTTGCATGCTCTTCCTGAGTCATTTCCCAAAATGAAAGTTTTGTTTCAGGTCCCTCATACAGGATGAGGAGGAGAGTCTTTAATAGTTTCTGGACTGTAAGGATGGACTCTCTATGATCTACCTGAGTGTTTTGGAGGAGGATGGGGTTTATGAGGTGATGCATGGATGGGGAGTATGAAGTGATGCATTTTGGGGCTGTCTTGGAGCAAGACTCATTTCAGTTACTTGCCTCTATGCACAGGGAGAGGCAGCTTTGTTTTGTGGTTGCAGCATGGCAGATGAGTTCCTACTAAATTAAATCTGCCCCCTGACTTGTTGTATGACATAGATAAGTCATGAACTCGTTGTCACAGTCAGGTTTAACTCTAGTGCCTTCTCTACTCAGCCTCACTAGCCTGAATGTTGCTAAAATGTAGTTAACTTATGTATGAATACAGATATAAAGGAGAGTCTCTCTTTTCCTGCAAAAGTCTACCTTGGTCTACTGTGAGTAGCACTACCAAGTGAGATGTCTTCAAACTGAGCAGAAAGCAGCTATATAAAATTTCACCCACGTGGAATTTCCTCTTTACATAGCCTACAATGAGGATTTCAGGAGATTCCAGCATGAAAGAATTAGAAAAAGTATGTTATTTGTAATGTAAAGTATGTGTCACTTTCGTGCCAAAGAGAAGCTTTATAAACATGTTTTAATTAAGCATCATAGTCCCTTTTGTGGTGTAATTTCTTCTATTCTTCTGTGGGAAGAATGGCATGCACTGTCTGACTTGGTGATGGTCACACTAGTCACACCATCAGCCATTGACTCAGCATTGCTTTGCTTTTGGTGTTGAGCATTAGTATAAGAGTGATGTGCTGAAGGTGAGTGGGACTCCTTCCTTGGCAGCACTTTCAAGACCAAACTGAGGAGTGGAAAAGTGAGTTAAGTCTGTCTGCCTAGTTCTGATGGAAGGAGTTCACCAAAAATTAGTGTTAAGCCATCCTTAATAACAGTGATTTAATGCACAGAGCTGATAAAGGCATTTTTGGATGCAAAGACTTTACCATGGAAATGAACCAAGTGGCAAGTACTTTTGCATTTCAAAACATAAATGCTGTGCACCAGACTGTTCAGTACAATTTCAAAGTCATTGGTGTGAGAACAGTTTTATGTGGCTACTTGTAAAAATGTGTATTTAAAGTGTATTTAAAGCCCCTTTGTTAAAATAGCAGAGGAAATTAAGAAGTTCCCAGATCTAGTCCTCCCGTACTGAAGAAAATGAGACACCAGCTGAAAGGAATACAGTCGTGGGTGCTGCTTATCAAAATGTTGGCAGCACATCACTGTGTAAGATCATCTGTGTCATCTGGTCTGTGGTTTGTGTTTGTATCTTTCCTATCTTTTTCTGCAGTCAGCTTTACTTTAAAAAAATAATTGTTTGAATATATATTTTTATGTGTTGTTGCTGCGATTCCACAGTAACTAATGCCTGGCATTCTCATCTGACCAGATTGCAAACATATCTGGTTTTAGGTACTCATTCTGCTGAGTAGATCTGAAAGTAAATTCCCTTCTCCCCTATTATTAACTTTCTAGTTATGTTTCCACAACTAACTTATCCACAAAGTTCTGGGGTTAGAAGAGGCTGTCTCCTGACACATCTTCTGAATTCCTCACTGCAAAACACACTCACTATGCAAAGCTGAAACCTGGCTGCCCCTCAAAAGACAGTATATTTCCCAGACTGCTGTTTCCAGCTACCTTCTCCTCCATGCATCCCTCAGAACAGAAGAAGAGGAACAGATGAGGGGTGAGGACTCTGCCTTTGGGAAAGGCTCTGACCTGAAAATGGATTGCAATTCCAGCCGAATGGTTCCTTCCCTTGGTAACGGAATTGCACGCCTGGGCTCTGAGCTCTTTGCATTAATTTCATCTCTGCTAAACTTTCCCAGTCAATTAACCATGTCCATCTCCTGCTCTAGCAGCCACATGTGCCTTTTCTGCCGCAGCAGGGTTTTGAAGTAGTAACTCCCTGCAGCCTTTGCTGCAGCAGTTTTCCTCGAGCAGCTTCCCTCAAGCATGGTTATCAATCAGGACCTGTCAGGTTTTTTCCTTCCAATGCATCTATTTTCAGAGCTATAGGAGTTTGACCTATTGCTTTTGTCTTTGTAAGTACTACTTTTTACAATAGGACCCAAAGCTTCATGAAAATTTCAGTCTTAGTGTGAGAAGATTCTGCTAAACCTGGATATTTCTTTTGCTTTCTGTCATTTTGCCTCCCTTGGGCTTTAATTTTGCTTGTCCAAAAGGCCTCGTTAAGCTGGCCAGTAGTTCTTGTGTGGTTGTTCCAGGCAGCACCCGCAGTGCAGAGTTCTCCTCTGAGTACTTGGCTAACAGGATCTCATGAAAGAGCAGTGAGTTCTTAGAGGCTGGAGTGTCTGGGAGATGCTCAGCCCTGGGGTTTGATATAGGCTACCTTTGAAGGGAGTTCTGCACCCACCTGTGGAAGAAGGGTTTGTATGCTGGCACTAGTGGTCCCTTGGCAAAGCACCTAAGCGGCCATGAGTGGCTTGAACGTGATTTCCTTGCGTGTTGTGCTATGATCAAAGGTCAGGTTGCACTAGAGTGCTATTAAAGCAGGAGTCTATGCTTTTTGTCTTGAGCGTATGGGTGAGCCTGGTTCTGTTTCTATAGGTACCTATATCGTAAAGGCTGCCATCTTAGTTGGCACTAATTGGGTCCTGTGTGGGCACTTTCAGCCAAGAAGACAAAGACCAAATTGGCCACAGTGGCTCAGTTAATGGAAATGTAGGTTTTAAAGAGGGTTCCTGGGTCTTATGTCCCATCCCCTGGTACCATGTCAGATAATCTCTTTCATAAACTGAAAAGTCCTGGTCTTAAATCCCCACTTGGACTGTTTGTTCCCATTACTCCTCTTGGGAAGGTTCCAGAACCCACTGCTCTGGTGGCTGGAAATAGCATTTTAATCCCTAGCCTAGCCCTACTTGTGACCAGTTTATTCCCATTTGTTCTGGTGCCAGCATGGAGTTGTTAGTTTAAATAGTATTGCTCCCTCCATGTCTTCCTCTCCACTATGACTTGTACGTTTGTGCAACACTATTATAAGCCCTGTCAGTCTTTGTTTTGATATACTAAACCTTCTGTGCTATCTTTTCCTTTCCTTTGGTCACAGAACTATTTATTGTCTTTGTCCTCTCTACTCCAGCTTGGATTACTCGCATTCAGTTTTCTGGAGTGTGAGTAGACAGAGTTGTACTTTGTTCCAGGTGATGTTTTGCCCTCTGCAATAACTTTGCTTTTTACGTCTTCCGGGAAAACCTTGCTTTTGCATTTGTTTGTGGTTGTACAGTGCTGCTGGTCCATAGTTATCCTATGGTAGATTGATACTGTTATGTTTCTTCTTCCATCCTTTCAGCTGTTGTCGAGATGATGATCTGCAAGTTATTAAGTGAAATTTATACTGAATTCACTCCATCTAATCCTTCTTGTCTGATGCTTTTAATTTCCTTAGTGTCCCTTCAGCTTGTGTAAGTGGCTAGCTTTTCTCAACACACACACTTTTTGTGCCAAGGTCATTAATGGAAATACTGATTTCAGCTCCCAGACCAATCCTTTCCAAAACTCCAGAAGTAACTTCCCACCAGCCAATTACCATCTCTGTGTCCAACCCTCTTTGAGTAGTTTTTCAGTCATCTCACCGTTACTTTAATAATCCTGATCTTCTCCATTTTCAGTAATTTCACATATCCTACGGTATGAAACATTCTCTAGAAGTCCAAATAGCTAAGTACCACCTTATGGAAGCAAGATGTCAAGTTACTCTGTCACAAGTTATCAATCTTGCATCTTTGTCATATACTCGTTCAAGACTGTTCTTGATCATTTTGCACTTGAAAAACTGCATGTGAGTAGAACCTAGCTCAGTTAGCCTTACTGAAATAATTCACAAGTCTTGTGTTCTACAAGAGTTTACAATGAGTATCTTATTTTGCTTGTTATACTCTGGTAATATAGTAGCAACTATGATTTTCAGTATCTGTTTAAAGAACTTGCTAGTAGATGTATGGTTTCCTGTCGCAGTTCTTGGGCAGAGATTATTCAGAATTTATGTCATGACTGCACAAATGTCATTGTGGCTTCCACCTCAGTCATTCCAGTGAAGCACAGCATTCCTTTAGTTCTTGGCTTGTACCTACATTGTATTTAATCTATGTACCATTCTACCTGCAAACCAGCTGAACTTTCTTTGATTGCTTTTATTTTGATGCCTGAAGAATATTGCTGGTTTTTAATAGCTTTTGCAAGTTCTAACTCTTGACTCTGGCAATTCTCGCTATGCTTCCTGGTCTTTAAGAGCCATTTTTGAAATTCTGTTACTACTGTTTTCTGCTTCTGAAGGATGTCTGTTTAATTCTGATATCCTTTTCCAAGGCAATTATTCGGCCAATAACTTCTCCAGTCTTTCCATATGAGTTTCAAACAATTCTTGCATTTTTCTCTAAAAGAAATTCCCAGAGTTCTGCTATATTCTGCTCTTCTCATGCTTAAAGAACAGGTTTGAAGTACTTTATGATGGTGATGAGCATTGTACAATTTTGTACCTATTCTTGGACTGCAGAAGATTTAGGCCATGTTGATGTAGGGAAAGCAGGGGTGATTCTGTTTAATACAAAGGTTTTTTTACTAAGTTAGAGGATGCCTAAATGTGGCTTTTAAGATTTCATCAGTGGGAAACAATGTTGCATTTTTCACTAGAGTTGCAACCATTAAGTAGAAATCCAAATGAGCAACTTACAGTTGATTTTTTTTAAATTACCTTATTCAATTTTTCTCTGATGTTATTGGTCTTACTGAGGGAAAACTGTATGTAGTGTACACACACACAAATATGCATATATTAGGTATAATATAGGAAAGAAAGAATGTATTTACAGATGATGTTTAGGAAAACATGGTATTGTTCAGTAATCAATGTCCTTGCATTTTAAACATTTCCATATGCTCCTTACTGATTTATAGTAGTACATGATTCAAGTCTTTTCTACTGGTCAGTTTCACAAACTCATAGAAATAGGAAAAAATGATACATATATTCTTTTTTTTTTTTTTTTCCCTTGCTATAGGACTCTGGGAACTTTTAAAATGTAGCAGTCTTTGGATCAATGCATATCCCAGCAAGACCTTGCATAAGTGACCTAAAATTGTGTGATCAAACCTCTTCTCCCCTCCCCATCCCTAGAGAGATGTTTGTAATTAGATAAAATGAGGACAGAATATGCATAAGTATCTGTTATGCTGGGATTCCTGCCCAGAAAGGAAAATAATGGCCTGAGCTGGCCATAATCTTTTGCACCCTGTGTACTATTGACAAGGCTATGGCTTGAGACATTGGGAGTTCAGGGGCAGATTTTTGCTGCTGTCTTATGGTAACCTTTCTAAATTGACTGCTTTCCAAAACAAGTGGAATTACACAGCCTGTATTTTACTCATCATTCATTGTCAGGGACATTTTGCTTGTAAGAGAGGGTCTGATTCTTCAGTCTTGTGCCTAATGTAGTGGAAGTGAGTTTAAATTACTGCTTCTGTGGTTTGGAAGTGTTACACATTCACTTTGCCCAGATGTAAATGACCACATGAAGTGCGAGACAGTGGAGAACTAGAAGTAGAGTTGTTGTTGGTAATTTTTTTCCATTTCATCTAGCTATTGCTGCTAGTCACTGGTTCTTCAGAGTGGAGTTCTGTGAACAAATTCGTCTCTTGTTAAATTAAGTAGCCCTTTAAAGCCTGTGTGACAAGTTGTCTAATACTGTGGTACTACACAATATAAAAGGATGGCAGATGGATGGCTCTTCAGGAATCTGGAGGCTGCTTTACGTACTGTTGCTGTTTTCTTCTTTCTCCCAGTGCGTATGGTTGGTGTCAGCTTGCCCCTCACAAAATCCTAGGTTTGCAGTCCTCTCAGATTTGTGGGTTTTGTCTCATGGCTTGGCAACAACAAAACACAAAGTCTGGGCACTTACAATTCTGTCAGTCATCCTCAGATATCCCAGTCGTTGCTAAATCCACTGATGAAAAGCTTTTTTTGGAGCAGGCAGGTAGTGTGCATGCTAGTTTTTTTCTCTTACTTTGCTTCAGTGTCCTTGGGGTAAATGTCAGTGAAAGTAAGAAGTGTTTTGGTAAAAAGAAGGGCAAGGTCACATGAAAAGCATGCCCTCTTGCACGTTCCCAAGGAAGGTATCTACCCAGCATTTCCATCGCTCTGCCCAGCATAGCTAAATCAGGAAAAGAGCCAAAGCCATACTGAAATTTGATTCTATTTTGAAATTCTGTCCAGTTTGGCATCTTTTTGAGCTGAGAAAGTTTGGCTTGCTCTTCTTCTCCACTCACAGTAATTTGCAGAGTGGGAGATTTGGGGCGAATCTCTGTTTTCTGTGCTTACAAGGCAGCAGGAGCTTCTATGGCTGGGCTGGAATGTGTTGTTTCAACACACTGAATGTGAAAAAAAACCCCTTCAGCTTCATACAGACTGTGGTTTTTGTTTGTACTCAGTCAGTGTGATTTCACTGAAGTCCAAAAGTTATGCCAGTGTGAGACACAAACCAAGTCTATGTTGTTTCAAGACAACTGTACTACCAGAGAAAATCCCTTTTATTCCACCCACCCTCTTCCCCCTCTAAATTCTTCTCTCTCTGTCCTTCTCAGATATTCAGTAGTGCCTGATGGTTATAATTTGGCAGCAAATGTTGACATCAGTAGCCACCTATGAGATCCTTAGCAGAAGCCTATAGCTTAACAGACAGGACAGACAGCAGATAACTTCTTAGTAACAGGGGTGGGTCAGAATGAAATCCTGGATCTCAGCACTTCTTGTGAGCTTTGAAGATTGAACCTGGATCTGAAGTTAAATGTCTTTAATGGACAGGATCCAAACACCCACATGCTTTGGCAGAGCTCAGATCCAAATTCTGTCTACCTAAAGAATCAAGGTTCTGTTTTCATGTGGATTCTTCTACTAGTGAAAAGCAAGAGAAGGGATAAGACAGAAAATATGACACATTGGCAAAGTTGTTTTTCAATAATATGTTTTTCAAAGTATTTTCCATGAGGCGTCAGCAGCTCTTAAAAAATCACAGGGAGAGCATACAATTGTCAATGAGCCAGAACGGTTAAATGTTTTTAAATATTTGAGTTGGGTTATTCCTTCACCTTTCTTTCTCACAAACATGCCTAGTAAAACTCCAGTAATGAAAACACTTGCTTGGGGAGGGGGATAAAATCCCTTTCAGCAAATAATGATGGTGACATTTTAATTGCATCATAACAACACTGTTAGCAATGGTTTAGGTTTGGCATTGAACTTATACACAACATTTGTTCTTTTATACAGTATTGGTATTACACAGTAAAAATAGCACAATTGCAAAACTCATTTGTTACTCTTCTGCCAACTTTTTTTCAGCTGACAGTTGCTGTTTGAACTTTTAAAGCAATTTTTCATCCATATGTTAATACCAACTGTACAATTAATTCTCTCTGTTTTCAAATGATTCTCTTGTACCTTACAACCCTCCATGATAGTTACTTTCCAGTTTGAACTACCTGCAAAACTGCTTCCGTCAGATGAGCTGTGCTCATCCTAAGTGGTTCCCTACACTGAGATGATAAAGAGCAGCCACTACCTTTAAATTTCCCAGTACATCCCTGCGCAGAAGTTGTTGCAGGTACTTTGCTTCACTAAGCCATTTCAGGATGGTAGTATTCACAAATTTTCATCTTTCTAGTGTGAGATTTGGAGCTACTCTGTGATGTTTTGGGTGCCGTATATCCTTGGATTATTTTCTGTCTGTGAAGGATTTAAAAAAAAAATGAAATTAAGAGAACAAAAACAAGACCAAGAGCATCCATAAATGAACAGTACAAGTAATGGTAGCCAGGGGGACAGCTGGCACTGCAAGTCTCCACTGGATCACACTTAAACTATTTTTGGATTAAGGGAGTAAAAAAATCAACCCAGTAAGTATGGAGAAGAACTCTCCCTGGGTGAAATGGTGCTCCCTGGATAGTTTCTAGCTGGGAACAGGCTGACATGCAGCTAGACCTGCTGCTGCATCTTCATGGGAGGTTAGAATTCGGACAGAGAAGGCACAAGGAAATTTTAATTTAAAATCCTTTGAATTCTTCCTTGTTCCTACCGTTACATTTAAACTGCACTTTATTTTAGGAAGGTTTTTGTTGTTTTCTTTGTTTACTTCTTAGCGATTTCTCATGTGTGTAACTTAAAATGGGAAAGAATCATTATGCTAGAGTTTGTGTGCTAGAGTTTGTGTGCAGACTAGAACCTTAGCCCAGAGAGGGGAATCAATGGGCTTTCACATTAGGAAGGGCATCACAGGGGGATACACTTAGAAGAGATCAGAGAGGAGCTAAAAGCGCTGTTGGTCCCTAAGAAGTATCTCTTACTTAAGAGTTAAATGGAGTGGTTTTGTTTCCTGACAGGCCTGCTCATAGTTTCACTCAAAGTTTCCTTTTGCGTATGTATAAACATAAAATGTGATAGTGAACTTAATTGTACTGATTGACATTGGACCCAATCCTTATTTGTTCCAAGTTATCACTAAGGAGTCCTGGGGTTGGTAGACCTTTGCTTAGTTGGAGATTGTTTGAATGGTGATGAAAGTTATGCTATAATAAAACTGTAGCTACACAGTGGGGGACAGTGCTTGCGTGAAGCTTTTTTTTTCTGCTTTATGTTGGTCACACACCTCCATAGCAATAATTCTTACAAAATCACTCATCAACATGCTTACATAGGGCATCACCTACTCTAGTGGCACAGGTGCTCCCTGGGACTGCAGATTCCTGTGCTCTAAGGGAATCTGGGGCTTCCTGGAAGTGCATGCAAAGCTCCATTTTGTCTCTCCAAGGATGAGGGGTCAAGGGCAGTGCTGGTCCAGTTATGGGGGAGAAAAGTAGAAAGAGCAGGAATGGAGAACAAGGGGAGGATGACTCCTGCTTCTCTTTTTCCAGACAGGAGGGTAGGGAAAATGGGAATGGCACATGCAGCTGGGAGCTTTCCTCCAGTGGCAGCCACTCCTACTCAGCAGCTACCAGGACGCTCAGCCTAGTTTGCAAATGGCTTTGATAATATTCTTCTCTTGAAGCTTTTGAAGAACCTAAGGTGCCTTGAGAAGTCCTCCCGAGGCACACTTTTTTAAAACACTTGAAACGGGCTAGGAGCAACTGGTCAGGTGACCTTTGGAGGCTCTGTGGGATCAGTAATTGGGCCTGTGCTGCCTGATATTTGCAAATGATATGGGAAAGAATGGGAAGAGGAGGTGGCAAACTAAGCTGATAATACTAAGGATGCTCCCTGTGGGAAGAACAAAAGGTTGCTGCGAAGTGTGGAAGAAGAACCTCATGAAACTGAATTATTTGGGTCATTCAAATGACTGGTTATGTTCAGTTTAGATAAATGTAAGTTAAGACACATAGGGAAAAATATCCCAAATTAATGTATACAGGAATGGGGACAGAACTGGTTACTGACACTGAAAAGAAGAGTTTTGGAGTTATAATAGACCTACCAAAATATGCTATTTGTGCTCAGTAATAGGTAAAGATAATAATAAGGTAATAATTAAGAAAAAGGGAGAGAGGAAGGAAGAGATGCAGGCTAAATGTTAGGAGTTAGTATCAAAGGAAAGAAAGCAAACATTATTACTATGAGAATATATTGGACACATTACTGATCTTAAAGGTCTTTTCGAACCTAAATGATTTTATGTTTCTGTGATTGTATGTAAGTCCAAGGTTTGAAGCATGCTGGAATACTGTGAGCAGTTTGGTCTCCCTGTGCTGAAAAGGATACAAAAGGCTGAAAGATGTATTGAGAAAGAAACAAGGAGGATCAAAAGGAATGACTTCTGTATGAAGAATTACTAAATTGGTTTGGGTTTTCCAGTCTGTAAAAAGATTTCTGAGTCTCTATGAAAGAGGTTCCTGAGATCAGGAGCATCGTGGAAGGGGCAAATAGGGGATGGATGGATGTTCATTTTCTCTGTTGAAGTCAAAAGTTAGGACATCAAACGAGATTATCAAGAGGCTGGTTCAAAAGGAACAAAAGGTGATACATTTTTGCTAAATGTTAAATAAACTTTTGAAACTCTTTACTATGGGATATTGAAGTTTACCTGGGCTCGGAAAACATCAGCTTTACAGAAGGTAGATCCTTCAACAGCTATTGAATTGCTTGATATCTGAATCACAGTTAGCCAGAGGCTGAGAGGATATACAAGTATATTTCCTGCAGAATATCACTCTATCCATATTTTGTGTTCCTCCTTAGGGATTCCTTACTGGCCTAAGTTTAAGACTGCATTAGATGGACCTTTGGTCTGACCTGATATGGCCATTTTTGTTTCAAGGTCTCTGGCAGTCACATAGTACTTAGCAGTGTTGCAAGAAGGGCCTTGAGAAGTTTCAAAATAAGAGACCCATAAATGCAAGATGGAATTATGATTACTGGCTGAATAACCAGAGCTTTATTTTGTTCTTTGCAATGTTTGCTCCTGCATGTCAACCCTAGGGGGAAGTCGGTGTGCCAGTTCACCCAGGTCTTGCAACAAGCTGAGACAACCTGTTTATTAAACATACACTTTGGCTTCTGTACAGAGGAAATGGCATGATCCAGACTGGTAATGCAGAGACTTGCATTTGGTTTCTGCCTACACCACTGCCTTTCTGTATATTTTCAGACAAGTCCTGTGCTTTAGTGTTTCCCCGTGGAAAGAACACATAAAATCCTTTGTGTCTCTTCTTAAAGAGAAGTTTGAGATACATGGTTGTAAAGTGGTAAATAAGCGCTAAAACTTGTGAGTGAATGCAGAGTGTTTGATGCTGATTTTTTTAATGGGCATTACATTTAAGAAATTTACTGTCTCTAATGTCTGTTCGTAGGCCTCTCATTCAGCGCGAGTATGAAGTAAAACCTATATTCAGATTCATTTTAGAGGAAAAAAAATCTTAATTAGTTGTTTCTATACATATTAGTCACTCATTTGTTTGGGGTGTGTGTGTCTAAGCTGTCAGGGTGAACCCCTGGGAAATCTGCAGTGGTCTGATCTGACTAGAGGAAGCATTATTTTTATTGTCTTTTCTGTCCTGTTGCAGTTTCATTTTGCTTTTTTTTGCTCTCACTAGGTCACTGTTTGTGGAATGAATTTTCCAGTCATGTCTCAGATTCACAATCATAGGTGACCTTTGCTCTTCCATGTGGCTCTCTTTCTGCTCCTGTGGCCATTTGCAGACATGTCTTATAAGTTAATATTTATAATGAAAGGCAACTGATGGCACTTGCACATAAGGTGATTGTCCTCTCTTCATGCTGTGCTGTAGCATGGCTGAATTCTGATGAGAAGACAGAGATTCTCTTGTTCAAAATTAAAGGTATACAGTGGAATGATTAATAATTGCATATTAGACACTTGATCAGATATCCGTAGATGATTCCAGTACACTGTACACATTGGTAAAAGACATAACAAAATCCATCTTTCTCAGTGTGCTAGCTAGATATTCACACAGCTCTCTACAGTTGGGAGGAAGCTCTGATGTGCTCCTTTTATGTATCAGCATTTGAGCTCTTAGATATCACATTTTTAGAGATCTTTAGAGATGAAACATAAACTTTGGCAGCACGACCAAGAAGACCCACCTGATCGCCTTTACTACTGGGATTTAAGTGCTGGATTGCATCAGTCCTCTGCCTCAAAGCTGCTACAGGTCAGGAAGTGTGGGAGAGGACCCAGGTGCTTGTGCAAACCTCCTGTAAGTTTGACTAATAAAATTCTAAACACTTTTCAAATGAAATAGCTGGGACTGTGAGGTTCCTATGGAGAACCTGACCACAGCAGAAGAAATCAGCAGCTCCTATTAATGTATCTGCTTGGTGCTTCCACGTGGAATACTCCTACTGGATATGGGGGTAGTCACAATGTGAGTGCAAGTCTACATTGCTAATGTGAAGGCAAAAGATGTGCAATTGCTTCTTGATATTACTGCATGTTTCCAGTGCTTGGTGATGGGTTCACAGGGCCACTGCAGCTGGCTGCTAGGAAGACGTGTGGATTGTGAAGAGAGGCTGGCAGTAAAAGAATTAGTACTGGTATTATTATATTTTATTTTGTGCCGGTTATTTAACTGTTCTTATCTGAACCCACGAGTTTTACTTTTTTTTTTTCCCTGATTCTATTCCTCACTGCAGGGTGTGTGTGGAGTGAGTGAGTGGCTGTGTGGTGCTTAGTTGCCAGCTGGGATTAAACCATGACACCCTGGAATTTGTTTCCACTTACACTCTAAGCTGTTTGTGTGCCAGTTACAGCTACTTTTTGACTTGGAAAAAAATGGTTATTTGAATGACGTCTTGCTCTCAGTTTTATGTAGTTTCCTCTTGCCCATGTGTAAATTCTGCATGAAGGCCACCATGCCCTCTTGCTCTTTGCCTAAGTGTAGAGAGGCACCTAAACATGGCCTAGCAAACAGATATTCTATGCTATGCAAACAGTAGCTCTGTGCAAAGGGCATCCACCCCGCCTATGCTGCCAGGCAGTGTGCTCAGAGGGTGGTCTTGTCTCAGGCTTCCCTTATTAATGTTACTTCTGATTGTCTGTGTACATTGCACTGCTTCACTCTCTGCCCAGTGACCGAAGGCATCCAGTTATGAAGCAGAATCACAGATTAAAAAACCCCAAAACAACCACAACCAAAACCCAGCACATACCACACCCACCCCCCCAAGAAAACAAACATTCTAGTTGAAGATATGCCACTTTTTGAGTGAAGTACTGAAGGGTGTATGGAACACTTGAAGTGTCCATGAAAACGAAGCAAAATATGTTAAGCTAAAATAGAAACATGAACACTGATTTAGTATTAATATTTTGGTTTATTTGAGTATTGCGCCTTAGTTTCACTATCCTTTATCTGTGAGAAATCTCAGTTCTAGTTAAAGATTTTCTCTACCTTTTGTGTCTCTGAAAACCATAATCTAGGAGTTTTAAGGCAGTTGATAACACTGTGAAAGGGTTAATTTTGAGTCCCCTCCTGCAGTTTAACCCTTCTTTTTAAGAGGCCTAGGAACAGTCTCCTCACCAATCTTCCAAGCTCGATCCCAGTTTTTCCTCACCTGCTGTTGTTTTTAGCGGAAGAAAATAGAAATATATCTGGGCGTTAGGATATTCTATTTCTTTAATCCCTGGAAAGGCCAAAATGAGATGGAGAAAGGTAGGCAAACACCTGACAAAGGGAAGTGATGAGTTACCACTATTGAAGCAGGGCAAGAGGTCAGGACTGAGGGAAGGATCAGAAAGAAAATGTGTGTGCATACATGTGTGTGCTACTTTGCTTTGAGAATAAGTCAAAGAAAAAGACTGCAGATAAGAAGGGATCCGATCCTTTAAAGGGTTTGCAGCTTTTTGATTCGAAGGAACTGGTATTCTCATGGGATAGGGGCATGTCTACAGGTTTTTTTCCTCACTAATCTCTTGGTTTCCCTGTAATTGCAATAGGGACTCTTCTAAAATGTAAGTTCATGTGGCAGTGCTCTCCTTATATACTAATAAAGAATAAGGTAGTGGTGGTGGGGACAAACTCTCAAGTCCTTTGGAAGGTGTGAAAACAAAGCTAAAGGCTGGCTGTGAGGAACGGTGACACAAGAAAACTTGGAAAAGATGATTGCCTGGATTCTAAGGTAGAAGTGCTTTATTGAAGAAGGGCTATTAGGGAAGGCCCTGTTTGGGGAAGTGATTGGCAAGAGGATGTTGGGGAATGAATAGGAAGCATGGTAGAGACATGGTAAGGTATGAAAAGAGGTTTTGTAGGCCAGAAGGGAAATGAAGACACAGAAAGACAGATTGTAATACAAATTAAAGACATTTTCTTTAATTAATTCCTTTAAAAATGACTATTAACTAGAAATCAGTATTGTAAGTAGCTCCCACTAGGCTGTGATTTCTTTGAACTAATTGAGCAGTTTCTGACCCAAAGAACTTCCAGATGGCAGCTACCACTGGTCCTGGTCCCTGAGAACTATTGGGATGGGCATACCTTGGCAAATGAAGAACATGAGAGCAATTAGCTATCCACAGTGTTCCCTGGAGAGGATAGCTTGTGAGGCCTGGTGTGATATTCTTGGGCATAAGGTTGGGATTTTGGATGAGAAGGCTCATGTCTGGAAAACCAACAAGGCGTCTTTTCCAGACTCAATGTGAAAAAGTGGAAGGAGAGAGTTTGGGAAGGGGTGCAGTGGGAACAGTGGGAGGACTCTCATGGCAAAAGAGAATAAAACACATCTTCAGCAGCAGGTGCCAAAGCTGGTGATAATTGTATTCTTGTTCCTGAGGGGAGGTGTGAGGCAGAGGCCCTTCTGTGCATTCAGGTTTTTATAGACTAAATGGGTACCACAGCTCAGGGCATCTGACTGCTTTTCTGCCCACTGGTAATGGAAGAAAATCCCTCTTCCTCCTACTCCTTCCAGTGAAGAGTGGAGGCAGGAAAGGGCAAGAGAGTGTTAGGTATACCTTTGCACCAGGGTATCGCAGCGTGGACACAAACTGCACAACTGTCCCGTGTAAGCTTTGTGGGTTACTGCTTTGGGAGGAAGCAGAAGCGAAGAGCCTGCTGCTCTGGCTCATAGACTTAACCCTTGGGTTGCTGAGCAGGATTTGTCATGCCAAGTCAGACCTGTTGTCTGCTTCATCCAGAGACTTGTTCTGGCAACATTTTTTGAAGCTGGATTTTAAATATCTTCTAGGTGTCTTGAGTGAAAGCTTTATTATGAGAGCCCAGTTGTTCAGGCTAAAGAGACAGTGTATACTTCTTCAGAGGTGCTGTTCGCTCCAACAGATTCCCTCTCCAGTGCCATTCCCGTTCTCACTTCCTTCTCTCAGGAACTGGTAGGGACTGAGAAATGTAATCCAATTTATTTTGCTCATTGGCTCACAGGTTCTGTGCCCACTGAGTTTGGCAAGGAGATCTTGAAGGGAAGCCTGAGAGTAATTCCTTTGGGTTCTGCCTGCCTGTGAGCAGTTAAACTGACCTGACCAACTCTTCTCCCTCTCCACTTCTCTCAGACAGACTTTCTCCTAAAGATCCTAAAGATCCTGTGTGACCTCGATGCATTTAGTCCTAAATGCCCAACAACAGCCCTCAACATACTTTATCATCAAACACAACAAAGGCAGTCTCCCACCCTTACCATCCATCTGTTTGTGCTAGAGTAATTTGAGTTGCTCCCTATTTTGTGCTTTTTTTGTATTCCAAACTGATCAGGATAAATTAGAATCTGGTAAGTGAGCTTCAGTCTCCATTGTTTTCCTGATATGGTAGTTCATTCACTTTTCTAACACGGTGGTTTGTTCACCAACAGAGCATGTAAGATACTTCATTTTGAAACCTGTCACATTCTGACCAGGTGTTAACAACAGCACAAGGTGTGCCAAGGGGGATTAGAAGGGACCCAGGCTCTGTTGGTGTATAAAATATTGGCTTAAGAATCAACTTTCATGTTGCCCTGAGTGACTGTTTCACCCTTGTGCTCCCATTTTTGCAGTAATGATTAGCACACACAAGGAAAGCATATTCTTGTCTTTCACATCATACATGTGAGATGAAGGGATGGAAAAGCCCAGCGGATGAGTCACAAGTGCATAAAAGTGGAATGTAGGCATCATGCTGTTCATCTTCAAGGGGAAGAATAAAGTTGTTTTGTGTCAGGGAAGGTTTTCTATGGGGTTGGTGTTTGCCATGTTGCAGTGGTCTCAAGGACATCGTCTTCCAGCTATGCTTTGAAGTGATGCTTATCTATTATGTGCAAAAAAAAAATATTGAAATTGTTCAAGCTGCTACACAATGTTAAAATTTGCCACACAAATTTCTTGTAGAAATTTGGTGGATGACTTTACTGCCCTGCTTAGTTCTGTCCCCTGTCCAGGACAGGGCTTCAAAACTGGCCATGGACATTGTGCTGATGACCAGGGCAGCTCTGAGCAGGAGACCTCTGTGCAATGTGCCTCAGAGACTCCTTCCTCTGCTGCCACTATCCATATATACCTCCTTAAGAAAGGAGCCACAATCTGCCCTATATTTGCTTCTCTTCATTATAGGCTTGGTGGTAAGGAACCACACCTCCTTACAGTCACTGCTTAAATACTACCACACGTTTCACTACATCCACTGGAACTACGGGTGGGACAGTAGCTTCAAGAAAGCAACTCTATTTTCAAGAACCGTGCTGATGAATTTTGTGCAGCCAGTGAACAGACTTACCAGGCTTTATGTTGAATCTAACCCGTGCTGTACAGAATTTTGCATGCTTAATTACTGCTGTGTGACTCTGTGCGTAGCGCAGAAATAGACAAAAAAGTGTGTTATTATGATGCCTCTCATTGTCCACTCTTCATGCCTTGAATTAAGGTCCTCAGAGTAGCAGTTCATATCTTCAAAGCACAACACCAGTTATAATATGAAAATTCTTGTGATGGAGCCATGTAATGGTATTCCCATTTTTAAAACCAGGGAATTGAAAGAGAGAAGGAAGGATTAACTGAATTCAGAGGCCTGGGATTTGAGAAAAATTTACACACCATTTAGGAGTTCCTGGCCACTATACTTGTGTTAAGCATGACAGAACATACCTCTCTCTGGATATTATTTATGTAATCTTATATGCATATGTATATTACAATTCCTCATGACTGTCAGTTATCTTGGAGACAGCTTGTTAAGAGCCATACTGAGGTGCTCCCGATAGAGGTTCACCTGACTGCATCATTTCATCAGACCCTCTCTGAAACCCTTGTCACAGGTGTCAATAGAGATACTTTAAGTGGGTTCTGGAAGCAGTAGGTTTTGCGTGGGACGGGATGCTGTATTTGTCATTTTTGATCATGTATTCTGAAGTGGCAAGATGAATTTCAAACAGTTATACTCAGAAAAACTGCACTGTACAGAGAAAAACTCGTAATATAAGAAAAGTATAAAGCCAGAAATAAAGGGTACAGCTACAGAGTAATAACAGTTGAGTTGGATACACTGGAGGTAGCAATGCAATGGTTTCTGCCTGCAGCTCCTACTTTGAAAAGAACTTTATGAAATCTATACTATGCTTCCATTCACCTTTCTCTGCCCTAGCTGGTGTTACTTTTTGAACATGTTGCCTATCTGTTCTCATTTTCTGTGAAAGCAAGGTGCTTAAACAGAAACAATCTCTGATCCTCTCACCTGACACTTGCTTAAGTTATATAGCATGACACTCTCCACTTATCACTGAACACCTGAAGCTGTAAGAGGACATCTCTCCTTTGCTAGGCTGAGGTTCCAAAAAGCTTGGAAAGCTGCCTCTCTTTTCCCTTGAGCTCAGAGAATACTATTTGGACAGGAAAGTTGAGGCTGAGCTATAAGTATATAAAAGAAGAGCCTGCTTCTTCTCTCTGTCTAGTCAAGTTGGACAATTCAGATTCTGTGCTTCCTGAAAATGTTAATGAACTCTGCTGGAGCTGCCTGGAGAAACTAGAATGAGAAGCATGCCTAGCAGTTGGATTTCAGGCACCATGAGTCAGAACAACCAACTTGTGTTTCTTGCATCCGTAGTGTCCTTGGACAAGTTATTTATCAGCTCAGGCATTCAGTTTTCTTTCCTAGATAAGGAAAACAATAAACCTCATATGCACTAAAGGAGTGTTTAAGGGTTAGTTGATGCATACTTGTAAAAGGCCTTAAAAGGACCTGTTGAGGGACAACCTGTAATTATCATGTTCATCATGATTACCTGGGATTGCTCCTCATGATTAGCTGAGGTTGCTTCTCCATGTGTGTGTGTACGTTTAAGCACCCAGCTGGTTTGGGTACACAGTCTGCGGAGGGCACCTGCCCAGCAGAAGATTCAAAAAGGAGTTCTGAGATTTGGAGGTGGAGAAGTCTTCTGCTAATGTTAAATTACTTGCTTCAGTGGGAGTTGACATTTACTGAGGTATTAACTTTAGGAAAAGGAGGGGGTGATGAAGGAGGAAAAGAAGTACTCCTCCTTGTATTTTGGTGGTTGCAGGTTCTTTCCTTTATCTATAGCATGCTTACAGACAAGATCTTACAAGACTCTCTCACCTTGCCTTAAAAAGATCAAGGGCTCCTTCATTCAAAGGAATGAGAAGATATTTTATGCTCCACTATCCTTTTAAGCCTATGGCTTCTCTCCAAGGGAGGTAGCTCTAATGGTGTTTCTAGGGATGTGCCTGCCTGTCCGCAGGAAACTAAATTGAAGCACCTCACCCCTCCAGTTTACAAATGCTATGCTATGCATACCATACATGCAAGAGTAGGTCACTGTCGTGAAAAGCTGTGTGGAAAAGGCAATGATGAATTTTGGTAACTCAAGTTCTACAGCAGATGTTTAAAAGAAAGGTGTGGACTTTGTTTCAGTTCAGAGGTATTACTGATCTTGGAGAAGAAGTACAAAGAAATGAAAGGTGTGGTTGAAGGTGGAGTCTTTTAGCAGGGCAGCTTCCCCCTTCTCTGGATTTCATATGTATTTTTAACTTTCTTGCTTCTAATACCTTGCAAAGAAATGGACCTCAAAGAAACACTGCTTTATTCTTTATTTGAAAATTTTAGATGTTCACATGTCTATAATCAGAGAATGTCTAAGAAACATATAAATGCAGGACCGGACCTTCTTATTGAAGAGTTACCTGAACCATTGTTAGGGTTTGACCAAGAACAGAATGCTGTGTTCTCAACTTGTGAGGTAGATAGAAAGAGCAGGGAGTTTCTGGGGTAATTATTTGGAGACTAGAGAAGACTGGGGAGTGTTTTCACTGAGTGTTTTGGAGTGGAGTATGCCAATTCATCAAAACCAATCCAGTTTGCAGAACACAGCTGATTTTTGAATTAATTTCCTAATTCAAAGGGTTGAAGTTGTTTTTCAGAAAGGTTTTAGAACATGTAGGAACATTCAGTTTTGGTATTTTCTGATTTACTTCTTTTTAAGTGGAAATTACTTAATAATTCACAAGGCCCCAGAGGTTAAAATCAAAGCAAAGCACTGTAATTGACTTAAAGACATTTTTTTAATGTATTGTCAGTTTATGCCCTTTTCTAAGACTTTAAGATTCTTGTGCTGTTGTGGGAGAGGGCAACAAATCTCCAGATCACCAGAGGTGAGAAAATAATTTTGCAAACAGATTTAGTAAACGAGAGATGTTAAACCGAGAAGTTCTAATCATAGTTCTCTGACTGTCTATGCCATGTTGAACAAATCAGAAGCTTGCATTATAACCAGGACTGCTGCTGCTTACAGAATCACTTAGGCTGGAAAAGACCTCTAAGATCATCAAGTCCAACCTTTGACCAATCACACCAATCACCACCTTGTCTATCCAGACCGTAGCACTAAGGGCTATGTCCAGTCATTTCCTGATCACCTCTAGGGAGGGTGACTCCACCACTGCACTGGAAAGTCTGTTCCAATGCTTAACAACTCCTTCTATGAAGAAATTCTTCCTGACGTCCAACTTAAACCTCCTACGGCATAGCTTGAGGCCATTTCCTCCCCTCCTGTCACTGGCTGCCTGGGAGAAGAGGTCGATCCCCACCTGACTAGAATCTCCTTTCAGGGAGTTGTAGAGAGTGATAAGGCTACACCTGAGCCTCCTTTTCTCCAGGCTGAACAACACCACCTCCCTCAGCTGCTCCTCACAGGACTTGTGTTCTAGACCCTTTACTAGCTCCATTGGACGTGCTCCAGCACCTCAATGTCTTTCTTGCAGTCAGGGGCTCAAAACTGAACACGGGATTCAAGATGCAGCCTCACCAGTGCTGAGTACAAGGGGAGACAATCACTGCCCTGACCCTGCTGGCCACACTATTGCTGATCTAAGCCAGAAGGCCACTGGCCTTCATGGCCACTTGGACACACTGCTACATCATATTCAGATCCATTGTGTAGGGTTGCAGTACTGCTCATACGAAAATTTTGTGACACAGGCTGATCCTTCTCTTCAGGAAGGTTAAAAACCATTTTTTTTTAATCGTGCCTTTTTGAATGCGTGTCTTTACATATTGGATTTTGAGCATTTAGTTTACAAGTCCAAGGTATTCCCTGCAAACCCAAGAGTTAGAAACACTTTTATACCTATGAAAGCTACGGCGTGTTAATCGTAAGACTTTGGAGTAGAACTTTGAGGAAGAACACTACATTGCACAAAACATGAAATCAGTCCATGGGAACTGGTAAGACCTGCTTTATACTTTTTTGATACTGAAAGTGAGTTGAGAACAGTTGATAGCTTCTGAGAATCAAGGTAGGCCCTTGACCATTCCTGTTTGTTGACTGACTGACTAGACAGTAGGCATGTGAAAATGAATTCATCCTAATAAAGTTGCCTGGAGTTGCAAAGAGAACATGATTCATGCAGATTTTATTGGCTAACCCTTTTGTGTGTGTGATGACAACCTATCTCAAACTGAAACAAAGTGAAGCTCTTTCATGCTTGCCAGAATATATTTAACCTACCATAACTTACTCACCTGGTTTGGAAGCTAGCTTGTTTGTTTTTTTCAGGAATGGTGCCTACTTTTGCCCTGCTTCATGATCCATAAACAAAAATGCAAGGAAGATGAGTAGCTGATACAAGGTCACACACTGAACTATCTGCTCAGCTGCCTTCTGCACTCTAGACCAGTCTGACTTATGGTCAGGCAAATGAGGACCAGCAGTACTTATCTTCTTTTTTCTCTCTTTCCTCATTCCTCACATGCAAATCAGTCCCTGTCACAGTCAGAGATTTCTTGCTTAGATTCACTATTTTGTACAAAAGGCACTAGAATGGACGCATCAATTCATGGGATGTTTCCTGGCATTGTGCTGGGCCGATGTCCAAATCCAAATGAGTGAATGAGGTAAAACTGGATTGGAGACTGTATGAGGGACAGAGAGTTGGTCATAGGGAGACCACAACTGGGCAGAAAGCAACTGTTTTCTGCTAAATCTCTCATGAATCAACAAATGATGCTACATCTTTATCACAGGCTCTGGTCTCACTGACGCTTCTCAGTCACGGAAGTAAAGCCTTTAGATATTCTTGGCAGGACAGAGGGGGGCCCTGGGGACACTCTTTTCCCTCTTTTACAGTTGTATCTAAAGACAAATGATTAATGTACTATTCTTGCTGACAAGGTTCTCTTAAAAACATATACTTCATTGTGTGCAACTTAGTTTTCAGAGCGGCTGCTAAAGATTAAGCTCACTGAGGAGGCTGGGATGTGGAACTGCTGTTGATGTAGAGTGAATAATACCCCAGTGCCTTTTGGAGGGACAGTTTGGATCTCCTCCCTTGGTGCTTTTGCAGTATGCTGTTGGCATGGCACTTGCCTGGCTGCTGCTCTCCCAGCCTGATCTGTGCTCCTTCAGGTAGGTCAACATTTCAGCTATTGTTTTCTGTTGGGCAGATCAAACAGTATCCAGTTTTATCTGCCATGCTTTATCTCCTGTCATGAAAATCAATTCTCCCATCCCTGTGTGAGATAGACTATTCCCTCGTGAAATGCCTCATGTCTTCCTCCCTCAAACTCTTATTTTAACTTGTTTATGCTTTGACCAGGTAGTTTGTTACATTGCTACGTGTGGTTTATACAGCTGGGCCCTTGAAAGAGAAAGAACCCTCCCAAACCTGCAGCTTACATACTTCTTTCCCCACCTCCTCTTCCTTCTCTCCTCCCTGCCCCCCACACCGGAAAAAAAATGTTCAACTAATCAACGGTTGTATCTATTAAAATATTAGTCTGTGGGATACTACATGCAAGAGCAAATCCTACAGAAACCTCTTGCACCTGCAGGGGAAATGTTCCATATATGGCATCGAGGCTGGCAGAGACTTGATTCGGAATAAAATTTAAATGATTCTGGTCGTTTTGCCACATCCTGTTTCTCTCATTTATGCATGCACTATTTTGATAACCAGCAAATAGTTCTCAGTTTGCTGGAGCTAAAGATAGCCTTGAATCATAGCACTAGTACCCTGCTCCGTTAGAAGTGCTCAGGCTCTCTCCCCTTGGGGCCAGCCTCAAAAACTGGGGTGAGACTAAGTTTCTTTTCTGGCATTTCTTTAGGTTTAGCATGATTTCATAAATACTTTTGAAGTGTTTCAGAGTAACCCAAACAGGAGGAGCTGCAGAGTTTCAATTTCTGGTTACTCAAATGACCAGTGTCATCCCTCTCTTTGTTTCTTGTGGTCCTGTGTTTTGTGTGAGATATGAAGTAGACGAAGAAAAGCAGTTGGTATGCTTCAATTTCCTGACTCTGCCTGGGGGCCTTCCCATGTTAACTCTGTTTCTAGGATTAGGGCTTTTTTGGTGTATCTAGATCCCCTGGCTGAAACTTAAGAGTTTACCCTGATCTGATAACGTGTTAATAGTGTACATGCTTTGTATAGAGCTGTGAGTTGGACTGGTGTTTTCCTAATGAAGAAAACATAGCATCTCTTCTGTGAAGACAGACTAAGAGAGCAGGACTTGTTCACTGTTGAGAAGAGAAGGCTCCAAGGAGACCTTACAGCACCTTCCAGTGCCTAACGGGGACTTACAAGAAGGCTGGAGAGGGACTTTTTATAAGGGCATGTAGTGATAGGTCAAGGGGAAATGGCTTTAAACTGAAAGAGAGTAGAATTAGATTGGATAAATTAAGAAAAAAATCTTTACTGTGTGGCACTGGAGCAGGTTACCCAGAGGAGGTGTGGATGCCCTATCCCTGGAAGTGTTCAAGGCCAAGCTGGATGGAGCTCTGAGCAACTTGGTCTAGTGGAAGGTGTCCCTGCCCATGCAGGGGGGTTGGAATGAGATGATCTTTCCAATCCAAACCATTCTATGATTCTATGAAATGAGGAAGAAGACTACAAATCCAGTTGAATAACTGTCAGGGATTAAAGTGGAAAATTGGTTTAACAGTGTTCCGCTGCTGGAAAATCCCACTCTGGGCTCCACAGCAGTTCATGTGCATGCTTAGGTGTTTACCTGTGCTGTTGCAGTCAGCCTTAGTGAATATTGGCCTCCTCCTGAAGCCGAGATCTAGTTAAAATTAACATTTTGTTACGCTCAAGTTTGAGGAATGACCAGGCTGGCATTTTATGCAGGTCTGTCACATATTTTGAAAACAAAGTTCTTTCTGACATTTGATGCTTTCTAGGCCTTTCACATAATCTGTGTTAAGATGACTCAGATTTTGGTCTATGCAGGCTTTTGTTCTTCCCAAGAGAAATGGAGAAGACATATATTTTAACTAGGTACTTACAGAAGATATTCATAGGATGAAAGTGCTAAGCAGCTCCTGCTAAAGGCTTATAACTTCTTCATGCTTCTTTTCCTTGGTCTATCAGGAGATGTTAGCCATCCTAATGCACTACAGCCATTTAAATAGCACACACAAATCCTAGGCAGTGCAGTGCCCGATAGCGCAGAATGCTGCAGCTCCCATGCGGCAGCTGGGAGCCCAGCACTGGGCATGTTAGCCATTACCACCAGGCATTTACTACCTGTAGATGCATCTGGAGTGAGGATTAAGTCAGTGACACTGTTCAGGTAAGCAAGTCCAGTATTTTGGGGCGCCTTGCTCTCATCGGCAATCCTGGAACTACTCAGCTAAGCGAGACTAATAACATTTGGCTGTGTGTGTGGAGAGTTGTGTTCTTTCCATTAAACAAAACGTGACCTCTACAGGTTCTCCTTTTCTGGTGTAAACACGATGTCTACACCAACTGGGGAACCTCTGTACTAGTGCTGCTGATTCCAAATAAAGTAATAGTGGCAGGACCCTTCCCTGGAACTTACTCTGTTAAATTCATAATGCAGCAGTGCAAGAAAATGAACTCACTGGACCAGATCCTTACAACTGTTGTAAATCTTGGTCACCTTATGGACTTTGCTGGAAGTGTTCCAAGGTACACAAGGAAACGAATGGGATCATTCTCCTTCTTTATTCCCTACCAGCACCACCACCACGTGTATTTTATTTTACTTTCAGTATTTACATGTGGTTGATGCTTCCTGCCCATGGCAGGAAAGTTGGAACTAAATGATCCTTAAGGTGCCTTCCAACCTAAACCATTCTGCGATTCTACAAAATATTTGCTCACCTATTTTTCCTCAGTGGTGCTGCTGACGTTCTATGAGCAGTTCTGCAGGGTAGAGATGTGGTTTGTTACCAGCTTTCAGTGCGTGTTGCTCATCCCTTCCCCTCTCTCCTCCTTCTCTGCTTTGTGGAGCAGATGGTGCTAATTCCCATGGTGGCTCCCGATACAGCTGAAGTCTCTTCCCTGATGCCTCTACTGTGCCATGGAAACTCCCTGTGGTATTTTTGGAGAAAAGAACACACCGTTGATTATTGTTTTTTGTTTATGACTTTTAAGATCCTATTAGGATTATATTTCTTTTCGCTGTGCTCTTTCACTTCCCCTTCCAACCTGTCCCAAAGATCTGTGGTCTGAAATTCCTTGCAACCTGGGGAATATTGTTTTTCATTGCTGTTGTAAGTTACATTATTTTGCATTCCTACAGACATCCACCCCCTACCCACCCACTGCATGTTTACCTCTGTAAACATCTTCCCATTTTGATTGTACTTACATTTTGTTCAAGCAGAAATGCTGACTCTTTACATATAACAAAGGTCATTCTATTGCTTTCTGTTTCAATTAGGAGGCTGAAGCGCCACTAATTGCCATTTTTAATTGCCCCATTCTTTAGTGCCCCTTTTCTCATCTTTTGGGCCTCCCCCTCTCTTGTATTATACAAGTACAACAGGATGATTGTTAAAACACATCTTCTTCTCCCCTGGGCCACCAGTGTCTCCTGCCCACACCTGGCAGACCCCCTGTGATGTTTTTTGGACTCCTCCAGCTCTAGCACCACATCCCTGTCTTCAATACACTGCGTTGCTCTCTCCTGACCTTTCTGATTCTTTTCAACTATATACTTTTCTCTTTGCAGTTAAGTCAGTGGCTTTATATAGGTGAAATCAGGAATAGAATTTCACCTCCTGCATCTGAATGCTTTATTTATTGTGCCAGCTTTTCTCCTAATTCAGCTTGCTGAGTTGCTCCAGCATTCTCCTGCCATAAATGTCTCTGTGCATTTTCACGTATCATATAACGAAGCCTCTTTGACCCTGAGCATTGTGCTGCTCAACTTTCCTCCAAACCATTCACAAAATCCACTCCTTTTAGGCTAGCCTTCCTCTGCTGTTCTGCACCCCAGGCTTTTATGTCACATATGAAGCCAAATCCTGATGCTACTGAAGTAATATGAAATGTTGCCATTTGCTTCACTGAGATGAGGACTGAGTTCACTGTCTGCAGATTTAAATATTATGAATGGGGGGAAGTGGGGAGTGAAATGACAGGAGAAAAAGAATCATTAAGTTCATTATGCCTGCTGAATAGATCCTGTGAGCTCTTGCTGTTGAGGCATGTGTCCTCCCATGCTGCTGTTTTTTGTCACCTTTGCTGTGCTATGCTTAATTTAGATTGTAAATTCCTCACATTAGACTCTTTCTGTTTCATTTGTCCTTAATGTGGCATGCCCACCTAAGGAATTGTGCAAATGTAGTAACTCAAGGAGAAGATGTAGTCTTCTGAAAATTTTACCCAGTTTAAGCAATTAAAAAGGATAATCATGAATAAATCACCTTTTCATAGTACCAAACAGGAAGTCTCTGGGCAGTGGTCAAGATCTCAGTGGAAAGTCTAGCTTCACTGTGTGATGGTGTAATGACCATAGCAAGGTACAGAACAGAAGCCTGTGAAGGAACACTTTGTTCATCACCTTTGTCTCCATGCCAGGCTGAGGGGTACAAATCCTTAAAATTCTTTGTATGGGCAGATGTAGTTTTCCTTTGAAAATATGCACACAGGACTAACCTCAGTATGGCCTCCAGCAAGTGTTCACCGTGGTTCTGTGTTACTCGAGAGGACAAACAGCGACCCTGTGCTTTTCCTTACAGTGCTATGCACAGTTTCCTATATCCTGTCTCAGGTGAATCCTCAAAGGCCTGAGCCATCCCAGTGACATAATGCTTTAGAGTAGCTGTGGTTTTGTGGAGAGCAGTGGGTTTGGCTCAGGCAGTCCTAATGATGTACTGAGTGGCGGTTATGGCTGAAATGAAAGAGGCAGGAATTGCTCTGTACAGCCAGAGCTCAGAGTGGAGGTGGGGGAGCAGAGCAGGCTGTTTCTGGGGAGCTGCATGACTCTGCTGTTCACCCCCTTGTCCATTAGTAAGTGGCCTATGCCCTTTGTGGGTTACAGAGCAATGTATTCCAGTTACATCAAACTCTGACACTGCCTGATAGCAATGGCACAATGGATTCAACTTTATTTTGCAGCTATCGCAAGCTAATTTCATTCTTGCTGAAGTCACTGGCTAAACAAAGCCAACATTCCTCTCTGATACACGTGAGATTGCTTTTTTCCCTCGTTCTTTTTCTTTCTCTGCTTAACGTTCACTTTAAAACACCAAAGACCTGATCCTCCTGTTGTTCCTGGATTTTGCTGGTTTAATTCCTACAACTTGCACAGTTCTCTTGGTTTAGAGAGGTGATAAAAGAAAACCAGAGTCTCTTTCATGTTATGTGACAAGCCAGTGGTGGCATGGTGCACTGGGATACAGCTGCTTCAGCTAGCAGTGGAGGTCTGTCTGTCTTGCTGCATCTGTTGCTTTGATATTTGAACAGGACTCTTCTGAGACAGTCTCTGTCACTCCTTAATTAGCCTGTCACTCCAGGGAGGAAAGAAAAAACTCGACAAAAAAGCCTGAGACAGGAATCTAATGTGGCTTTACTGAATGACAGGGCACGGCACAAGGCTGGCCAAAGAAATATGTATTTAAACAAATTAATTCACGTTTACACATCAGCCCTTGAGTGAGCGTCTTGCGTAATCTAAGATGGAATGTTGGGAAGCAGTTTCCAGCAGGAATCTCAGTACATTGCTTGTAAGCATAAAGGTACTCATGAGAACAGTGGGGAAGTCAGGGATCTGCAGCTGGAAGACCCTGTGCCACAGGCTGTCCTGTAGGGATACTGGCAAAAGCACTGGATGACTGATCGGGAGTTTGTGTCTCCACGTGATGGGCTCATGTTCACCTGAGAAACAGCTTCACTCACTGTCCTTAGGATCTGCACTGGAACAAAATGTATCACAGGAGTAAGTAAAAATTTTCAACCAGGCTGGGATTCCTGCTGTGTGAGAGATCAGAGTTTAGTGAGAGCCAGTCACAAGCTCTAGAGCATGTTTGAGCCAAGGATAAGAATGGCCACTGAGGAAATTAAAGCAAATGCAAAATACAGGCTTGGTTATTGTTTCAGTCACTTTTGAAAAGTGACTGAAACATCATTTAATTCTTATGAACAGGTGTGGCTTTTTTTTGCAAAAGGCAAGAGTTCAAGTTCTCAAGCATACAGCTCAATTAGAGTGCTCTCACCTAGTATTTTTAGCTAATACAAAAAGTGTAACTGATATTCTGCAAAGCAAGTGCTGAAGTCTTAACACGTACCTTGATTTTCTTCCTAAGGTCAGCTTCCACTTTAATTTCTCCACAACCCTGTTTTTCCTGCTAGAAATGATACCTAACCGTTACACGGTGTGAAATCTCTTTTTGTTGTGTTCCTGTAACATGGTATTCTCTCCAAACAATATTTAACCAGAGACTTCATCTTTGGCATAGCTCTTACTTCAGTGGAATTACATCAGAAACAAATTTTGTCTCTAGAAACCAAGTAATGGATCAAATAGAATATCTGGTACCCTGTGGCCCTGCAAATGCTTTCCACATCAGAGGCAAGGTCTTCATTAGGACAAATGAGATGATATACTTTACTACAGGCTTGTAGTAGCCATGTAGGTCTTTTTCTTTCCACATTTAAATAGATTTGACTGAAGTTGGTTCTCGTTGCTGGATTTACAGATCAGTTGACTTAAATCTTCTTCCTGATAAGCTTGTTCAATATTGTCATCAGGAATGGGAGCTTTCCCACAGGCTATCCTGCCAATCTGTACCATTACTAGGCCTTGAATATTTGCAATAACTGGATTCTTCTTGTTATTTCAGCTAGAAAGTAAATTGGTAGGCAGTTGATTTAAGGTAAATCAATATATTACTTATCCAAAGCAAAATAAAGTCATATAGAAAGACACTGAGTTAAACATGTACATGTTTTAACCAATGCAGTTAGCTCAGAAACAGACACCTCTGATGAATGATGTTGCAATTATATGCGCCTTGTGACTTCCTTGCTTCCAGAAATTACTGCTGCAACAGCCTCCTAGCCGAGGAGTTTGCGTGCTTTCATTTCAGGTGACATCAATCAATTTAGTTCTGGCAACCAGTTTAAACTATTCAGCCTAACCCAGTTTCTTTTGCTTGATGAAAATTGGAAACCTTCTTCAACAAAACCAGGTCAGTAACCTCTGGTGTTAGTGGTACCATCACCATTGCAGCTGATGCTAGATGAGGACTTTTATGCCCAGCAGAAACTGGTACAATCTCCTAAGGTAACTTGCTCTTCAGAACAGTTTTTGGCACATGTGGTCCTGAAGAAATAGGCTTACTGTAGTACAGGTGCTGATGGTATTGTAATCTGACTGCTATTGGCTGGATTTAGACTCCCAAGACACTATGTGAGGATTCAAGTTTCATTAAATTCTCTTAACGTATTTCTTCATGGTTTTCCCTCCTCCCCTTTATTTAAAAATGTGGCTGAAAAACTTGAATTTTGTTAGTCTTCACTACAGATTTAAATGGCTCAGAACTGAGGCTTTTCATGCTTTACAAGGATGCTATTACTTGCCAGTAACTTTTTTGTTAATGGATCTTCAGAGTTAACTATGAACCACGTAGAGAAAAATGTGATGGTCAAGGTGTCTGTTGACCTGCACCAGTTGATGGTACTTTGGCATCTAACAGATAAAGTACAACTCTGTGTTTACTTCTCACTTGTCCCACCAGTATAAAGAGCAAAAGTTAGGTACACTAGGCAGAGGCAGTTGTGCAAATTCTCATTTTTGTACGGTACATCAGGGGAAGCTGAGGTAGGAATAGCAAAATAAATTCAGATTTAATAAGAAGAAAATTGAGTCTTTACTAGAATTGAACCATCTTGGATGACAAATTTCTGAGAAGTAAAAACTACTTCCTCCATCGCTTTTACATTCCAGCTTGCAAAAAGGAATAGAATAGCAAAAATAGAGTGAAAGTGCGGGATAGTGAGCCTACAGGGAAGGCAGACGTTTCTGCTCTCCCAGAGCAATCCTGTGTTCAAGTGGAATCTTACTTCAGACTAGGCAGTGCCAGACCAGGCAGTTTGTGTCCAAATCACAACTGAAACGATTTGCTAGTGAGATTCCAAGGTGGCTGGCTAGAGAGCTGTAATAAAACCTCCCAAAGCAGTAAATTAGTTCTGAAACAATTAGCCAGCTTTGTGTGCCTGCCCCAAATTGCAGGTTTTTGAGAGGAGGCAGTTTATTTCAGTTCACAGAGATATCTATAGGCTAAACATTTAGTTATGAATTTCCCATATAGGGTTTATTCAAGTACAAGTATATGTACATGATAAAATATTTATAAGGGTAGTTACAACATGGAAATATGTTGTCTGTTTCTGGCTGTACAAGTTTTGGAGGAAGAAGATGGAAAAATACTCTGAACTGGAGGCATTAAAAGGGACTGCTAGCATGAAATTCAAAGTCAGAAGATACACATTAGATTTGTCTTCTACTCGTTTTAAATATTTTTTTTTCTCATCTCTTTGTATGAAAGTGGTGAAAGATGCCAATATCCAGATTTAAGCAAGGAATTGTCAAAACTGCAGTGTAAGCAAACAGAGGTCCATTAGCTTTTCTTTTCCTAGTGTCTTCTGTACAGTGACCCTCAATATGGCTTCTGTTAACAGGAGGTTAAAAACCTTTTGATAGGAATGTGAACTTTGAAATTGGTTGTATTCCTTTTACTGGAAGCTTTGTTACAAGAGATTTCCACCCTTCCCACCTCACTGTAGAGAGGTTTTTCTTGTGGATGGAACAGAAGGCAAGTGCTTTTCCCAGGAGAGCTCACAGCCTAGCATGAGTATTACAAAATCACCACACAGCTCCCCTTCCTTCTCCCTGCAGGAATGAGTTTGTCTTTTGTTTTCATGAGGTCAAATTCACTGATGAGTTTCAATGGAGTGTGGTCTGCCACTGGTGTCCATTTTACTCATATGATAATTTCTACAGGATCTCAAGCAATCGTGGTCTGTCAGGACCTCCACCTCAGAGGCGATTTGGGCGTCTGCACGGTGTTCCATTAACATCAAGTGTGGGCTTTGATTCAACAGTGACTCAGAACTGAGGGCAGAGTGTTGCTTCATGAAATACCAGCTATGCACTCTGTACCGCCTGAGATTTTTTATAAATTGCAGAATCACAGGAGATTCTGATTTATTTCTTGAGTCAACAAGGCTTTGGTAGTTAGGGGTTGTTCTGAGATCCTTCTGCTGGTGATGTACTTGAGACATCACCAAGTACTTGATGTACAAGGACTTGGTGGTTGTACTGGATGCAGTGTGAGCTGATCCAGAAGCAGCACATTTTCTGTCTGTTTGTTTGTTTTAACACATAACAGAAGATTGTTGAGGCTACCAAGAGCATTGGAGAGGCATATTTATTTATTTATAGACACACTCTTTACGTATCATAGCTTGATGAAAAGCTGAAATCATTACACTTGGACCGAACATGTGACTCTGTAGTTGTCTGCATCATGCTGCATGGCTGTAGGCCAAGGCAATATATGTATGTATTCTGAGCTGCAGTTGTGCAGCTGAAGCACTTGTTCCTTCAGCTTGCCTTTGCTTCTCTGCTGAAAGTTAATATCCCCTTGGTGCGCCACCTAAGCTCCTTTTAGATATCTCTTTAAAAAGTAATTCAGATTAGCATAAACAAATAATTTAAGCAGTAGGTCTCTTTACTTGAGTTTGTCTCAACTGATGGTTAGGGAATGCTTGCATAAGCCCCTTGGCTACTGGCAAGGGTGGTAACTTCTGGCAAAAGCCTTGGAGATGAAGTGGGAAGTGGCAGACTTTCCAGGTACCATGGTGGCACTTAGAGGACATATGACAAAGTCATTTCCCTTCACAGTCTTTTATATAAGCCTTGTTTTGCCTACAGAGCTTCCACTGGCAGTAACATTAATTGAAATGGAATACAACGTTCATAAATTTTTCTTTCTGAATCACCAGTGGGATTTAGTATAATGAGTTTCTGTAGTGTGTGAAGATGGAGAGAGGGGGTAAAAAGTCACAGCACATGCAGAGTCAAGCTCTATCATATTCTGCTATGGTGCATCCAGTGTGAGCAATTCACAAGGGTTATTCCTGTTTCTTATGAATGGTTCTTTTTGAAAGAGAGATGCTTTTTTGCTGATATGTTGACAAATGCACAAGAGTAATTGTGCTTCCTGTTGGCAGGGTTATGCAGACTATCCATTTTGAAGGAGTTTCTGTGCTGTGTCTCAGGTGATGCTCCCACTAAACACTGCCTCTTTCTTCTTTGGAGGCTCTATTGGTGCACCTTCACAATATCATCGAGGTGAACAGGCAACCACATCTGGGCTTCTGTCAAGAGTAGTCTCTCAATGAGAGATCCAGCCATGTTTTTTGTTATATTTGCTCCTGGAAGTACATTAATGTCTTGCTTGCATACAGAGATAAACTGGACAGAGTGGATAGATAGACGAATGTATGGTCGGTAGTGCAGGATGAGAGAAGAGAGGGGTAGAGCAACAGCACTGCAGGAAAAAATAGCAGGAAAGTTGAACTTCATGACATCATGGAAAACCCAAGATAGTGGGCACAGTAACATTGACTAATCTGTTCCTGGGAAAACTGTCTTGTCCTCTTCAGAGTGTCTGTATGAGCACACTTGTTTTGCAGCATGGATGGCAGAAACTTTGAAGGTGCTAACAGAGTAAAATGAGACTGAGTTTACAAGTTAATAACTTATGAGAGTGAGGGTGAAGATCCTTGAGATACATCAAAACAACAGAGACAACTCCTAAAACCTCTTTGCTTCCATCTCTTTCAAAACAGCAAAAAAAAGAAGACTGGATCAGTGCAGGATGTGTAGGACTTGCTGACTGATGGTATAGATCTGTAATTGGTTTTAGCCAGTGCTGCAGTCTTGCTTGCCAGCAGTTCCTGGCTATATGTCCCAACCTGGCACTACCTTTCCTCATTCCAGATGTGAAGTGGTTAAGGCAAGAGAACCCACTGCACTTAAAGCATTTTGATTTGTTTTTACATCATTCTTTTACATTTAGTGATTGTATGAGAGCTTGTGTGTCAGAGGGTGGAAGACGGACGTGATGGGAACAGCAGGAGGAGAAGGGTAGAGGACATTTATTTTAAGGTCAACGCAAGCTACTGCTGTCTTTAACTGATCGTGGGACTGTGGCACAGAAGGCACAGAATGGCCATGTAGTAGGCAAGGAAGCAGATAAAGCATGTCTGGTTGATTAAAATAGTGCAGGTGTTGAAGGTAATGTAGCAGGTCCTGTGCTTGGAGGCGGTTCATGTCCTCCCCGTGCCTGTAGCTCCTCTATCAGCAGAAGAGCAGATAAATCCCTCAGGGGGCTCCTGTGGGGTATAATTCAGTAAAGCCCTCAGGAGGAGAGGTTTATAGAGATAGGCAGTGTTCGTAGATCGAAACCAGGTGCCTGTGTTGACCAAGAAAGTTTGCAGCATTTACACTTGGCTGGAAGTGAGCAAGTTTCTCTGGCCTGGTGCAGACCTTTATTCAGAAATTGAGACTGCCACTTTGTAATGCTGGGTTTGTGCTGCACATTTTGGTCTGCGGCCTTCGGTGATGAAATATAGGGCTCAGCAGCCTTCAGTGTTGCATACTTGTCCTTATGAATGTGGTGAAGTGTTGACTTTCACTGAGACTCTACCCTTAAGTAGGTTATATCAGGTAGCACCTGCATGATAGGGAGATGGCACAAAGCAATTGATCTAGCAGCCTCTCAGCTGGGAGAACAAGAGCAGGATGTTGTCTGAAATGTCTCAGTAGTGAAATTTACTACTATTTGCTTCTTTTTGGTATATGCCCCTAGGCCCTGTGTAGTCTCCAGACCCTCCAAAAGTGGAAGAACAAGCCCCAGTGATGGCAGGAAAAAATTATTGATGATGTTGAGGGGCATGAAGAGGTGGTGTTTAATTTTATTTCAAATGGGGACTATTCTAACATTAATGAAAGTGCACAGAGGTCTGGAGAAGGGGCCTACTTGCTCCTCTCTTGCTTTCTTGTAGCTCTGCTAAGCAGACATTAATGCTTACTCCTGTTTTTCCTCACTAGAAGTTCCCATGTGCAATGATTTTGTTTAGATCTGTTTCTGTTAAAGAGGGCAAAGAGAGACCACTACGTCCTCCAGAATGTGCTAGGTTTAAAGAAAAAGCTGAGGACTTGGTTTTACAATAAGACTGACTCTTCAGTTTGTTTCTGTATATTTTCAGTGCTACTAATCAGTTATGTGCTGTTTTACTGTTTTAACATATGCTCTGGTCAAAAACTACTCTTGCACATAATGTTGACATAGAATCATATAGGTTGGAAAAAGCCATTAAGATAATTGAGTCCAACTGTTTACTCAGCACCTGAGTTCCACATCTACATGTCTTTTAAATACCTCCGAGGATGGCAACTCAACCACTTTTCTGGGCAGTCTGTTCCAGTGCTTGATAACCCTTTTGGTGAAAAAATTTTTTGCGAATATCCAGCCTAGGCCTGTCCTGGTCCAATTTGTAGCCATTTCCTCTCTTCCTGCCCCTTGCTTATTGGGTAAAGAAACACACACCATAAACTAGCTTCCTCAGGAGCACACATTTTGTCTCTTTTTATCTACCAGACATATAACAAATGCACTTTTACCTTCTCCCTTGGTCAAACAGACCAGCCATAACAAAATTTCAACTATGAAATTTTGTTGCTTTGCAAAACTGTCCTGCTCAGTAGTGTAATTTGAGTGAGCCCTGGCTTTCTGCCTGCACCTCTTTTGTTCCAGAGATGTTCCCTTCTTCCAGCATTACACATGTGTGAGTGGAGTGGATGTCAAATACCGTAGCATCTGGTGTAATTTTGTTTCTGGCTGCTCCTTATCGCGACAGTTTAGCGCTTTTTCTTTAATATTCTGGTTCTTATAAAAACTTATAGAAACAGTGGGCGAGAAGGAAACATACAGAAGTTCTTACAAGAGGAGACGCGGTGAGATATGGGGGCATCCTGCATGACGTGCCTGCCTGGGGCTCTGACAGGCTCCCCGTGCCTTGCCGGGCTTCTCAGCAACCCCTGCCCAGCTCCCTGCTTTAGTAGGAACGGCGAGCAGTAGGGTCAGCACTTTCAGACCAGGAGGTTTCCCACATAACAAAGCCTGTGGTGCTTTTGGGTTGGCTTCCTCTCGGGCTGTCATCTGATTTAAGTCAAAAAATGACCTCAAGGTAGAGTGATTTCTGCTGAAAAAAATGGAAAGCATGAGAATAAACCTAAAGACATCGCTTTGACTAAAGTCAGAACAGGGCAAGAGGAAGGGAATTACTACTTCTAGAAAATCAAAAGACATTCATCAAAAGGCAGTCCTGTGTATCCACCTGGCAGGAACACACAAGTTTATTTCTGTCCCGGGAAGCTGTTTCTGGATCTATGAAATGTAACCCTTGTTACATCAAGTTAGAAGAGTTTGCTGAGTATCAGACTGCTGAGCAATTCACTTTGCTACATTTTTGTCTCCTTCCTTCTTCTCCTCCCTGAGGAAGACATCTTTTCAAGCTCCTGCCCCCTCCCAAAATACTGTAGTAACCTACCAGCTTTGCCAGAAAATGCTTAGCACATTAGCGGGTTTAAGTTTCATAGTTGTAATCATTCAGAAGGCCAAAGAGCTGCATAGATTTCATTCCAGTATCCTTTCCAGATTTTTGACAACACTCGGTGGGCAGAGTTACAAATGAAGCCTGTGGTACAAATGAAATATGAGTTGCTGCTCTGCCCAGAGGAGCAAGTTGTGTATGTGTGGATGTGGCAGAGGGAGGAGGGCTATGAGATCAGCTGGGTGTCTGTAGTGAGAGAAGTGTGAATGGCAAGGGTAAGTTTTCCATTACGTAGTGTCCAAACAAAAATGGTTGTAGTTATTGAGGTTATCTGTTCTAGAGTGAAAAAAAGGGCCAGCACTGCCCTATCCAGCGTTCTCTTTAAATAAGCTGTATTTTTGCCCTGTTGTTTTGGCTGTCTTGGATGATTCCTGTCTTCTCTAAATTACTTCTGTAATTGCTTGTATGCTAGATTCTGCTCACAGCTTCAGGAGCATGACATCAGGAACTATTCTTCCTAAGTTGGTGGAGTAATGCTAATTTTTTTCTTCTTAATGTGATGCAACTGAGAGCACTTCTTGGTCACTGCTGTATTAACACCTGCTAGCAAGAACAGAGAGGCCTCCACTCTGCTGAATGGAGACAGAGAGTGGCTTATCTTTCTTGCAGATGTTACTGTCTTTTTGTCCGCTTGGTGTGAGGAGGCCTGATGGAGCACAGGAATGTATCATCATATCTTTTCCATTCCTCTCCCTGCTGGTTTGGGGCAGCAAAAAATGAGAGGGGATTATGGGCCCATTAGCAAATTGAGTGGGAGAATGCTTAATAAGCTCCTATTTTCTTGAGCATGGGATCTGACTTTTAGGCGGCGGCTGCAGGCAGGGCTGCAAGCGGGATATATGCAGAGAGAATGCATTCACCTACTTTCTTTTCCCAAAATGACAATACTGGAGGCTTTTGGTGTGCAAAAGCTGCTTTCAGGTTGTGCTGGCTGCCTGCCAAGTTCAGGCTCAGCCCCACTCTCATGTCCCCTTGCAGTAGGCTGGCTCAGGAGCTGACCCCCAGTTACAAAGACAGAGGGCTGATGGTCACACAGCTGAAGGACAAGACCTCACTTCTTTAGAGCCAGTAGCCCAGTCCCAAGTTACTTCCAGCCTGGGAGCTCCTCCCTTGAGCAGGGCAAATTGAACTTTTACCTCAATGCAAAACAGTCCCTTCCAGTTCCCATTGCCTTTTTAGCTCCACAGGAGCCCGGATTCCTTCTCTCACAAAGGTGAGAAACTGCTGATTGTTTCCTGCACTGTTGCAGGGCCACACGATCTCTGCTAAGTTTGGTCCTTGCCCCAGCATCTAACCATTCTGGGCCTAGGTGGACTCAGCCACAGCTCTGAGCTCTTCCCACAGAGGTTAAACACTGTCAGCTGGCTGGTCAGAGGTGTCCTGCTTCGTGTCAAGTAGGTGCTACTGTATTCCCTTTCCAGCATTGCACAATAATGAGGTCTGAATCCATTAGGGAACAGTGCTTGAGTGCTGCCCTGCAAGGTTGCCTGTCACTACAGGGCTGTAAATACCTTTAATAATTGTTTTCGTTGGTATTTCCTTGCTACGGTGCAGAACCACCCTGCAGCTCATCAGAAGCGTGTCTGACCACGCTGCAGGTAGGAGACCTTCACCAGGAACACACAGACTTGAGTACAGCTGAGTACAAGTCATGTGGCAACATCCTACAGGGGCTGATCTCCAGTGTTTTCAGGAGTTTTTGTAAAATATTTGCTCATTATTTGGAAACACAGTGTGCTGGAATGACTGGACATTCTTGCTGGGGGAAGGAAGGGCTCAATTGGTAGTAGCTACAGGAAGGGGCAGAGTTCACCTAGAATGACCAAAGGAAGAAGTGCTTATGTTTTTCTGCCTTTTTTGCATACTCCTTCATTGTCCGTGGACCAAGTAATTCAGTTGTTTACACCAGGTTGTCATAGTTACTACTGTATTAAAAGAAAAATCAAGACGAGACATTCAGATTTTGCACAATTGATAGGTCACTCCACTCTTTTTGGGTCAAGGATGTGTCTAATGCAACAGACTGGCTCTTAAATAGACAGAAGAAGCAAAAACCCCACACAACTCCAAGTCTTTATTTTCAGTATTTCCCCAATATTGCATTACTCTACAAATGCAAGTGGCATGTTTTAAACAGGTGTAGAGTTGTGCCTCACTGCTTCCTGTATTTCAGACCCTGCTATCTGATTGGAAGGAGAGTGCAGGTATTGCATGCCTGTGTGCCTTCTGCCTCGGTAACCCTGGATTATGCATTCACTGAATCGCCAGCCCCTTTGCTTTTCTTTGTCCGGAGCTGGCATTCATCTCCATCCACCGTTCTCGCCTCCTACTGCTGATACACATGGTGCAGTCATGCACTGGGCTGAGCTCCTGCTCGTGCCAAATCCACCATGCTGTTGAAGGAGGATGTTACAGAGCTGGAACCAATTGCAGCATAAAGAAGCCAAGAAATACATGAAAAAGGGAACTGTGTTTAAATCATCACATCAAATAAAAGAAAAACCCAAATAAATGTGAAGAGAACATGAAATTTTGTCTTTGATGTTCTGTGCTGGGAAGGTTTCTATCTCTTTTTAAAGCTCCTCCTCCACTCTCTTGCTTCTTATGGGATTGTATCCAATATTCCAATGTTCATGTAATGCCTTGACTTTGCTATCATTCTTCTTGGGATAATTATAGGTTAGTATAATGTACCTATTGTTCTGTTCCACAAAGCAGCACTGTCATATGGATGGCAGGGGTGAGGTGGGGGGGGATCTTTGTGTGTTCTCGTGCATCCACATTGTGTCTTTAATTAGTGTTCTTCCTTGCCTTTTCTTTTTTATTTTAATTTTTTTTTCCTTCCCATGGTACATGCTGAGTACTTCCCCTTCTCAGACTGTTGGTCTCTTTTCCCAGTTACACTGGTGCCCTGTTTTTTCAGTTTTGGCTGGGTTCATTCCCATCATAGCAGGTTTGCCTTTCAGATGAAAATAACATGAACACCAAGTAATGAGTTCCTGGTGCTTACAGAGAAAGCAGATAAATTATTCTTTCCTAAACCATATTAGCTGAGTCTCTTTTGTGATCTCGTATGATTTTTCCCAAATTCAGAACGAAGACGAAACCTACCCTGTGCCCAAGGGCTCCACTCTGCATTTGGGCCCCGCTGCACAAGGCACCGCATAAACATGTACAAACGTGGTCCCTGACTGGAGTGCTCACACGTTTTTCTGTAACAGGATTCGTCTTTGCCCTCCAGGTGCAGGTGTGGAAGACTGCTGTTGAGTGTTGTACAGTGGTGATGGTGCTGGGTCTTCCTTGTGTTTGCTAGGCAAGGTGCTGAGGATATTATTGGGTGCTTGAGAAATATTAAGGAGAGGCTGAAGAGCCCAGGTAATCTCGGTTGTTGTACCCAGCAGACGAATGCTGGTTCCCAATTGGTGGAGATGCTGCATCGTCAATTGCTTGCTTTCTGTTGTTGCCACTTCCAAGATAAATAATATTCAAAGCTGGTGATGTATTTTAACCCATAGGTTCATCTTGACTAGCTGCTGTGTATTTTGCTGTAAACTACTTTTTACTTTTGAGTGAAATAAGTGGTCTGGAGGGATGGTTCCTGACTATCCCATCAAAGTAAAACAGTAGTGGGCTTTTTTTTTTATTTGCCAGGACTTCACACACCTTCCTCCTCTCTGAGTGGGTTTACCAGAACGATGAAATGGGAAACCTCAAAATGATTGTGTTTTTGAAACCTATTGTTATAAAGGAGGGGATTACAGATTTTGGAAAAATCTGGATTAAAACCTTTCTGCTAGCAATGAGTATGCCTTGAGTACATGCCGCTTCCCTTCTGTAAATGGACACAAGTGTGTTCTTGGTCTCTTCTTCTGCAGTTCCCGGGCTTCCTCTTGCTCCTGGTGCACAAAGCCCAAACACACAGTTTCAACTTGAATGTTTCTTCCGAAATGCCTTACATGAATCTTGGAAAGATCTGAAGGCTCATCCAACTTTGTCATTGCTACGTTCTTCTGTGGCAGGGAGTGACTTCTACTGTGAAGCATTTGAAATCATCAGTGTCTGTACACCTTTACATGCTTGCAAGTCTGAAAAAGCATAGTGTCCATCTGTGGGTGTGGGGAATGGAGTAACACAGACTTAGTGGATGGAAGTGGACTTCTTTCTATGCCTTGAGAATGCGATCTTTCTAAAAGAAAAATTAACCTCTTTCATAATGATAATTTGTAGAACTTTGTCTCCAAAACAAAAGAACCAACACAGATGTACAATTTGGCAAGCCACAAATACTAAGCAGCCAACCTCTTTCTCTCTGGTGTAATTCCACGAACTTCAAGGGAATTACACCAGTGGCAGTGAATCTGGCCTAAAATGCCTTTGACTAATATTTGTTGGTTTCTCTCTGGTGTCCTGAGTAATGCCGAATCAGATTTGATGTTTTAGAAATGGATGAACTGTTGTGTGTTCAGTGCTGCATGGTGGGAAACACCCCGTGGTATGAGCACACACGCATCCACATACACATATCGAGCGTTTTCTGGGGATGTTCCCAGAATCAAGGCGCTTGCCAGGTGTGATTGCAAGCCAGCTCTGGCTGTGTTGTGTGTGTTGGAGAAGCACAGGGATGTTCCTCACAACTGCTGCTTGCCTTGTGGCTTGCTTATTGTATTTCCCCTTTGTATCCTGAAGTGGAAACCACAGGTTAATCCTAGTCAGATCCTGTAAATGTTTGCCCCTGTTGGACCAGACCCAGAAAAATTCCTCCTGCTGGCTTCAGTGTATTTACATACCACAGGTCATTACAAGGTCGTGCTCACCTTTGTATTCATTCCCACATGTCAAAGCAGAGATATTAGTTCATTCTTCTTTTTTCTCCAATATTGCTTCTATTTTCTAGGTTACTTTTTTTTAAGAGATAAGAAAGCGAAAGGAGTGATCCCCATGGGTCCTGACATCTGCTGCAGTCATTCTTACAGACTCAAAGGAGATTTAGGGAAGGAGAGGAAACAGTCTGGCTGCAGTCTCTTATTGTTTCTCTTTCGTGGGCCCCCACCCTGCACCCTCCTGGGCCTGCAATCCACTAACTAGCTCCTCCTGACTCCAGCTGTCATTTTTCCTTTTTATCTACTCCTCTCTCAAAGAACCAAATGTCATCTCTTGTGGTTCCCTTAGCTGGGGTCAGAGACTCCTTTATGTGCATTACGGTGATCAAGGATTTTTAACTGGGAACGAGAGCAGTAATCAACTGCATGGTTGGGGAAGGGGAGAGATTAAATCTGAGAATTGCCAGTGATTGCCCCACGTGAAGAACAGCAAGCAGCTAGCAAAACACATGCTATCATTATGCTCTTATGATTATTTTATTCTCTCGGTGACAGTAAAATGCTATCTATAGCAGAAAGGTAGGACAAAGTCCACTCTTCTTTAGCCCTGTGGTATTCAATGGATTTTCTGTGGGGTAGAATTGGGAACAATTAGATTTACTATTTGGAGTGACTCATGTTTTCAGGACCCTCTACCTGAGAGATTTCAAGAAAGGGAGAAGGGAAATCGAAGGTATGTTTGTGATCTAAATTGAGAGGCCATTTTTGTTCAGAAAAGAGCAGCCATTTTTATATCCAGTCTTGACTCTGTAGCTGTGGGGAAGTCATTGGAGGGTGTAGAGGGATGGGACTTCTGCTGCGTCCTGACACTTCAGCTTTGTCAGCAAGTTTTGGGGGGCATGATGGCTGAATAAAAGTGGGGTGATTAAAATACAGGAAGGGTTCCTGATGCTGCTTCAAGCTCTGCCCATGGTTTATTTTTCTGGTTTGTTCAACACAGAATCAAGCTCCAGGGACCTCAACAGACTGCAAACTTTAAGTTTCACAGTCTGGGAAGGCATAAGTTTCATGATGAGAATTACCTTTGGATTGATTAATTACTTTAATTTTAGTAGCCTAAACTGTCTCCTTCAGTACATCCTTTTAAAAGTCTTGTCAGTCCCTCTAAAGTGTCCTCTGTTGTTACAGAGCTATAGGAAGAATAGTACAAAGTGTCCTGATTCTCCTTTTGCACTGATGTAAGTCAAGAGTACTCTGAAGTACACAGGAACTGATTCAGTCCTCTTCTAGAAGAGCATTTTCTTCATAAGAGAAAAACAGACTGTCGTTAGAGTTGGTTTATTTGAGGGAGACCTTCCTGGTGGAGAAAGAGTTTTCCCTCAACTCAAATTGCCAGTTTTTGCTAAGATGTGTGCTGATGTCTAACATACTAGTATTATTCCGGTTTTATTACCTAGGCATTTGACAGTGATTTTGTTAATGCTTTCAAAATATGTTGCTTTCTTAGCAACTCCAGCTCCTGGAAGCTGGAGAGTACATGAAATTTCCAGTTTTATTGCTGAAATTTCTGTCTCTGCCGACTGTAGGAATATTTACAACTAAAATAATCTACCAGTTCAGAAACAGGACCCAACTCATGATTTTTTGAGTGGTTTGATTTGGAAATATTGTAAATACTTCACTGCTTTGAAAGAGGAAAATATGAAAATAACCTGGTTTAGTGGAAGATGTTCCTGCCCATGGCAGAACATTGGAACTAGATTATCTTTAAGGCCCCTTCCAACAGAAATCATTCTGTGATTCTGTTAAATGCCAGGTGTGGGTTGTAGCTGGAATAAAGGAAGAAAGTTGAGAATATCAGGACAAAAAAGGCTTATTTCCCATAGGTCAGGGGCTAAGCTTCTTGAACTTGGACTTGATCTCCTTCCTGCCTACTATTCCAGTTAAAACAGATGTGCCTGAATCTCAAGTTTAAGATGGAACGTATTGGTAAAGATCCAATCAAATACTACATTGTAAAGCCTCCAAATCTGGGCAGATGTGGAGTTGTACCTGACCTGACTTTTCCTACTTCCCTCTACCATGATGTTTCAGCTTTATCATTTGGAATGGGCCTTTAGATACATTTTTGAAGTTTGATCATCCCTTTTATGCATTGTGATATGAAAAGAAGGATGGATACAAGGAGTCCATAGTCCTAGAGTTGATTTGTCATCTACTATCTTCTTGGTCTCCTTCTTTGCTTTCCTCTGTGGTATGGGATATGGATCACCTCCTGACATGATCTAAGCACATTTGTCTCACAAATTCCTTGGAATTTTGCATGCCTGGTGATGCCAGTTTTGTCTTTCTGGGGCAGGTTATAGGACTTGAGGGTCCTGGTAATTTTTTTTTACTATAGATCTTAAGTGTTTTTAGAATATTGGGAATTTGTACCCTGTTTTTGTGGACTTTTGTGTGCTAAATGCCTTGTACATTATTTTTGTGGGGTTGGTAGAGACCGGGCTCCATTTTTCAGTTTGTAATTTCCAGTCCTTTGTTGTTCAAAGACACACAGTCCCTGCTGTGTGCTGTTCCATTTACTGCTCCCTTTTCAGTCTTTTCTTGCCATCTTTCCTTACTTATTCAAATTTGTCATTCCCAATGGTATTGCTGTTTTGTTCAGTGGGAGCCATGATTAAAAGTTTCCCCACTGGACTGATTTGATTTGATACCTGTCTTTTCAATCTCACAGTCTTTGAACAAATCCCTCAGTACATAGGCAAATACCAACACCAATGCTGTGGCCTCTTTCTGCTTCCATCTTCTGCAGCTTTTTACCTTAGTAAAGTGAGTGTAAATCTAGAAGAAATTGAAACGGAGTTCTCAGTCTGTGCAAGCTTTAATGGCAACCAAATGTACAACAGCATGGGGAAATGATATTTCTGAAGTTCAGATTCAGGCCTTAAACCCAGACTGAAGCTGAATTGTAATTTGTCATAATTTACCTGTTGTTACAATATTAAATGTTTTACAAAAGCAAGTTGTATTTTTTCTGCTTCCACCCTTTAAAAAATTTTTGTACTGTTCCTCTGTTCAAATGTACCGACAGTTGCAATCACATGGAACGATATCACTGCAGTAGCCAGTTTGGTCCTTCAGGACATTATATAAACATGTTCCTCAAGTGACTAAAGAACATGCAACCCTGAAGGAAGCAGATAATTGCAGAGACAAGCTATATTTTTACTGCTGTTTTTGGAACAGTAATAACTCTCTAAAAGGTGGATATTGCTAGAACTTCGTTCTCTTCTTTCTGTGGAACCATGCATTCTGGGATTCTTCTCCAGTATTTTATCATGATTTTCTCCTTTATGTAGGCAGAATTAACAGAAAACAGAGAATCAAACAAACCTAAGCACAAGCATGCAGCATAAAGATTCTGTAAAGTGTCAGATTTGTGATATTAAAAACAATCTCAAAACCATGTCATCCTATAGTAAATTATAGCCATACCAGCTATCACCTCAAAATCCTCTAGGAATTTATGTCACAGATGCTTTCCAGATGCTGCAGCAGTTTCCAGCTTTTTCTCCACTTTTGGATGCACCAGACAAAACTGAGAAATCTCATCAGCTGATGGACAAACTTTTGAAGGGTAAAATGGAGTAGGAGCTTAGTATGAACAGACATAATTTCATCTAAGATGCCACTGGCTGAAGACACAGATGCCAGCTGTTTATCAGCTGGCTTCATACTGAAGGTTTGTTTTATTTTAGTGTGCTCTGCACTCGGACTTACCCTCTTTCCTTCAGTCTTCTGGCTTGCTAGACCAAAAGGAGGAGAGAAAAGAGAGAGCCATGTACTTATCATTCATATGTGTATAATTTTCTTACAACTGAACTTCTCTCTGGCAAGAAGTCACATGAAAATCAAGTTATGAGATCCTCCAGCTCTCCATTACCCCCCCAACAAGAATGACCTGGAAGAGTTGTATCTCAGCACATGAAATATCAAATGAACACCAGGCATTCTTTGTATTCAAAACCCATATGTGTGTTCCTATAGCTCCTCTTAAGTAAGGTATTCAAAGTCACTCATGGCAGCCTTATACCCAAGAACCCATGTGGCAGTGATTAATTTATAAATATATGCAATCTATGTATAGGCAATGCTGTAGATGAGTGATAGTCAAACCTGAAAAGTTTGCTTCTTGAATGGACTGAGAGGGAGCAACATAATCACCAGGGTGTGGTACCCGATGCTGTGCTGTGGTTGATGCTTTGTCATCATTGTTGCGTGTTGGTGGTAAGCAGTGAACAGGTGCTTGAGTGCACTGTCAGGTTGTCACACCGTGATTAGCCTGTGGAGCTCTGCAATTGTGTTTTCCTCCTGAAGGCTGGAGAGAAGAGTTGCTTTCCATCTCTCCATCTTTGCGCTTCTCTCTTTCACTACATCAAAGAGTAAAGAACAATCATTAGTTCTTTGAAATATTGGCTAAGCTTTCTTGTTTGTTGAGCAGAGAGGCTCTGATTAAGCCTACTGATTCCTTCAGGACCTAGATGTGATGTTTTAAGGAACTCAGGTTGAGCTATGTAATACATTAGATTGTTTTCCATTTTCTGCAAAAAGTATCCTGTGTTTCATTGAGTCACATGGTGCTGTCTCCTAGTTTTTATGCTGAGAAAGACTTAGTGTGTAACTGATGAGTGTATGTTACACACAAACTCCAAAGAGTATCTGAAGGGCTTTTCTTTCATAACCCTCACCAAAGATGATTAGATTTTTTTGCATTCCATGCATGTGGCTTGTGGTTCTCTTTGGGGAGAAGAAGGGACACTTTGGAGAGAAAGGAGATCATCATTCTGTTGTTCAAGTGATAGAGCCAAAAGTGCTGCTGTCAGATAATCACAGTTCCCAAGCTAACCACACAGGAGATCACCCCACAGAGGGCAGAGGAGGCATTTACCTGCCCGCTTTGTGCTCAGTGGCAACCACACCAAGAGGATTCATCTGTGCATGATAGTTCTTAGAAGCAGAAGACTTCCATACCCTCCTTACATGTGACCTTTTTGCAGATACTTTATTTTTCTTCCCGTCTCAACTCCAGCCCATGGAGGCACTCTTCCCTTCCCCCTCCTATTGCCTTGGAGCTGTTTTGCTTCTCCTGATGAATGTCAAGTGTTTTGGGCCTGCAGCCCTAATGGGTGGGGGCTAAGACTTGGATCTACCCCTGAGACACAGTGGAGCCAGCAAAGATGGGTTATTTTAAATTGTGTGGTGACAAGCCTTTTTTTTCCCCCATCCCTTTTTGTTCCCAGAGGATAGCTGGGGAAGATTGCTGTGCCAAATGGTTGGAATGTGTTTTTTCTCCTCTTCCTCCCCCTTCGAAACAAAAAGAGAAAACTTTATGCTGTGAATTCTGTTAATTGGGAAACATAAATCCAAACTGTAGTGCAGCATTGCTGGGCCTAGGCACCTATTGAAGTTTATTCTCTTGCCCTCCCCTTGTATGCTCTCCCCACATTTAACTCTTTCTTGTGGTACCATCCTGTTCCTGTGGGAGTATGGGAATGCCTGGGAGAGTGTGTGCATTTGTCCAAAGTTCTCATGAGTCTGAATGCAATATGTGACTCCTTTAAAATAATGCAGCCAGAATGAGGCATGGACATTATTCCAGGCTAAAGCTGGTTGGGTAGCCAGTGTAGGAAAAAGAAAGAGAAATTCCTCTGGGTACCTGCCCAAAGTGTCTGCAAGCCCATTTGAGGGAAATCCACTCTGCGACAGAGATGTAATGGTTTATGTGCCCTGACCATATGATGCCCTGACCCTGATGACAGAGTCCCATGATGAATGGGATATGACTTTTTACTTCTTGTATCAGGCCTGATATTTTCTCAGAACTTGATAATGAGGTATTTCCTTATCACTACTGACTGGCTGAAGAGATATCTCATTAAATCCAAAATAGAAAATAAGAACCCTTCTCCTTGTTCCAGCTGTGGTAATGGGAATAAATGGGTTCCCATCAGCTTGTACTGGATGTAATGGATTCCCTTACACAAAAAGCCAGTCTGAGAGCGCCTTGATCAGAGCATGAATGGGAGTGTAATTAAACTGAGTGTAATAACATATACTTTAGCAAGGATAGACAAGTTCATCTGAAATGGCTCTGGAGTGAATGCCGGAAGCAACAGATTCCCTTTGGCATTGATGTTTCAAGAAGAAAAGCAATTCACATGGTAGAAGAAAGGTAGATTGGAAGGGTAACAGGAAGAGAGCTTAATTAGAGGGCCCTGCGAGTCCCAAAATTTATTAAAGCCAATGCTGACTGGCTCTGAGATCTGCTGCAGTAAAATAATGAAGCTTACCCTGAGGTAAAAATGCTTCTAATGGTGGTGCAAGACAACTGTTCATCTTGAATTCTGGGTAATATAACGTTACCACACAAGGTATTTTAACCTGCTGGTAATATTTTACTGCTTTTGCCTGCAAGCTCGTCAATGTTTATGTAACATAGCATTAAAACTCTTATTTTTATCAACTTCGCAAAGCAATTTTATCAACTGCTGCTGATGCAGCACTGGAAGTCTGGGTAGAGCTGCTTGCTTTTGCTTTGAGAGATGGGATGTAAGGTTAGAGGGGGTGGATGGTGATTGCATGAGCAATGCAGGTCAGGTTACTGTTGGATTCCTCTTGCAAGATAAGTGAGAGCCCTCTGAAAGGTAATTATTGGAAAGCATAAATTCCTGAGATAACCTGTCCGAGAAGAAATACTGACAGGAGCAGAGGCCATGTGTTAAAGGCTAGCCATTACTCCAGGGCAATGGGCTAACCTCTCTCTCTCTCTTTTTCTGTAACCTCTCCTTGCTCTGACAGTTGACTCCTGCAGTTCTTTTCCTTCAGTTACTTGTCAATCTTTTTCTTGTCCTGTTTAAAGACCACTGTGATGCTTGTCTCCATTCTGTACTAATTGGGGTGCAGACAAGTGGAGACTCTGTATGCAGTTTAGTTCCATGTCCAAACTCTTGTTTAGTCATTGTCTTTGCTTATCATTGTCATTGTCACTGCAGTGTTCAGGTAGCTTTTACGGGTTATCTTAAAAAAAAAGGAAAGGTTACTCTTATATTTCTTTAACTGATTTTTGCTTAGAAGAGCTTCAACTAGCTTTCAGCATGACATGGTGTCAGCTTTGTCTCTGAAATCAAGAAAATTGCTGGGTGGCAGTTGGGGAAGGAAGTCTTCTAGAGTGAGAAAACAAATTTCAGACGAAAAGATGGAGCAAAACTGGGAAATAAGAAAAGTGACTTCTCTTTCTCTATGGCTTTGTTATGCAAACTCTCTGGGTCTCATCTGTAATGTAGAGATAATGATATCTACCCAGCTCCTATTTCCACTGGTTGATTGATTAATGACTGTCTCATGATACCTAGATTACACTTTTGTGACCTGCAGCTTTAACTACTGCAGTGTATTACATCCCAGAAAGAAAATGGAACCAATGTGTTAGCTCTGGCTAGTTCCAGCTGGGAAAACATGATAAACTGACCTGAACAGCCTTGCCCACGTGTACCTACTTCTAAGACCTCATTCTAAAAGTGCACTGAAGCATGTGCTCTCTGTTCAGCTGCCATCTCTGTTCAGCAAGACATTCAAGTATCTGCCTAACTTTGAATTCAAGGGGACTTGCACACTCAACAACGTGCTTTGCTGAACTGGGACCTGATGCTTGGTTGAGGGCAGGGTTTCATGACAAGTGTTTGAAGACCTCAGTCAACACACGGGGCCAAAAATGCATCTGAAGTCTGCCCTAGCGTGATGGGGATATGCATTAAACAACTGGAGTCTTTCAGACTTCCCCAAGGAGTAAGTTATTTGAGCAGAAGTAAGGATCCTTATTTTGTGGTGATAATTGCAGCAAAACAGTATTGCAGGCTTTGCTAATTAAGTGAATGACAAAGCTTTTCTATTTGCTTTAACTGTTCTACAATAATAACCACCTCAATCTGATACTTGAATTAAGGTGGTGCTGAGAACAGGAACCAAGTCAGAAGAAAAAGAGGTGCAAGGAAAGTCCATTTGTATGGGAACAACCATCAGATATTTGAGTTTCTGAAAGCTGGTTATGGCAAGTACTTTTTCTTGACTTTATTAAAGAGTTCCTCTTAGGTGCTACGTAAGTATCTACAGAAATCAGGGCACAGGTGTTTGAAACATCACTCCTAAGAGTTGTATGTGAGTATTTGCAATGATGGTTTGCTCTGCTCCCATGGGATGTGCTCCAGGTGCAGAAGATCCTGTGCCTAGACCTTTGAGTTAGTTCCAGTGTGCTCTCAATACAGGGCATTCTTTATGCTGGGGGAGCTGTGAGATGATGTGTTGGATGCATCTGTTTCACCTCTTATAATTTTTATTGTTACTTTTTGAGGAGTAATAATGATACTTAAGCAGAGGAATGTCCGTAATCTGCCCTACTTCCATTTGTGGGTAGAGCTGGGGGAAGGAGGTGAGAAAAGGAAATCTAATTCACAGTTCTCTTGGGAATTCCCCTATGTAGCATGAGTCAAGTATATCCCTGCTGTACATCTGCCAAGGCCAGTAGATTTATACAAGTAACAGAATGATTGTTCCTGTGTATTTAAGAGAAGTAATAACTCAAAGAAACACAGCTTTAGTTATCTAGGCATGACATGACTTTGTAGAGAACAGAAAATATTATTTCCCGTTTTGTTTTGTGTGGTTGATAATTATTGACTGGATACAGTAGATTTTAGTGTTTTCTTACATGTGTATTCAGTTTGTCACACATAGATCGTGACCAAGGATCTGGAAGTGCTACCCATTCAAGATTAGTAACTTTAAAGTATTGGCTCTAGCTGATTTTTTTCCAAAGGCTGAACTCAGAGGCAAAGTAAACTCTAATAATTATGTGGTTTTATGTTAGATCTATATAAATCTCTGCTTTGCTACTTGTGTGATCATTTTCACCTGTGCAAAATGGATTGCTTCCTGGAGTGGCATTTCCTTTGGTGCACTAGATACAAGGTTCCTACAAAAGAGAAAAGTCAGCAGAAAAACGTGAGCTTACTAACTCTTTCTAGTCAAAGGACAGGAAGTACCTAAAATATTAATATAATAACAGTTCAGTGAAGTGGGGAAGCTTGTATGCCATTTAGGAACATTTGTACTACTCTTCTACTTGCATGTTTATTTTAATCTTCTTAAAATTCTGCCACTTGGATTGAATGGCACTGTATATTTGTCTACTAAATAACTGCATAAGGTGCAGGAGAAATCCCAGCCTGAGAACTTCCAAGAGGGCTAACAGAGGTCATTCAGACCAGGACCATGCTGTAGAGCTTGGATAATAGGGACTCTGACATGGCTTAAAGCACGGGGCAAAACCCCCAAGGTCTTTCCTGGCATCTCACTGCCTGTTGAGCTCTGGTGGAGATGTGTGGCTTCATGAAAGCTGAGATACTTAGCGACACATGAAAAGGAATGCTCTTGTAAGCTTAGCTGATGTCATTTGGGCCAATGATGTAACTGGAGTAGTAGGGAACAACTCCCATTTGCATTTGCTGTGTCTCCCAAGAGGGCTGTGCTGGCTGAGTGACCTAGCTGTCACCACCGATGGTGTGGACAGACTTTTTCCCATTGCAAACAAACAAGTGTGCCACTTGAAGACTAACCCAAGCTGGTTGTACCGCTGGAGATACCTCTGGTGGCAGAAGGGGTTTGTGAGCTTGGCCTCAGCTCTTCCGGGCAATGTCAGCTGGGTTTGCTCCAGCAGATCGAATGGCCTTGCTTGAACTGAGTCAGGGAGCGCTCACGCAAGTGTTGCCACTGGCAGAAGGTGTGGGAGCAGTAAGCTCTAGGAGACAAGCAGTGAAAAGCAGCAGGGTAGGAGGGAATGGGTGATATTTTTAGCTGGCACAGCTAGAGCTAGGAGAGGATTTCTGTTCATGATCTGAGCGTCTTTTTAGTACAGACAGTGCCTGAAGTAATGCACACGATTTATTGGTGAGGTAAGTGTAGAGTGTTACCCGTGTTCTGCAGGGAAACTGTTAAAGCTACAAAGGAAGTCACAGCAGAGTAATATGTAGAAGTCTGGTTTGCTGTCTTCCTGGTGCCAGCTTGGGTGATAGATTATGGCTTTTACCAGGCATGCAAAAGATAGGACCACTGTGGGAAATCAGAACCATGGGAGCTGACTGGATAGACTTTGCCTTTGACTACATCTGGCCCCTAAGACTAACGTTGCACTGAGCCGAACAGAATTCTGATGACCCCAAGCCCCAGCAGCTTGAGTTGCTTTTCTAAAAATATATATAAAAAAATCCCTTAGATGTTGTCATGTCCAATCTAATACTGTTGCTGAAGTTTTCATTAGTTCATTCCTTTAGTAATTGGAGAGAATTTTTGACCTTTTAGGGGAGGTTAGGACCAAGCTGAATTCTGAGTGCTGTCTTCAGACACAAAAGAGGTCTAGGTTACTACCCTTCACACCTGTTGTTCATTTAATTGGATGATGCTGCATCTCTTTAAAACAGAAACTCTGGCCTGAGAAAGAATAGATGCTCTGAGATATCCCCAAGGAGTCTGCCTCTGAGATTAACCTAATTGGTCACTGTGCTGAGTCTAATAGAGATTGTATGCAATGTCTGTCTCTGGAAACAACTTAGGTAGCCTGATGTATGGCATGGAAACTGCTGCTGATGCCTCTTCATGGAAATGAAAGTAAAGTAAGAGAAGACGTGGACAAATTGCCACATTCACTGTAGTATAATTGTTCACAGTCCAGTATATTTGAATGTGGCTGATAACTTAATCTTCTGAAATACCTAATTTCATAAGTACACATCAGTTTGTACCGTACACAGATACCTCTTGTATCCAGCCAACAACTCTGCATATTAACAACTGAGTGAGATGGGCAGAATGATCCCACTTCTTTGGCTTTGAGAGCTGGGCATGTGGCTGCAGGCCTTGAACAGGGACATGCACAGCTTCAGGAAGAGAAGCACCTCTAGTTCTGATCCTCATTCCTGCACAAAGATGGCTGCAGGTCTTGACCCTGAAAGCCAGATTTTTGTCAGCAAGATACCATCACGTACCACACTCTTCTTGGCAGTATTAACTTGTGCTGCTGTTTCTTTTCTTTAAATGGAAATGCCAGCAGAGCTCTCATACTTCTACAATACCTATGAGGATGGGGCTAATCAGATCAATTTTCCTCAAATTGTAAGTTAAGCCTACCTTTTGTCACTTTTCTTCAAAGACAGACTTTTTGCATGAGATGATACCTGTAGTTTCACAGTGGATTAAATTACAGCCTAAGCCTGTTTCCAGAGTAGTGAATGTAGCTCACTCTATGAGGCCATGCTCTCTGTTACGAATCAGCATCACACCATGATTCAAGCAGTGAGCATCCTGTTGATTCTGGCCACAAGTAGCCAGCAGGGATTTCCAACCCATCAGGGGAAGTCTGCTGGTGAAAACCTGCAAAAGGGGATTTCTTTGCCCTTCTACATAGAAGATGGGCGAATGCTGGATGTTTGGAGGAGGGTGCTGAAAAACCTCACATAGCTTTTACACTGATCTGGGATTCAACCTAGACTTGTAGCTCAGGGCATCTTTCTTGACTGCTGTAATGTCTGGACTGTGCCAATGCTGACTCAGGAGCTTGTCATCAGCTCTCTCATGGCTCCTAATCCCTTGAACCACTTACAGTCTCTGCACCTGCCACAGAGCAGTGAACAAGTGCTAGAAGCTTGTCTGTTTTGACCTGTCTGCATGAGTTCTTCCAATGAAAGGCATTAACTCTCCTGGCAAGTCTTTTGTTTACCCTTGGATCATTGCTGCTCCAGCAACACTGTCTGCTTTGTATACTGTTTTGCGGAATGACTTGTGTAGTCTACCTACTACCAAAAGAGTCCTGGTAGGCATTGTTTTCTCTGACTCTCAGGCTGGGGAAAGTTATACAGTCTTCCTGTTGTCCATCAGGTGAAATTACTCAGTATGTATAGAAATGAATTAGCTGGCTCAATGACTCTGGCTCTTGGAGGGTGTAGGATAGACATGTGTTTGTGAGTCTTTAGGAAGCTGCCAAGTTTATGTTAAAAAACTGAAAGCCCAGAAAGTTTGAGTCATTCTGTAGCACATCTGGAAATCCTGTTTTGCCTTTGCTTATGTTCACACCCCTTACATCATTAGAAAATGTCATGCAGGGACAGATGCAATGGACCACTATGAGAAAACTGAATCTGCACATTCCTGCACTTTCTGGCTTGCCATTAGAGTTTGTGGTAGGATTTTGACCAGTCTGTTATGCTTCGCCTAATGCCGGGGAAGCCATTCTCTATTCCTCTTGAATCTCCATGTCCTACCTTTCTGCAGTTGCAAAGGGTGCATACTTGTAGCATTTAGGCACTTGCCTGTAGACTAGAAATTCCAGAGAGTACAGCCAAAGGAGGGGCCTAGCCAGCCCTCTGTTGTTTAATGCTCAATAATTGTCTGACACTCTTGAATATGTCATATTTTCTTTTGCTTGGATCTTTTGATGAATGTTATGTTAGCATCTTGAAAAGTAATGTGAGAATGAGCAAAGCAGAATGCTTTATCTCTTCTGGGAAGATGATCTGGAGCTGAGGGTCTGCTGCCTGAAGATGTTACAGGAACCTGGTGATACTGGACTCTGTTAAGCACAGGTTTCCAGTTGCATCTGGGTCTAGAAAGGAGAAGCAGACATTTAAGCAGCTTGAACTTAGTCCACTGTGCCCTTCATGAAAATCAGTGGTGTTTCAGAGGCTGTGAGGAAAAGGCATGAGGACAGGTGGGGGACTACGGACTTCTTTGGCTTGCTTTGTGACAGAGTAAGTACCACAGTTTTGCAACTAGCTCTGTCTTTGTTGCTTATCTAGCCTGAGGTAGTCAGAGTAGGCCGGTCCAGATGGGAGAAACACACACGAGCATGGCCAAGCTGCAGCTTGAGAAGAGAATTATGCTGACTGGAGAGGGAGGCCCTTTTGGTGATTGTGTCTGTAAGATTGCCCACATTAATAGTCTTAGTGCATAGTTTGTAATGCTTCCCACTTCCAGTCAGCCTCATTCCCATCTCTTCTGACTTCAGCCTGTGCCAGCTATGCTGCCCTTGCTTTCAACACTGCGAGGTTAGGGAGAGTGCTGTCAGCATGAGGGGAAAAAAGATACATAAAGCTGCATGTCATCAATGTAATGGCTGGCATTGCTGCCCATGTACTTCATCATATTCCCTGAAGGTTTTGCATAGATATTAAATAGAAATGGTTGAAGAATTGAGCCCTGTGGCATTCTTTGTGTCACAGGTCATAGAGAGAAGGAGCAGCCGCCTGTCAGGGGGCCTCGTGGGACCTGCTGGAAAGGAATGAGTATAGCCAGCTCAGTGCAGTTCTCTCAACACTTGCCAAGACGTGTAGTTGTCCAAGATGGTCTCCAATGTCAGACGCAACTGATAGCTCAGGTGGTGCCTGCATGATTTCTTCATCTCTGTTCAACTTTCTGAGAAGGCCTGGGACCTCACTGGTGCTTCATTTCAAGATTCATTCATGAGTGTCTCCAAAAGGAGAGTAAAAAGTATCTTTTGAAGCTGCATTGCATCACTTCTCTCATACCACTTCTCATATCTCAGCCAGTTTGAATCTGGATGGCAGTGCTGCTGAAGAACAAGTTCTCATTTAAAAGGTCTCTTTCAGTTGTCCTCGCTGTTCCTCACAGTATCAAATGAGTCAAATGATTTAAAATATAAGACTAGAGGCTAAATGTACAGTAAATGAAAACTCCATAGTCTTAAGGAAAGCAAGGCACACATGTTTGATCGTGGCTGAGGACCACCGCAAACTGCAGAAGGAAAAGTCTGTTGCTTTCTGTTACATGACTAGTCATTTCTTCCTGTGCTGTCAGGTTTTCACCTGCCTAGTCATGTAGTGAGCATGGGTTTAGAGGGAAATGACTAGAAAGAGGCCTGGCTTCAAGAACTGGAGACGATCTGGATTCATAGTCAGAGGTATCTGGTGGAAATTTAAGAGCTGCACTTAAGGAGGACTGGTTCTTTGTTATACAAGTTTTCCCGGGGTGATGTGGACCTGTAATCATTGCTGAGCGTGGCTGGTTATAGGTCTTCAGCGAGTGCACATCTTCTCTGGGTACTAACCTGAATTGTGTTAGGCACTGCAGGAGGGGTGTGCTGGATTCTGCCTATTTTGTAGCTGTTGTAAAAGGTGTAAGTGCACTCAAAAATATGTCAGTTTGCAGGATCGGCTGCGAAGTAGTGGTGGAGAGCTGCTCCACTGCTTTCAGGGCCCATCAGGATCCCTTGTCAGCAGAGAAACAAACATCTTGAACATCTGGAGTGAAGTTAGGCTCTTGGTCCTTGTTGCTAATTTATGGGCTTATAAGACAGGCAAGTTCTTGGGTTTCTTTCTTCTTTTTTTTCCCTCTCATTGAAGGCATGCCTAGACAGCAGAGTCATGGCACTAGGTACTATACAGAAAAGTAGTAAGTTGGAGTCTGCTCAGAAATCTTATCATCTAGTTAGAGCTAGCAGGCAAAGACTGAGGGAAGGGAAGAATTGTTCTTCTCTGAGTCTGTTATTAGCCGACCTGATTCCATGATAGAAAACTTCAGTTTCTGAGCACTTAAAAGAACAGTGACCTCAAGGAAGTCACAGAGTCTGATCTTCTGTGCTGGTGCTTGCTGTCATAGTAGTAGTCAAGTAGTCAGTGACTACCTGCAAGGCTGCACAGAATTGCACCAGCCTCACATTGCTGTCCCAGCATCCACAGGGCTGCTGGTGCTTTCAGAGTGCTCACCTCCCCATTCACACTGATCTTACACTGCTCCCAGCCTGCTGTTTAGTTTCAGTCCCACATTTTTTCACCAATAAAGAGCCCCTAGCCTCTACTAAACATTTACCCCTCCTATGCAGCTTTGCAGGAGTATGAAATAGCATAGGTTGTTCTTTTCCAAGTCCGGGAGCTTTCATCAGTCAGCCAGGACCAGGTTATTTTAGTGTGCACGGGTTGGTATGTAAGCGCAAAGCCTTGTGTGTATGCCAGCAGTGTCACTGGCACGCCTGTCCCAAACATCTGGGGTTTCACCTGGGGCTCTGTACTGAAGGGCTGTGTGCTTTTCACAGTGTCCTGACAACTGTATCCTCTATTTCCAGTTGTGCTGCCTTCAGTACTATTTGCCTTCCTTGTCCAGCAGTTGTTCATGTCTGCTCCTTGCTTTTTTATCCCCAGCAGATCTTTAAAATCTGCACATATGCTGATGATTTTGTGTCATTAACATCAATCTAGACAAGTCTGCGTGACCTTTTAACTCCCCTGTCCAAAGGGAAGAATTGACCCTTGCAGTCAGTCACAGCACAGCACTGACTCATACATACTTTTCATAAAAATAATGCGGAAATTCCCCATAGTTTTTACAGATACTTTTTCAGGAGTTGAAATGTAAGTCTTCCATAGCAACACAGTTTGGGAAAACTATGAAGCATGCAACAGATAATTAATCTTTTTTCTGACATATGATACACTTTATAATATTCTTTTTTTTTCTCGTATCTCACTTGCTCAAACTCAACTGATCTGTTTGACTTTCATTTAAGCTCATGTGCTCTCCAGTTTTACTCCCACCCTCGTCTGTTCTTCAGCTCCATTGTAAATCTCCTGGGAGGGGACTAGGATTTGTCCCACCTCCCTGACTCCACAGTGATGAACACAATAGGACTGTACTTCCCCTTTTTTGCCCTGATTGTAATATACTTTATTTTTTTTCCTGCATAAGATAAAACATGCTGTGTTTAGATACGTAGCACAAAAAAAGAAAAAATATCGCTAAGTTTGAAGTTCCTTAAAAAAACCTAACTGAAGTTTGGAATGAGTCAGAATCCCTCCAATAAAGACTAATGGTAAAACAAAATGTCTAGGCACCCAAAAGTAATTTCAGGGAAGCTGTTTACCACTGACATGCGTGTCATAAGGAAATGTTGTTTCTTTACTTTCCTATATTTGATTATTTGTCACTTTAAAAAAAAAAAAATCCATTTATAATTAAGGCCAGGGCAATTCCTCAAGGTCTCAGTATCTGAATATCTTTCCAGTGAATACTTAGAGAACTGCATTTTTTTGATCATGCTTGCTGTAGTGGAGCCAAGGTATGCTTTCTTAAAATATGGAGGTGACTGAATACTTCTAAATTGTCATTTTTCTTTAAGGCAAAAAATGCATATTGAAAATCTTTAAAATAAGTGCAATGAAACAGCTAGACTGCAAGATTGTGTCAAGAGTGAATTTGACCCTTTAGCTTGGTTGCTTCTCTGCCATTGGGATCTCAAATCTCCTTTTCTCCCTCTTAGAAAAATCTGAAATTTACTCTACTTGATAGTGTGATTTAAAGCCAAATATTTTACATTTGAAGACTTACAGTTATTTTCAGTCCTAGAGCAAGGTGGAAATGAAGCAATCTCCAAATCTCCAGTCAGACCCAAGTCTGGGTTGCTGAGATGTACTGTTTTTGTTAATATGGATACTTTGTGGTGTGCATATTCTAATGATTGAAGTGATTTTTGGCATGACAAAGACTTATGCAGTGATGGCAGTTTTTGTCGCACAGCTATGCTTTTCTTTCCAGTAAACTCCTTAGAGTTAGAGAACGTCCCTGGTTTAATATAGGAGTCTGACATAGCTCTGAGGAAGCTCAAGTGTTTGTGGAAAGAGCTGTTAATCTTTGATCAGCTGGGGTCTCCTTGTTACTGACTTTGATTACACAAGTGTACAACTTTAATTACAGCTTTTAATAAGATTTCATTTCTTCCTAGTCACATTCTTTGTATAGTAGTGCAGCTTATCTTTTCCTTTCTCCCCTGCTCCCCTTCCCTTCCCTTCCCCCCTGCCTTTTTATGGAAAAGGGCGTTTGAGGTCATTGCAGGGGATTCAGTGTCCGGAGGGATCCTGCTGCACACGCTCTGCCCGTGGCTGTGCCCTCCGCTCGCTTGCACAGTCCAGAGAGCTCTCTCCTTCAGCTGCCCTCCAAAGATCCCTGCACTGGCAGCTGCCCAGGAGCTGGTGGTCAGCAGGGGAGGACAGGTCTGAGAGGCACCATGTTCACACAGATGTTCACCGCTGCACAAAACCTCTGAAAAACCCTTAGGAAGTCTCTGTAACCAAAAGATGTTCTGATCTCACCATCACTGGATAATGTGAGGCTTGGGTAAATTAAGTTCTGATCATCAGAATTGAGAAAGGGGAACTAGAGGTGCCTCCCTTGGTATTTGCTGTATTTGTGCTCTTCCCTAAGCCTCTGCTTTTGGCCCATCAGCGACAGGATATTGGTCCAGTATAGCCAAGACGAAAAGAGTTTGACTCCCATGTAAAGCATAAGGTACAACTGAGGAGTGACTTAAAAGATGTGAGTCACAAAAAAGATACAGATGGTAAAACAGAGAAATTTACACTGATTTGACATTCAGAGGTGTGTAAAATTTTAGAATGCCAGTTGTGCCTACAGAAGAGGATAGTGGGGAAAACAACTAATAGAACAGGAAAGGGACCCCCTTTTATCTCTGTGCATGCATCCCTTTGGCTCACTTGCTGTATGTGCTCTACTCTTTTTGCACACTAATGAATATCAGAGTCAGAGCAAGTTATGCTATCTATCACTCTGCTCCTGTTTTCTAATGAACTTACCCCTAACAGGTAGCTTTCCTAGCTATTCATGTCACGACTGAATTTCACCTTGACAATAGATCTAGAATGAGGTTCAGCAGTGTGGCCCACCTACTTTGCAATGCTCCAGCGTGACAGCTGCTTTGTGTCCTCAGGGTAGCTTTACTTTGATGCTTTTCCCTGTTCAGAAAAATTTGGAGGAAGGATTTTGGTAATCTCCAGCAGGCAGAGTTTTTAAACCTTTCTCAAGGGAAGATGAAGATTCTACAGAATTTTTGAACAAACAGTTATTTATGAAGTAAGTGACATTGTCTTTACAACTGTTATTCCCACTGGGCTCCAGAGAAAAGCAGCATTTGCCATGCTGGATCTTACTGGTCGCTGTTGTAGCCTGCTGCTACTGGCACCTCAGGCTTCACCGTGGAAAACTCCGGAAGGCTTATGACAAAATATCTAGTCTGACCATTGCAGATATGGCTCTAGTTATTAAGAGGTGTGTTTTCATGCCTCAGAAGCACACAATAAGAGGACTATGGTCTTTGCTCTTATGGGCTCTTTGACACCAGAAATGCTGGAGCAAAGTTCTTCTAAACTTGGCTGGATTTCTGGTTGCTTAAAACATACTGCAGTAGTTGCTGTAACGTGGGATTGAAATTACTGGTTTGCTGAATTGGCTGGACAAACTAGAGGGGAAGAGAAACAATTAAATGAGTTCACTGTGGTGTACATGGGCCTGACCCAGGGTCATGGGCCAGTGTGATTGCATCATCTGCTCATTCAGTAGCCACACTGCTACTGAAAAGATCTCTGTCTGGTTCTTGACAGCCTGATCTTTTGGTGAATTTGACATCGCTTTCTGCCTGATCTGCTTCAGCAGTGTCTCGTGTCACCAACATTTGCATCTGTCCAGGCAAATCTTGTCTGTTTGTCCATTTTCAAACCAACCTCACGTCCCCTTTTCCTACTCCTGTTGGAGGGGGCAGCGCAATCATTCTCACTGCCTGCCCTGTCTCTTTTGGCAGACTCGGGGACCAGTTCTACAAAGAAGCAATTGAGCACTGCCGCAGCTACAACTCTCGTCTCTGTGCCGAGCGAAGCGTCCGCCTGCCCTTCCTGGATTCGCAGACTGGGGTAGCTCAGAACAACTGCTACATCTGGATGGAGAAGAGGCACAGGGGACCAGGTTGGTAGCGTTGTGTCTGTGTATGCATGTGCATGTATGGAGGGCTGGCCACTGAGCCCTCATGGGGTTTAATTAATAGGAGCTCAAACCTGCTACAGGCCACGCAGGAGAGAAACTGCCTAAACCTCTGTGCCTGCAGGGGATTTCCTTTGGTAACTGCAGAGAGCTCATGCTAATTACCTCTCTCTACGCAAAGAAGTGCCTGTCGTGGCAGTTTCTAAGGCTGCATCATTGTAGCTCTTTTCATGCTATTAATCCCGGTCTGTAGCAGAAGACTCAGTGCTCTGCTCTAAACAGAACTGGAATTACCTCCAAGGCAGAAGTGGGAGTTTCTCAGATGAATGCTGAAAATAAGGAACTTTTTTGGGACAGATACAAAACTGAAGTAAAATATAGGAGAGTCCAGTTAATGGAATGAATGTTGTTCTGATGGTTAGAAATATACCTATAAATCCTGGTTGTGCTTTGGATAAGTTAACTTAGATATCCGTTCTGGAGCTGTGGTTCCCTTGGGTACAGAAAGAAATTGGTATATTTCCTTAAGGAGCTTTGGCTAATGCCTGTTCCACAGCTCAGTGAAGCTCAAGGGAAAAGAGCACTGTTATTTCTGTAGACTTTGGTCAGTTGTTCCTTTGTTAGACTAAATCCATCTGAAATCCTTTTTTGAAAGGCAAAGGGCAGTCACCAGTTCAAAGGCTGGAGATGTTGCTCAGACAGAAGTCCTTCTGAACCCCAGGCGAAATTTGGCTAGGTTGTAGCTCAGTATCTGACTAATAATTAGCTCAGGGAACAGATTTTTGACAGCACCAAACTGTATTTCTACCTTTTTTTTTTTCCCCTTCGTGTAGCCTGGAGAATCCAGGCAGGAAGGGACCTGGGGTACATGGGCACTGAAAGTATGACAGGCACACATATGCATTAATACATGCCAGTTCTCTAAACTATATTGACACCCTCCCACCTTCACCCTCCATCCCCTCAAATTCTAGATCTGAAATTATGGGAAGGTGCAGCCTGCTCTAATCTCTTCCACTGTCTGGTTTACAGGAGATGAAGTGGGAGGAACACACAGGATGTTCCTTTACCTTCCTGGGGCCAAGAAAGCAATTGCTGCTTCTGAAAAGTGCCTAGCTGAGTTTTGGTCCCT
>VZTF01007035.1:229153-401444 GCA_013397755.1 Cnemophilus loriae | reverse complement strand
TCCTTCCTTCCTTCCCTCCTTCCCTCCTTCCCTCCCTCCCTCCTTCCTTCCCTCCTTCCTTCCCTTTCTTGTAGCATCTTGTTATGAGTAAGATACTGCTATTTTCATCCTTCTGAACACAGTCGGAAGGTATATGTATACACGCAGGTATACATCTATATTCACAAGTAATGTTTTGTCAACAGCATCTTCCACAAAGATAGGCATAGATAGTCTTGTGTGGGTCTCATTGGCGTCTGTGCACTTGCAGAAGGAATCATCATAAATGTGTTGCAGCATCACACCAGGAACCAAGATGTCTTACTGCTTTGCCTTTCTCAGCCACAAGCTCTGTGGACTACCTTGAGCAAATTCCGCAAATCTTTCCTTCCTCACTTCTGATAGTGAACTGCTTGGCAGCTTTCCCTGCAAAAGGAGATAGGTGACATTTCTCTTGCAGGTCTGCACTGGAGACTAATGGTGGAACATTCTTCACAGAGAGTATCAAGTGAAAGAAGCCTCCTCCATCTGCATTGGCCACCAAATCTGATGACTTTTGAATCAGAATAATCAGTGTGAAATGAAGCAGCCCTCCTCCCCCGTATTTGCTTCCCTCTTTCTTGATTTTTATTACCCCATTTAGTGCTCCCCTGAGTGCCTTTGCGTAATCTATTTCTTGTAGTATTATGGTGAGTCAAGGCATCCACTCTGCAGTTTTAGCATGCCTGGTTTTGGTCTGTACACAATGTGCTTGTGCCCTTACTAAAGGGCTCTGAAAATTCTTTGCCAGCCATCCTGGTATCTGTCTTGTGTGCTGTGCTCACTACCATTTACTATCCCTAACCTGAAAAACTAGATAAAGACAAATGGCAAAGCTCCAGGACCTCTTTTCACTTACACGGACTTGAAAAACAGAAGAGAGTCAGGAACTCAGCATATTAACCTGAGTTCTTTCTGTCCTCTTTGTTAAAGGAGTCAGAAATCTGCATCTCATGATAAACAGTTCAGGGTTAATTTCAAACAATACTGCACATAACTCCCTCCTTTTCCCCTCCTCCCCTGGCCTTTCACATGAGCTTTGAGTTATGACTCTCCTACACTAATGAGATAAACAACATAACTCACTGCAGGTTCTGCTATTTCCTCTGTAAGCAAATGGTTGGAACCTTCTCTGGTTGCCCTATAAGGTACCAGAGGGAGAGACAACCCACAGAGGACTGAAGACAGTAATATGCATTATTTCCATATTCACTGCAAGATTGCCTGTGAAGGAGCTCCATTCAGAGCATTCAGAACTGACCCTTTCCTTGTTGCCTCTCCTTTATGAAAGATCTACACCTCATGTGAGCCGACAGAGAGACAGATGGGGAACAGGGCAGAGAAATGAAGGCAGCATTGATGGGTTCAATGAAGTGAAAATCTGGTATGTGTTTTAAGTTCACTGGATGGCAGTATATTAATGAACAGGTGTATTGTGAGTAGCAACAGAGAGCTTACCTCAAGGGATGCAGAGGTGGATGTTGGATCATCCGTCTTGTATTGATCTACCTGCCACCCTCTAAGGAAGAGGCTTTCCCACCTTTCTCCTTTCAAGTTTCTAGTTGGGCTTTGAGCATGTGTAGTTGGCTTTCACTGTCCTGGCTGAATCCAGAACTGCTCTTTCATAGAAGGGCACTCACATTAGCAGATACTCCCCAAAACTAGTAGATCTTTGCTTATCTCTGTCTGGGACAAATGCTGTGGTACTTACTTTCAAATGGCTCCTCTGTGGAGATCTGTGCAATGCAGGGCTGTTTCTCTGTCCTATTGCTTTGATCTGGCAATTGCCATTTCAGTGTTGTGTGCAAATCCTTGCACAGGACCTGCTGAGAAAGGGTGGGGCTTCTTGCCTCCACCTCTTTAATTACATCAGAGCCAGGCACAATCCACCTCATCACTCTAGCCATTGTTTGCAGTGGTTAATGTTTGCAAAGTGGCATGAAGAAGGGTGTCCAAACACTGTATAAGTGCTAGTTATTCACATTTTTATTTCCAAACCAGTCTTAGGCAACCTGTTCTGAAATGTGTCCTTCTTGGGATGTGCACAATGCCCAGCATCAATGAAAGAAGGGCATGAAAATTCCAAGTCCAATAGCATTCTGTGCCCTGAAACAGCCACAGTCTCTGCAGATACTTCATCACTTGGCCATACTCAGGTAGTATGCTATAGATGCTCCAAGGCCTTGGAAGTAGGTGGAAGGTGCTGAGGTCTGAACTGGCATTCCCAGCAGTTGAAATATTTAAAACCAGGAACTTAGGTCTCACTTGCAGAATTTGATTAGCACATTCCCTTGAGGTGAATTATGTTATTATGCCTTCCTCCCCACCCCCAAGTAACAGGATATTGTTTTTTTCATTATCCTCATTTGATCTGGTGAGTCACTTTTGTTCCCAAGCTGCTGTTCTCTCCTGGCTGCATCAGAAGAGAGGAGAGAACTCTTGGGCCATCCTCCTGCCCTTGAGCTGTTCTGCTTTACTGGCACTCCCTTGATGCTGTCCAGCTGTTCACTGTTGGTGCAGTTTCAGATATAGCAACACCACTCCTGTCCTCTCCCTTATGTGGTCTTACCTGGTTTTTGAGGACAATGAGTCTGGAATTGCAGTCATGCTTTGTAGCTCCTTCAAGACAACAGCAACAGCAAAAGGGCAGAGGAGCCAAAGCAGAACTGGTGGACAGAGAGGGCAGGGAAAGCAGAGGAGAGAATTAAATTCCTCTAGTTTTTCTGTGTCTTGCTGGGTATTTCTGTGTGTCACGACTATCTCGGGCAGTTGAGGATACTTTGAAGCACTTGTCAGTGTGCTTCTGTGCCCCTGGTTAGTGATGCATTCACAAAGCCCTGCTGTGTCCTGAATGCAAGAGAGCAAAGTATAGCTCAAACACTGGCTGAAGGGTGTCTGTCAGGAGAGCCAGGGCAGCCCAAAAGCCAGTGATGCCAAATGAGATTTAAGGGAACATGCAATGATATAAACATTGCTATATCTCCTCCCTCATTCAGGATATTGGCGTGAGGAAGTAAGAGTCAAAATGAAGAATTGATATTCAAACAAAAGTCCAGAATGTAAGCAAAAATACAGTCAGACCTCTTGGATCTTGGTTTTCTCCCATTTGGAAGACACAAAATTCCTGAGCTGCTTTGTGCATCAGGGCCTCAAGATTTGCATGTCAGAACTTCATCTCTTCTCTCTCAAGGGGCTTTCTCTGCCCGTGGAGGAGGCATCGCCCTTGTGACCCAGGAGAGTCTGAAATTCTATTTACCCTGAAGAAATCACAAATTATTTATGTGCAGCTCTGATTTCAGTGAGCTGAGTGAAGTGTCTAAGTGAGACCTAGATTCTCTGTAGGCTTGATCCCAAGAGGTGCTGAGGAGCCTCAGGAGCACTGGATGCCTTGAGTGTGTAACTCTGCCTCATGATTTGCAGGATTGAACCCTCCAACAAGGAGATGCTGGAAGGGCGAGAACAAAGATGCTAGAGACAGTGCTTATGGTTTACAAACTGAAATGTGATTAATTTTTTCCTTTAATCTTCAGGCCTGGCCCCAGGTCAGCTGTACACATACCCAGCACGTTGCTGGCGCAAAAAGAGGCGTTTGCATCCCCCTGAGGATTCCAGGCTGAAGCTGCTGGAAATTAAACCTGGTAAGTATTTGTTTGCCAGCCTCTCCCGAGCTGCAGAGCAGCTGGCATACATGCAAACCTGGCATTTAGACCTTGGACTTTATCTGTACCGCTTTCCAACCATTTCTCATTGCATCTGTTGCATCTTACTGGATTTGCTGTAACCATAACCACCAAACCATCTGCATACAACTCATCTCTTACGAAAATGTGAACAACTTGTATTGAATGCAAGGGGAGCTGAATTTACCTTCTGTAGGGTTGAATCCTGGCTTCTATTAGCAAATTCACAGAGATGTAAAGAATCAAGGTATTACTAATTTTTTCCTCAGTGCATTGCTAATACAAAGTCTCACTGGCATCTGCTGCCTAATTTTTGTGAAAAAGACCACTGTGTGCGTGGAACAGTAAGTACACTGATAAGATTTTTCTTAGTGGGGCTGGTGACGAGGGATATGACCAGATTAAATAATAAAAAATAGTGAGCATATGCCACATTTCTGTATTTCTGTCTGCCTGTATGTGTACCTTTGTCCATTATTCTTTCATTCTTCTTGTCCTTGATACCCTTCTCCCACAATTAAACTACATGAAGTGATGAGTCTGGATGCTGAATGAATGACTGTAAAGCAGATGTGGAGGAGCTGCAGCTGTGTCAGGTAGAGCGTAGTGTTGTGCATTCTTCCCTGCAGTTAGTAATAAAGGCTTGCTGTCTCTGGGGTCAGCTATTATGAGAAAGAGGGAACACATATACTCACAGCTGTATGTGGTTTTTAAGACGTGAGACACTGTCAGTATAAAAAGTACAGGAGAAAACCCCCAAATGTAAATTAAGAATATTTAAAAAAACCTGTTTGACAGAAGAAGTGCCTGGGAACTGAGCTATGCTCAGCAATACTGATGACTTTGCTTCTGTGCAGTAGTTGGTGGAGAGAGAGGAAAGGTCAACAGAGACAAGTTCTAAACCCATTAAAATCAGAGGCAAAATTCCTATTGATTCTGGTAGAAGCAGTTTTTGAAAACTCCCTACCTTTAGTATAGGAGACATCAGCAGACAGCTGGACAAGAGGAAGAAATACCTATAACCAGTCAGCTGGGGTTCAAACCAAGGGCAAAGTCTCAGCCAGCAAACAGAACTAGACCTCACAGCAGAGCTGCTTGGAAAGAGCTGATGAAATCAGTCACGTATATTGATGAAAATGAGACTGGACTCTAGGAAGAAGATGATGTTGGCTCATAGAAGTGCCTACCTCAGACTTTGTGATGATGCCAGTACTGCTGTACCACTGCCTTGGTAATTTTGTGAGGTAAAGCAGTAGGGTAGAGTTTGACTCTTTTTTGTTTGTATTACTCTTCTTTGCTGTACTCACTGAATGCCAAATTAGTGCAGCCTACATGCCACAGGGCATGAAAGGCAATTACCACAAAGTTATCAGATAAAGAGACCTCGGCATGTCTCTCTCTGTGTTGTTTTCCCTGCTATAAACATCTCCTCTGCATCTCAGGAGTGCTACTTTTGTTGCATTGCCGGTGGCAACCAAATAAGGCGAGTTATATTGCTCTGCCATTTAAATCTATTTTCCAACCAATTTCTATCTAGTGATTAACTTTCCTTATCAGTTATACCACAAAATAATTTCACTCCATCTGTGCATATCCAGAATAGACTCACTAGCCAAAAGTGGGATTTTCCCCTTCTCTGATTCGAAAGTATAAAACCTATGGAAAACATTGGAGCTCCATTTAAAGGTAGCTTTTGAGAATTTGGGAGAAAGAGAGTATAATTTATTTTCGACATGGATAGCAGAAATATTGTAGGTTTTGGAGGGGAATACTGTTGAAAAACATGATGCTGAACCTAGGAAGCTACCTAATGCGGACTTCTTAGTCCTCAGTTAAACATCAGACGGTTATGTGGGGCAAAGATGTGGAAATTTAAGATATCTTAAAAAGCACAGAGATGACAGCTGTAGGACACCTAAAATAAATTTGAAAGAAATCTAATCTAAATGTTCCATAGTTTCACTCCACCTAGGGCTTGGGCATTCTGTTCATTCCTTAGAGCTGTTCTCAGCAGGCAAAGAATGCTTGTGCTTGGGTAATATGCAAATAGCTGATTTTTATAGAGGAGGCTGTGGAATTGTTGATATATTTTAATATATATTTATAATTGTTATATGGCATGTGCAAGCAATGCACTTCTACAATATCAAATTAGGGCTAAACCTTAGTTGTATTATGTTAACTATGGAGAAGTACTTCTTGTAAGAGAACCACTGTAACAAACACAGAAGAGGATCTTTGCTCCAAAAGTTGCCATTCCAGCAGTCAATGGGACTGGCACCAGGGCTGTGCATACTTGCTTGGACTGCACCTGGGCTTTCAGAGTGGCTTATTATAGCAATAAGTTGTATTCAGAAGTTCAAGACACCTACACAATCCAGGAGATACACAGACCTAGGATTTTTGTTTTGGTAAGTCATAGCTAGTCATCGGCTAGTCAGTAAGTAGGATCAAACTATTGTCTTGCCAGCAGTTTGAGGGTACAATAAATCATTTAGTAATAGTATAGTATTTATAGTTATAACCTACTTTTGCAGTTTTATGTAGTGCATGACACAACTCAGTGAGTGAGAGTTTCACATTTGATAATACCAAGACCTAATGAAGAAAATAAGCACGCTGCAATGGTCTGCTCTTTTTTTGTAAAATGCAAGGTGCACTATAATGTTTTTCCTGGGGTCAGTTGATGCCTGCTTCTTAATAGAAGATAGTACTTTTGTTGTCCTGATCTGTTGATTTTATTTGGTTTAACGTGAAGGTGTTTGGTTTTAAGAATGGTTACAGCCAAAGTTGTAAATGTGTGAACACTGAAACGGGAGTTGCTGATACAGCCTTTAGATGTCTATTTTCCTCTGCCACTGTATTCAGAGTTACATGCATGCATTGCCCTAGCAAAGTGGTTTGTTCAAGGGTCTAGCAATGTTCATGTTTGTGCTGTTTCTAAGCATCCTCCATCCCATCCAGCAGCCTATCCAGTAGATATGCAGGAGAAATAAAGTATTGGCAATACTTACTGATGATAGTGTCTTTACTGACAATACAGTCAATATTATGACCACATCTTCAGGAATTTCACCAAGTATTCCTGGCATTTTCTTTCATATGGCCTGGTCTTCATCTTTCATCTCTAAGTTATATTTTTATCATCAAAACCAAGCAGTATGGCTCAAGTGCAGCCTAGAGTTCATTGTTGTAGTGGGCATGAGCTGTTCCATGAGTCATTATACTGTAGCAGTCAAGACTTCTATGAACACTGGTACAGATTTCAAACAAATCCTGGGCCATGGGCAATATATTGACATGTTGCTAATACTGTGATTTCATAGGTTCATAGAATACTGGACTGAAAGGGACCTCAAGGATCATCTGGCCCAAGCTTTTTTGGCAAGAACGTGGTCTAGACAAGATGTCTTAGCACCCTGTCCAGCCAAATCTTAAAAGTGTCCAGTGCTGGGGAATCTACGACTTTGCTGGGGAGATTGTTCCAATAGCTGATTGTTCCCAATATGAAAAATTTTCCTCTTATGTCCAACTGGAATTTCCCCAGGAATAACTTGTACGCATTAGCCCTCATATTATTCGTGCAACTCTGTAAAAAAGGAGTCTCCATCTCTGTAGCCACTCTTTAAATACTGGAACACAGTGATAAAGTCTCTCCTAAGCCTTCTCTTCTCAAGTCTGAACAAACCCACTTGTCTCAGACAGCCATATGGCAGGCTTCCCAAGCCTTGGATCATCTTTGTAGCCCTTCCCTTGGCACCCTCCAGACTGCCCACATCTCTTTTGTATAGCAGAGACCAAAACTGAGCACAGTATTCCAGGTGTGGCCTGACAAGCACTGAATATGACAATGACTTCTTTATCTCTGCTGGTGATGCCCTTGCTGATGCAACCCAGCATCCTGTTGGCTTTATTTTTTTTGTCACAGCAGCACACTGTTCATTAATATTGAGATCATGGTCCACCAGTACACTGAGATCTCTTTTCACAGAGCTGCTTCCCAGCCAGGCAAGATCCCGTCCTGTCCTGCGCTCCTGGATTATGTTTTCCCAGATACATTTCCTAGGTGCAGAGCTTTAAAGTTATTAGGTGTTGTTACTCTCATAATATTTGTGAAACTAGACTCCTGTTCAGCCGAGTATGGGAAACCTGGTTCTCTGCAGAATCGAGCGGTGGTATTTGTGTGGCACTTCAGGACAGAGCAGTGGAAGGACTACAAGCAGCTCGTGCTTCCACGTTCACTCAGCTGGCTGCTCTCCTGCCCAGTAAAAGAGCAAGAACAGAGCTGAGCTCCTGTGCATGAGAAGTCTGGGAATGGGTGAGAGAGAGGGTTGAGCTAGGTAGCCTTTCTTCCAGTAGAGTGGGAGAAAAAGGAGAATTTTTATCTCTACCACCACTGTGAACTGCAGGTGCTGTGATGGCAAGCAGTAGGATTCTGGGCCTTGATAAAATCAGAGCAGTTGGAAAGAGGAGGGTTAGAAATGAGGGAGAGAGAGAGATCCTGGATTAGACCCAAGGCCCCTTGAAATCATAATTGATCCTTGTCCTATATACTCAGTGGTTTCGTGGTGCTGGGTAGCATCATGATTCTGCATTGGGTCAGCTATCAAAATTGTGGAAATGGTATTGCCTACAGTAAACTGCTGACAGTCAGGTATTACCCATGCTTTGCACCTATGCAGATGAGAACAGATATGGTGAGTGTGGCCAAAAACTCTGGTGGAGTTTAAATTGGGAGTGTCCTACTTCAGTCTTACAAGATGGCTAAATATAGATACATACATACACACCTACAGAGCTTTTATTTCACATGGTGTGTGAGTCTAAAGAATATGACTGTAAAGCTTTTATGTCAATTTACGGATGTCCTTTGGTTTAGGACGGAAAGCCCACGGTGAGGTTTCAGAGTGGGCAGCCTTCCCACTCACTTGGAAGGTGTGAGTAGTGTTTATGCTGCTACTGTGCTGAGAATGAGCTGGGGTCCTCTGCTAGTGTCTGTCCTGTTACTTATGTCTGGGCAGTCCAGTGTTCAGCTGAGCTACAGAAATGGGTTTTTTTACTGGTTGTTGAATAGTAAAAGCAAACAAAGGTATTTTTCATTTGCTATTATGAACCGTGGTAAAGTTGTTTGAAGCAAGTACTGAAAACAGATTTTTAGTTCCAGCTGAACAATGCCTGATCTGTTTTTAATCTGGCGTATGGGGTATACCTAGGTGAATATGCTTGTGAATGAACTAAATCCTTACAGATAAGCTATTACCTCTTTAAAGCATCTCTGTTTACCTTGTGGAGACTGTGACTGATTGTACAAGGTACTGTGTGTTTCCTGGGAAGTGAGGAGTGCTCCCAAATCCTGGGGGAGATGCTCAGTGTGTCTGTGGAGGTCTGTGGTCTTTAAGATGGGGCACTTCACCAAGATGAAGTCAAGATTACATGAAAAAGCAAGTAACAGAGTTTGCAGTAGTATCACTTGTATGATAACATCTAGAGACTCAAGCAGCATGTTAGATCATCATCCCAGGGCTTGTTGTGTAGTCTTCTTAGCCATATACTTATAGTCCAGATATACAAAATACAGTGAAGGAAGTACTTTGATTCCAAAATGGAGAAATGAGCGAGGAAGAGAATAAACTACTTCTATGACGCTTTAACCAGAGGTTTGTGGTACAGCTGGAAATCAAACCCAAGAACACAGAAAGAATGCAGTGCTGCTGAGTTCCATATTATTTTTTCTGCTCCTGGTTGCTATGCCCAGTGTCACTCAAAGATATTAGAGCCTAAAAAATAATTTAAAACACTTAATTTAATGAGAATTTCCTTTTATATTTTTTATCTTTCACAGGCCAATTAATATTGACTAGTTTCACTTTTGATTTCAGCAATTTCTACACAATCACATGTTGGTTCCTGTTCTGTACTACAGGACAGCGGTGTTGTTTTGCTATGAACACTGTAAAGAGAGGCACATCTCTTCTTAACAAAAACTTTTCCTACTATTTGACAGTTTTCCTGCTATTATCTCTGTAATTAAAGGTCATGTTATGTTATAGAACCTGCCTGTGGCTCCTTCTTAAGGTCCATTAAGACCGTCTTAGGATCATAACTGGCAAAATAATTCTGGTGCCTAATAAGAGTATGTCTGTAATATGCAGATGAATTGGATACAGTATTCCCGAAGGAGGCTATAATATAAACCTATCAGCTGTTCAGACTTCTGACAGATTTCTGCAGATGTGAGTTTACCAAAGATACTTTTTGTGTAGAGCTTGTTTTAGGTTTTTTAATTGTTCATGGCTTTTATCAATATTTGCCATGATGAACCCTGCATTTGGGGTGGAGCTGACTTGACAGGAGCAGGTTTGTTTCTCTGATGATTTGGTCTGGATTTCTCACATAAGACGAATTTTAATAGCCTGTAAGCAAACTTCTGTGAGTTTTACTCCTGGCCCTTCAAAATTCTCAAATCAAAATGTCATTTAAAATCTGCTTTTCATTCAAGTACTTCTGCATTCTGAAGTACTTCGTGTTGGAAACCAAGCAAAACCCCCAACTCTCCTCATCTCTGGTAATACGTTGTTCGAACTACCCCTGATTTTAGGAAGTTTTATCCGCCCGCTCGGCAGTGCCGGCGCCGGGAGCGGCGGCGCGGGGGAACGGCACCCGGGCTGGGTCCTGACCTTGGTCTATCGTGTGCCCAAGTGCGTCGTATTTCCGTAGCACTTCGGAACAAAATGAAGCTTTACATTGTGAATCCAAATCTGGGAGCAGGGATGCCAGAAGAGGTTTGGCATTTGTCTTTGCTGGGTTTTTTTTTTATACCAATATAAATACTGAATTCTGATGGGCCTTTTCTTTTGGGTTTCTGGCCTAAATTTAAGTATGTGTTTATTCATCAGCTAAGCCTGCAGCTTACAGATGGGTCCATCAATGCTACTGAATCGAAACAGTAGGCTCTAATTCTCCACTAATCTTGTCTTCACAGCAGGACATGGCACCACAGGCAAGAGCTGCTGCTTTAAGGCACTTAGACATCCAACTATGACTTGTGTTAGAAAAAGTGACTTTCTGTCACCAAGAGAAAACTCATCAGTGTGGGACCTCCTCGTGAATCAGCTTCTTTCTACTGAACACACATTTAACCAGTCGATTCCTTCTCATTCACCACCAGTAAATTCTGCCTACAACAGGGACCTTTGCAGGTCCAGATCTCTGGCCAGTTAAAGTTTGCTTTTCTTTTCTTACGTGGCACTAAGAATACCAGAGAACCTGTCCCTTTCTGCATGTGTTCACTGACACAGAATCATGACATAGAAGCCCTGCAGTGAAATGTGCATTTGTCCCATTGCCAATCTGCAGTAGAGGTGCCCATCTCTGCACTTCAAGTCTTACCACACCATCGCATCCTTGCATCTCCTGTGCCCCACACAGGACTACACAGTACCAGGGACAATGGAATATGTCTTTTTCTCTCAGCTTCTCAGCATGTGAAATAGAGATTCTAAACCATCAATCTCATTTGTCTGACTCAGAGGAGTGCCTAATAGATACCTAATAAATACTTCTAGAGAGATTGAGAGGGGTATGGAAGACCTCTAAATAAAAATAAATGAATGAATAAATTATGCCATTTGCCAAGCCTTCAAAGTGCAAGCATTAAATGTTTTGGCCATCAGCAGAAAGCCTTGCAAAACTGGTATGGAAGTGTACCAGCTCTGGTGCACAGCCTGGGCTTATGTGTACCAGGATGATGATGAAAAAATAAGTAATTTGTTACACACCCATATATACAAATAAAGAGACTCACCACAGGTGAATTGTTGAGCCAGTTTTCGCAAGGCTGGCTGTGCAGTGTAATTGCTGGAAAGATATCTCGAGTTTTGCACAGTGTAATTCTTCTTGCTTTGTTTTTCTGGCCACTGGTGAGCTGGCCTTCTGTATGTCATGGCTGCCAGAGCTGTGGTAACCTCTCCTTCAAATCATATACTGCTCTTGCTGGGTGTTGTTACATGTGATAAGCTGTGAATTCTTAGACTAATTCAGCTCAGTGACTGTAAGTAAATGTGTATTTCGCCCCAAATGGAATTTCATGATTTCACAGTTATGGAAGTAAAACACTCATTTCTAGAAAAGCAAATAATATTCTATAAATAGTCCAGTCAAGAAAACAAAAACATTGTTTCTGCTGCTTAGCTCCACAGTCATGCTAGTAGAATTTACAGGATTAATTTTGTGTAAATAGTTTCTCTTTCATTTGTAAGATCTGGAACAGGTCACTACACGTATTTTATATTCACAGTTCTACCAGGAGAACTCTGTTGTTTAGCTAAGATGGCTTGTATGAATCACCCGAGATTACTCCTGGTTCTTGTGTGGCTGAGCCAGTTTGCATAATTAGGAGAGAGATGCATGAAGAAGCTACTGGGCTTTGGAACCTCTCTGGGTTTTGATCAAAAGCCCACTGAAGCCAAACCCCTCTGGCTCTAGTCATCAGGCTAAGGCAGCAGTAGCAACTGAACAAGATTAGGCAATTTTGGAAGCTGTTAAATCTGTTTTTCTGAGTTCTCTGGATCTCGTCACTGGGAATGGGAACATAGGCTGCATGTGCAGCATCCCACAGACACCAGACTGTTGTAATTTCAGAAGCTATGCAGCCACTTAAAGGTAATTTTCCACTGGTGTGTCATCTTAGCCGTATTTAGTATATTTGTGAAAATAGAGTTATAATGACTTTGGAGCCAGGCTGTTCTGAAAAATATTTTGGTCACTACAGTAGGCCATTAAATTGAAGGAATGAATTGTGCTGTTGATCTCCTTGGAGCCTCTACAGTGTGACTGCAGGTCATCTCTCGGGGCTTGATCTGCAAGATGTGAGGGAAGGCTCAGGCGGCTGAGATGGCGTTGGCTTGAAATACCTGGGCTGCTTGAGAGAGAGCTTACTTGTGGTGCTGCCACCCTTTTCTGAGCTATTCAGCCCATCGTTTTGCTCTTTTGCTGTTCTTGGCTACTGTATTTGACCTACATCTGGCTGCTAGGATGCATCTTTGGGAAGAGGTTATTCAGCACGTCCCTCCCTGACTGAGAATGCCAAGTCTCTAGGAGACACATTATTCCTCCTGGAGAGGTAGAACGCTGTGGGATTTATCCCCTTGCTATGAAGTTAACACTGATGTTTGTAAGTAACTATCAGGATTATTTATTTATGAAATAAACAGATTTAACCTTAAAATGAAGGGAGTAAAGGTAAGCTCAAGGCTTACCAGAAGAAAGGGCTATGGGAACCACGGGGGAAGCACCAGGGGATGATGCCTGGGGAAATGCTGGAACCTGTCAGATCCATTTCCCTAAAGGCACAAATCACCAGCTCTCCAGCATGGAGGAGGGTGGACAGGAAGCCGTCTGCCTTGTAGGAGTCTTACATCTAGAACTGAACATGAACAGCTTTGCTGGCAAACCTACTGCCCCTTTTCTAAGTATAGCCAGTAAAAATGCCTCAAAACGGATAAGCCACATTGTCGAAAGGGTTTTTGCGGTGCACAGGTACAATTTAGATGCAAGTACTGGACACAAGATCCTAGGAAATGGGTATTTTTAATCTAATTAATTGCATCTATTTTGTGTGTTCATATGAGTAATTCTGGGAATTCTCTGATAATCACATGAAAAAGGGTTTATAGGATCAAGTCCCCAGGGCTTAGTCTCGTAAGATGCCAAGCTGTCTAACCCCAGCAAAGGAAAGCACCTGAGCTTGGACTTTAAGAACATGAGTGATCTTTTAGTAATTAATGGGACTTGTCACATGCTTAAAGTTAGATCTGCAAGCAAAGTACTGGGTTGGGCCAGACTTGCAGGTTTGGCACTCAGCATCCTGCATAGAGCCCAGTGAAGTCACTGGCCTACTAGGTCAATGGTATGGTAGAACCTATGTGCTGCTTTATAGAAGAAAATGTTAACAAAAACCAGAAAGATGTTATGGAATATAATGACCTTAAAATATGGTTTAAAAAACCCTATTTATTAAATTTTATTGTTCTCCTGACATGTGGCAAATTAAATTGTTTTGTAGGATGAAATATTATAATATTTATAGCAGGTATTATTTTCCTGGTGCATAATGTAATGGAATGAGCAATAAATGTTAATATAACATTCAGTTTCAGCTCTTACAAGTCAAGCTTTACAGAATTGCTGAGAGTAGAATGGAGAGAGTATGATGACTTCCCCTCCCACATCCCTGTACCTCCCACCAACCTTCCCTGGTGGAAGTTTCCGTTCTGTCATTCCCATTCTCTGTAGTAAACATTTTACAGCCTCATAATCATCTTGTACCCGAGAGATACTACGTGTATTTTTACTAGATTATTATTAATTTCGATATTCCCTACATGTTGCATTTGATTGACTAATAGATTATTACAGATGTTTTATTCTTCAGGATTCTGACACCATTGATGTTTGCCATAGCATCCCTTCCCAGTAATGAACTCCATGGAGGAAAGAGGTTTGATGCAATACATTGGAATAGGTGGATATGGCTTTTATGTGCAATGTCTTCCAGACCAGAGATCTCACTTAGGATGCACTTGGAGCACGGTTCCCCTTAGACAAACCAGGTAATTTAGGGCTGGGACCTTAGCTGTTGTAGGTAGGTCGTTCTGATAAAGACAACAGCAAGCAGCAATTTCCATCAGCTAAAGCTATGGTTCTTGATGTGGGAGAAAGGATGAAAACTTTACCCCTCTTCATGGAAATTATGCCTTCCTGAGTGCATGTGATTGCCCTTGGCAAGTATGGGGTTTATGTCTTAGGAAAACATGGTCATGATTAATATCCTATGCATGTCCTAAAGAGCTGTAGTGAAAATCCTTTTGTTGTTGTCCTAAAATAAACAGCATTGCATGACGGGAATAAAAGATAAATTTTCAAAGCTGGCTCAGAGAGAGTGCTAAAGCTACATATAAACACTTGAAGCAAATTACTTGTTTCTTTGTGTTTTTGAGGGATGGTGAATGCTTTTATCTTCTTATGATTTCCTTGGTGCAATGTCTGTAAATGACACAGTTACAGATATGTGCTACTCTGACAAAGTGAGGTTCATGGTTACAGGAATTTCTGGAGTGATGCTAATTTGTAAGTGATGCTATGGATGCATCTGCCATGTAATGCTCATTGCCGAAGCGAGGTAGCAGCACGGCAGGAGAACTGGAAACACAGAGGCTATATCTGTGAGCAGTGCTATAGACCAGGACACTGTCAGCAACAAAGACACTATTAACTAAATAGAAAGGACTCAGGATTAAGTGCTTTGTGCCTCTGAAGCTGCTATACCAGGGCTGGCACTATAAATATACTTACAGTATATTCTTCCAGGGAGCTTTCTGTTAATATCTGAGTGGGCAAAATAAAAAAATTAACCTCTTTCTGCTAAAGATGATGCCCCAAGTACATCTGAACTCTCAGCAAGTGCTACAGATGGAACAAGAGAGCATCCAACTTTTTTGTTTTGCCTTTCAATCCTGAATCTTAATTAGTTCCCTACTGCTTTAGTACATGCACAACATTTTAATAGTCATAAGGACTTACTCCAATCCACACTGCCATTTCCACAATTCCCTCCTTCATACCAGTAGCAATTCTCTCCCCCCACAGCCCCCCGCATTTAGGAATAGTGTAAAGAAAACTAAATAGCCAAGCGTGTAGCTGTAGATTGATGAGGTTGTCACACCATTCTCTTCACCGTTTTCTTCCAACCTGCACTGTGCTCTAATAGATGGATGATTGCCGGGGGAGAGAGAGACTTAGCAAATCCCACAGCCAGATGTTCAGGGATGGACAGAGCGACCTTCTCAAGGAACCCAGAGGACTATAGCTGTGTCCTTCTGAGGGAGAAGGACAGTCAGATGCCTCTGGCTGCCTATGTTTATCTCTCTTTTCAAAAGGAGCACAAATGGACTCAGCATGGCTGCAAGGATGGATGTTTTTCAGTGCATCGCGGGAAATGACCAGTCATCCGTCTCTTCACTGTGGAGTCTGCCTGCAGCCATCAATCTTGTAGCCCAGCATGGCAGCTCCTTTTGGCTTAGTTTGGCTCAGTGTTAGATGAACAAAGGGAAATGAAAGCTGAACAGAAGGAAAGGAGAGAAGAGCAACTATTCTCTATTTCACTTTGTTTTCCCTTTTCATGGCTATCTCTCTCTCCTCTCCATTATCATCTATTTTCACTGTATTTTGTAAGGTGTGGAAATGTATGTTTTTGGGGTCTGGGAGTTTACAGTGTTTCTCTGTTAGCAGAGAGGAGAAAGGAGAGACATATTGAAAAGACATAATTCAAGGCCCAGAGATTCCATTTTTCAGACTTTTCTGTGGCAGTTTTCAGAACAAGCATGCCCTAGTTAGCTGCAGCAGACAGGGAAAAGGAATATAGTACCTTTCCTCCATCTTGCTGCTTTTTTCCTTCGTTGTTTTTCTGATTCCTTCCTCACCACCACATTAGTGCTTTCAGGTGTGTGCTTCATCTCTCCATTCCTGTTCTATTCAAAAAGAAATCAACAGAGCCACATGATGGGACTTTCTGGATAAAGGTGTGTACTGATGCCCAGAGCCACCATGGCAGCTCCTGCCAGCAATCAAGCTTGCTTGGGTCAAGCCTTTTTGATGTAACAGCACTGGCCTGTGCAGGCTTTGCATGAGCTGCCTGACCTCATCCAGCACCCGTGGTTCCTACTGTGAAACCAGAAATCATGGCAATATCTTCACTGGTATGCAGCCCATCAGAATAAAACACATTCAGATATATCTGTTTGTACGCCTAGCACTGAATTAGCTGGTTTCAGCACTGAACTCAGATGGGCCAGTTTTTGCCTGAAATTTGCAAATCAGATTTGATTTACTTTGAGCCAGGCTGAAAGAAAAAAAGGTGTGTGAATACACTGCCTGCTGGACTCCCATAGCTAGGGTCTGCTTTTTTTCCACAGTGAGCTGTAATGTTTCTTTTTCTGTTTTCCCCTAATATTCTTGCCTCTGGATATCATAACAGTTCATGTTTGGCTTGTTCTGTAGAAGGCTTATTTAGAGACAGCATTCTTCCCCTTAGCACTGCTCCACTGTGGTGTTTGATTGATGCATTTAAAAAAATGTGTGACTGCATTTACTTTTTAATTTTCCTGGTTGATCACAATGATCTAAGGATCAGGCCTGACAGAGCCATGCTTCCCTGCAGAACTGTGGTAGGAGATTTCTTACTGCCAGTTTTTACTGTAGGCAAAGAACTGAGATCTCCCAGGCATACAGAAGGACCAACTAAGCACTGAGGCAGAGCAAGGGAACTCTGTAAATATTGGACATAGAGATCTCTGAGAAATCTTTACCTGCTTTCAACCCAAATGTGCCATCTGGAGTGAACAGACTTATGCCAAGATGGGGAAAATTTATACCATCATGGGTTTAAAGAGCTGCTTTGCAGTATGTGCTGAGGTTTTTTTTTCGGTTGTTCTTTTTTTTCTTACCATAAACTTAAAGCATAAACCCTCAAGGAAAACATTTGTTTGGTGAAAACCAGTTTCTCCTCCCCCACACTTTGCATGAGCAGGCTTTACAAGTGGGCACAAGACCTTTCTGAGTGGGGATAGTCAGGGAATTCTTTCGTATTTTCTTTACAAAATGAGTGGCGTTCTTTTCCAACCTGTGCATTTAATTGTGCCACTTTTGAATGAATGGTCATATTTTCTGCCGCTACTCATTTTGCCTCCCTGCAAATTCTGAAAAAGACAAATCTTGTTCACGTTGTCATGAGACAGCCTACCCCAGATGGCACATCTGTGTCTCGGGATGCCCTCTGGCTGGCCTGTTGGCAGGCATTCCTGTGGCTTTGAAGGTCACCTTGTTTACACCTTGCCTTTTTCCCCCTCCCTATTCAGAGTCTTGCTGAGCCTGCAGGCTGGGCTTCACCATCTGCATTTTCTCTGGTGCCATTAATCTTCCTGTTTACCATTCTGTTATTAATTCTAGAGTTCACCTTTTTGTCTAAATCCTTTATAGGCCTCTTGGAATTGCTTGCCTTTTTGTGGCAAGAGATCTGAGCATCTCAGAGATAATTTGCTTTGTTCTTTCCCATTTCTGAAAGGATACCTACTAGCATCTCATGCAATTTTTCTATTATAAGCCTTCCTTCTTATAATAACATTTTTCACTTATATAGCTTCATCTGTCAGATGTATCTTAACATAGGAGTAAATATTATCTTTGTCCTTTGGAATTTGTGAATTGGGCATTGAAATCTGGTATCTGTGGAAATAGTCCTACTTTTTCAGTGTTTTTCTTGGCTGGAAAGAAAATATATTTAAATCTGTCTTTGTGAGAGCCTGTAAGACCACCTTGCATTTTTGGTGCATTTTATTTGAATGCCTGAATGCCTATGAATATTAAACAAGCCTTACCAAACCCCAGAGGACAGGTGAAGACTATCTCCATTTGACAGATGATGGAAAAGCAGAGAGTGCCTCTGTTAGAATTTGGCTCAGCGTCACTTGGTGGATAGCAGAGATGCCAAATGCAGCATCTGGGATGGTTGCTCCCTAGTCCATCCTAAAATCATTGCCACTTTGCTGTGGCCTTTCTGTTCTCCATTTAGTTGTGCAGTTGAGTACTCACTGAGCCAGGGATGCTGACCCAGGTGTGCCTGGCGTGGCTGACCCTCAGACACGGCGCCGTGCAAGTGTGGCTGTGCTGCTTCCCAGGCCTGCCCGGCGTGCAGCGTGCTGCCTTCCTGCACACGGGAGCCTTGCAGACAGCCATGCAGGACCAGGGCTGGGACAGCTGCCATCTGGCTGAGCGGTGCTCATCAGCCCTGCCACAGCCTTGCTGATGCCTTCAGGGTGGCTGGGTGTCTCTGCCTGCTCCCCAGAACTCTGGGTGTTGGAAAGGCCTCGGTAGCAGAGCTGCCACTCCATGCGGAGCCAGGCAGAGCTGAGCACAGAAACCCCGTCAGTCCAGAGCACCAGAACGCGCAGAGCAGGTTCCCAAGAATCTCTGCAGGACTCAGATTGGCTTTGGCAGGTTTATCAGCTCTGGCTTAGTGCCGGCTCTGCTAGGCCTGGACTGAATTAATTGGGATGCTTGTGCACTGCAGCTGAGAGATAACTGCATTACAGAGATTTATCTGTTACTAAAGGTATCCCCTCCACTGTCCTCGATAAGGATGAGAAGCTATGCAGAATCTTACAGAATTTACAGGAGGGTTGGCATGGCTGGCTCTACACATCGTTTATGTATGAGTTTGTGTGCAGTACAAGTGTTTTTATTCAGTTCTGTCACATCCAGTGCTGTTGTTTGCGGTGGAGGTCCACTCCCTGTTACCCTTTGCAGAGTGTGCAATGTGGGCATGCCTATCCCACCTCTAGGGAGGGGGAGACTGGTACTTGCTGATAACTCTCTGGTTAATTATTTAATTCTGGTTCTTTGGAGGGGTCAAAATGCCCATCATCTATCTTTGTGAGTGATTCTATATGACCATTTGCAGATAGCCCAAGTTATTCTTTTACTCCCAACAGAACAGAAGCCCTGTTAGGGTGACAAAAAGCCCAAAGGAATAGGCTTTTTAACTTAATAATGTTCTCTAAATTGTAGCAGTTATCTTGCCTCTGTCCCTTGATAGTGCCTACAGTGTGCTGCAGAAGTCCTGGTGCAGTGTGAGCCCATCTAGAACACAAATACAAGAGTGACCAGAACACAAATGAGTGTTAGAAAAATGCTATTGAATGGAGATATTTCTGAATGGAGACGATTTCAGCCCTGAGGGTAGTTACTTGATCCAGCATTTAGTCTGATATTGTAATTTGGCAGTCTTTGAGAAGCAGGTACAGCTTATTATATGTGACAATGATTTATATCTGTGCTGAGAAATAAATCTGTAGAAAACTTCCAAGAGACAACTGACAAGAGGGCTGTTTTGTTTCGGGGTTTTTTTGAGAGACATTTTATAGAGGCATTCTAGTCTGCCAGAGAAATATAGCTGCTTGTAAAGTCCACATTTTGATAGTGAGTTAAACTAAACAATTCTTAACCCTGTGTTTAAGGGCCTCTGCAATTTTCTGCAGCCCTATTTCTCCCTCCTGTTGTCTTGTAGCCTCCTGGGATGTATTTTAACTAGGGGCTGATAGAAGCTTTCAATTGAATCCCAGTCTTAAAACTCAAAGTTTTCTGATATTTCTGCGGTTATGCCCAGGCTAAAGATTGAAAGTGTACAGTCCCACCCATATCAGATCTTCCTCTGTCTTCTCTTCACTTTCTCCCCCTGCCCTTCGCCCTCCTCCAACCTCATCATGAGACTAGCAGCTTTCCAGGACGAGGTGTTAGGGAGACATTGGGATTTTCCAGTCTCCCTGTGCTCACTAGTAAACCTCAGTAATGCCCAAAATTTTGAACATTGGCTAAGATTAATTTCAGAGCTTTACAGGACAGAGAGTCCTCCAAACTATTTTTTCCATTCAAAATGGTTTGTTTCTGTGGAAATAAATGCTCCCATGTTTTCAAGTGGTCTTGCTTCTAGAAGTGGTTTATCATTGTCTTTGGTTGGATTCTTGTTTTCACCACGGCCCAGTATACCTTGAGAGTGCGATAATATGCATGAGGTTTAGAGCGGGATTGGTGGGAGAGACAAAGAATTACTGGAGTAGCCTTACAACCTCTAGTACAGCATGGCTGTATTGCAGCTTGGATTAAAAATAAAGTGAATTTGATGTTTACTACTCTCTAGGGACGTTTGTTTGGCTTTATGGACCCATCGTGAGAGTCTGTGTTATCAGTAATCTGTCCCAGGGGAGGCCCAGGGCTGGGCTGACGGGAGGTTCTGTGGACCATGTATGTGTAGAACTGGCAGTGACAAGTTTGCTGCAAATGGGTGCTGAATCACAGTGGTGTCGGGAGAAAAGGGTGGGTTAGCAGGGGCCATGGAAGATCAGCATTAAATCATAATAGCAATAACATGAGCATCTGCCCCTGGGATAGCAGGATGTGGTGCAGTGAAAGAAGGGTTTTGGAGATCCGGATCTGCAGAAGGAGTGAAGGTCTGTGCTGTGCTGGGCTGTGCTGTGCTGGCAGAGTCAGAGACCTGCTTTTAGAATACCTGGTTCTGGTCACTGCTGTGAATGTATCAGTTCCAAGGATACTAACAAGTCAGCATACTGGCCATGAACACAACAAGCAAGCAAGCAAACAAGCTAAGGAGAGTCTGGTTGCGCACGCACAGAAAAGCTACAAAATGCAGCTATTCACGGAAGGCATTGTCTCCCCATTCTTTCTTAAGGGATTCCATCCCCCTGCCCCCACCCTTTGCACTCTAACGCTATATTTGTGCCTTGGAGATGTGGAGATGAGCGTATGATGGATGGATGGATGCTGGTTGTCTGGGTTTTTCACCACCGTTTCCCCTGGGGCACTCTGTCTGCTGGCAGAGAGCACCATCCCAAAAGATGGTATCTTTTGCAAACTCGACAGCTAACAGACAGCTTCTCTCTCTGCATATTTCCCCAAAGAAGAGCAGGCTTAATCTGGTTTTTATATGGCATATTTCATTATAATCTTTTTGACTTCCCATGTTCCCAATACGCCATAATAAATAAAACGCTGGGGGTGGGAACAGCAGAGATGCTGAGGCTTCACACTCTTGTGACACTGATAGATTCTCATTTTAAACTGTCATGGGATTTAATTGCTTGCTGAGCCACTGCACTGCACTTTCAGACACATCCTGCCACATCCTCTTAATGAGCTTAGTGGCTGCATTCACTCAGCAGTAGTTCTGTTTGCTGTGAATTAGGTGGCTTTTTTAGACCACCTATATGATTTTAAAGAGGTAGTAGTTATTAAGGTAATATCCTTGGATTTATCCATCCTAAACAACACTTCTTAGACTCTTAACATATAGTTTCCTCTGGCACTTTTCATGTTCCGAAGAAATGGCACCAAGAAACAAAAACGCAAGAATCTATGTGCAAAGTCAGTGTTTGTCTAAGAGGGTTTTTGGAAGCCGGATTGCTTTGGTTTGCATAGTAGCTGTTTCTGGCGTGATAGATCATGCTGGAACTCACCCAATAAGTATCTCTGTTCCCAATTAGAACTGGAAATGGAGCTGCTTACGAGTGCACAGAGATGATGGTTTGGGTGGCAGCTGCTACTGTGGAGATGGAAATGATCCATTGTAAAACAAATACATTGCACTGTATAGAAAAAAGGATGATTGTTTTTAATTTATGTTTCAAAGAGACACTGAAAAGTTGCTTAGCTCTCAATGCGTTGTAAACCAAATGTAGCTTATTTCAGGACAGGAATTTGCAGCTATTTTGCTATTTTGGCTAATCAAAACTTGAAAAAGCCCACCACTTTGTGGGATTTGTGAAAATGTGCTTCATTTGGAGGCAGCAGTTCAACAGAAAACAGATACAGGAATGGCACTGGCATGGGTGCTCGTTCAGATTCTACCACTGCAATCTCAGGACCTTTAATAAATAGAGAGGTTGCTGCACTGAGCTGGTAAGCAGAAATAACCATGTTAATTTAATCACTATGAAAGGGACTCTGCCAAGTTGAGAAACATAAATTTTAATTATATGCACACACACATATTTGAATTATAATATATGCACAATATTTAGCTGTGACACCAAGAATACGATGGTTTACTAAAACAGGAAGATTTCTTAAATAATATTTTACTTTTCATTGATGTTTTTTGTTGATTTGACATTTCCATTTTGTATAGTTCTAACTAGTTCTTGTATCTGCTACATTACCATATGCTGTTGTATTTGTGGTACTAATCAAAAGGAAATTTATCTACAAACCTTCTTAAAATTTTCATATAAAAGAGTAAGCTTTTGATTATAGTGACTTTACTGGTAGTTATTAGTTGTAATAAAGATTATGTTCTCTGAAATTGTAATGTTTGAAGAAGAGCTTGTGATACAAGCTAGAAGTTACAAAGAATTTAGAACAATTAGTGGGTAGCAAATGCTATTACCTATATTTAAAAAGGATTTGGATGTGATTCAAAGATTTAAAGACAATAAAATTCTACATGAATGTCTGAGATATTGATTGAAACAGTAATTACATATAAGCAGTAAAGCACCTGGGAAATGATGATATAGGAGGTTCTAACCAACTACATTTTTTCCTACCTAGAAAAAGCATGCCTCACTACTTTCTTAAAATTCTTTACATGATATGTAAAGAACTAATAGGTAGAGGGGTTGACAATTTTATTAAACTTTCTGAAGACCTTTGGTATGCCTCCAAAGAGAAACAAAGAATTGTCTTGGATCAAAACTTTTAGACTAAAAGATAATGGAAGAAAGAACTTTCACTGTAGATAAAGGCTTACGGCTGGTGCATCAAGGTTTGGTGCTTGGTCCAGTGTTGTATAATACAGTAATGAACAAGCTGCAGAGTGGGAATACCTTGTCAGCTACAAAGATTTGCACATAATACAAAGTTATTTAGAGTGATCATGGCCAGGGAGGTCTGTGCTGAGCACCTTGGGGAGATGTGAATATGCTTGGGGAGTGGACAGAGGGATGGGCATTTTAATGTGGTACCTGTGTGAATGTATTCCTTATGGCAAGTTCTTGTCCCCATTACAAGATTCCTGATTCTTCTGCTTATTAAGTAACTTGGCCATTGAAAAACACAGCCTGAGGAGTAATTGAAAGAATATTGTAATCCATTTATTTAAATGGGGGATGTGGTTTCATCTGAAAATGCCAGATGCAGTACTGGTCCATCCTGGGAAGACTGGTGTATAATAAGAGAAAGTTCAGAGAGGTTTGTCAGGACCATATGGAAAACTTCCCACAGCAGAGTAATAGAAAAGATTGTGACTGTTTATCCTTGAAAGGAGAGGAATAAAAAGAAATTACAAAAATTTTGGTCAAGAACTTCTATTTTCCCCAGCAAGGACAAGGGGGCTGGCAACAGATAAAGTGAAACACTCCTTCTTTCAAACCATAGTTTAACTGTTGAACTCAATCAGGTGGGAAAACATTGAGGTAAAAGTGTATCAAAATTCAGAAAGGGCTGGGCTATTCTGTGTATTTTCGGAAGAGCCAGATTTAGGATAACTGGAAGGGAAACTGCATTTATCTTTCAGGATGAAATGCAGTATTAGGGTAGGTTAGTTTTTTTGCATTTCTCTTGTGACAGACATTCATAGCTTCTTCTGCAGCATGTGAGGTGACTGCATAGTGTGGTACGACCAATATCAAAGCAGAGGCAAGCACAGGGTCACAGCTTAATTTCTTAAACTGAGAAGAGTCTCCCTCTGGCCTTGTTTGAAGCTTCAGGCACTGGCTGGTACCTTCATAAGCAGGACAGTGAGTAGAACAGACCCCACCTTACTTCCAAACAGCAGTTCCCATGGTCTGGGGAAAGCCTTGATCTTTCACATGAAAACTACAGTTCAGTTTTTGAGTTGGCTCCTCAGTTTTCTTTAGGGTACTGGCATAAGAGAAAAAGATACTTTTCTTGCTTTTGTGGGAAAATTATGGAGAGTTAAATAGGAAAGAGAAAATAAGGGATGTAGTGAAATGAATTTAATGATCCCTTGTAATGTTTAACTATTTCTGTAGGTTAACTGAACTTTCTTTTAGATTTTTGAAGACTTTCATCTCTGGGGATTCAAAATCTGGTTTGGAAACATAATTTCCTGTCTTGGTTACTGTATCCTTTACAGACTAGCCATCTTCCAGGAAGGATTGAATTAATTACAATGACTGAATTCATTACAAGGGGTTGTCTTTGGACCTCTGAAGTTTTTTATACTGTAAACTTTACATTCCAGATAAGACAGTGTCTGCCGTTTCCCACTTTCTAGAGCTATTTAGGAATTTTTCTCTTATGCCAGTACCCTAAAGAAAACTGAGGAGCCAACTCAAAAACTGAACTGTAGTTTTCGTGTGAAAGATCAAGTGAGTTCATAGAAACTACCAGTGGAGAAGAAAATGAAGGGGTTGAATGGCAGTCAGCTTAGTGGGCAAATGGGAGGCAGACACTGAGTTTATTTTCACTGGATTTCCAGCTCACTAACTTAACTTCTTGGTGACTCAGTCTCCCCATCAGTAAACTGTGAATAAAAATATTACCTTACAACGCCTTATCAGTGGGATGTTAAATTTAGTAATTAGAAAATGCTCTGAGAGTTTTGGATGAAAAGTCCTCCTAGAGTGTTGTTGCTGGGAAGTAGCAGTGTCACACAGAACAAACATGCCTATTAAAGACAGCTGCCTGTTTTGACCTTAAAACCTACCTTTCCCTCTTTTCAAACTTAGTGTTTGATATCTCTGGAACAAACAGGGAGTAGTTCCACCTTCATATATGTTCTACTTAGCCCTCAGCCTTTCCTTGCTCATTTCCTTTTCTAATGCATTCATTTGCTGAGTGTATTGGTATCCAGAGACAGACATAGCTTGTCACAGTGAAGACATGTTTGTTTCCAATGCCCTTGAGCTTGCTTGAAGCTTCTTCGCTTGCTGAATGTATGATGACCCCTTGGGTTTTGCAGTCCCATAAGATTCTAAACACAGAGCAAATGCCCTTTTGCACCCAAGCACAGGACTTTGAACCCAAGCCAAGCTCACATCCAGAGATGATTATGGAGGTTCCTCAGTGACTTCAGATTCAAGTGTTGGGATTTGCACATAAATCAAGTCAAAAATCCCTTCTTTCTATTGAAATATCTGGATCCAGAGGGAGGTACTAGGAGTTCATACAGGGAAATTCAATCTGTATGATTCTCTTTTGACTTTTCTGTCTTTTTTATAGCTCAAACAAGGGAGAAGTTGGGGAAGGGGCCATAATGGGGTGGGTATGCAGAGCTTAATGCTGAAAACAGAGACCTGATTGAATAGAGCTCCTTGTGATGAGAAGAGGGATCAATTCACAGTTGACCCCATCCCATTGTGTGGGTTTTCTTGGGAGTTTCCTTTAAAATCCCAGTGGTTTGGTTTTTCTGCATGGTTTGTACCCAGCCTTTCCCTCCATGAATAGAATAGCTTTTCCTGGAATTTTTGCTGGATTTTCTGTGGTTATTGGCTGAGCAATGAATGCTTTCTCACTTCAGAGGACTGGAGCATGCATGTTGTGGAAGTACTGATCAGAGACCCTGAATCATTTGCTAGCTTAAACTTTTTCACATATAGAACAAACATATTCCTGGGATGCAACTGCCCCTAAGAAATAAATTATACTTTACTGTCCCAGGTGGAAGTGCTCATTCATTATTTGGTTTGCTGGAGTGATTTGAGACTTTAAAAACACACTTTTTCTGCCCTGCAGAATTTACAACTTATGATGATAGAAAGGCAGGGAGCTTCAGGCAGACTGGGGAACAAAACAGAGTTCTAAAGCATAAGAAGTGTGAATTAAGACAGAACTGTGAATTAAGGACACCAGATCCTGATTTGTAAGCATTGTTCTTGTACATTATTACTTGTAGACATACCGGCCTAGAGAAAGGAATTCATTTTAGAAGGGAAGGAGTACTTGAGAAATCCGTACCTGGCACTGTCAGGTAAAGACACGTGCAGGATGTTCCCCTGCCATAGGGTTGCTCTAAATGAGCCCCTGTATGAGCAGGGTAGAAGCTAGGATCTACAAGGAAAACTGGATTATTGCCCAGGTGTATTTTAACATCTTGCTAAAGTTAATGTGCTGTATTTGCCTGTCTGCTGCCTCATAATCTAGTGGCAGCATTTGAAAGGGGAACAAGGCTCTGTTCCTTCACTTCTCCAGCAACTTGTATCAAACTTCCTCATAAATCCACAGTGTCTTTGGAGCTCTGTCCCCAACCTGTTCCCGAGCCAGTCTGTGGCTCTTCCTGCAGTGACTGGGTGTTATCCCATTTTATGGGCAACATTCTGCCCTCATAACTGTGTTTCTTTGCTGGTGTCGGCCAGCTGGAGCCAACTGGAGATTTTATCTAGTCAATATTACATGAAAATTCAAGACACGTCCCTCTGTTTTTCAACGTAAGGTCTCAGCATTTGCCCCTCACACAAGCTTTGTGTTATCCCACATGTGGAACATGCCCTGATGTAGGAGAATGAGGATTGAAACTGTGCTCTGTAAACTGTGCCAGATGCTAAATTACATTAAGCTACTTTTCTTCTTCAGGAGATCAGATTCTTCATATTTGTTATTTCAGTATCCTTAAAAGTCCTGGTTTTGTTCTTTATTTGAAATATAGGGAGTTTACACAAAGGAGAAGGATTTTCCCCCCCATTTATTTCCTCCTGATAAAATATATCCAGCCTTTTCTTCCTGTAAATAAGCACAACAAATGAAAAGATACCAGGTTTTCCTTAAGATAGAAATGAATCATATATGGAGTTCCTTAGTGATTAAATGAACTTGAAGAGCTGTTCTTCAAAATAGAAACAAGTTTGAAAATCTGTTCATCGTCTGCTTGACATCTCTGTCCTTCTTCTCATTAGCTCTTTGGGAGAGACACACAGTGAGTGTGTTTTGTTTTTCAGAAGTTGATCTGCCTCTGAAAAAAGATGGATTCACCTCAGAAAGTACAACTCTGGAAGCCTTGCTGCGTGGAGAGGGAATAGAGAAAAAAACAGACACTAAAGAGGAAGACACTATACAAGAAATCCAGGTAAAGGAGAGCCCCATGCCCTGACATCAGGGCTGGATTTTACAGTTTGTCTCTAAGCCCAGCAGTCTTTTGTCGTGTGGCAGAACAGTGCATCTGTTGATAGTTGTGTCATTCTACTGCCAAAATGTTATCAAAACTTTGTGCTACACTGTGATGCTCAAAATGATGTCAGTATCTCACACGCTTCTCTTGTCACAAGAATCTCTGTTGTTTGACTGTGTTCTGCACCGGTCCTGCGTTGGAATTTATTTTGCGGCACTACGAGATAATTACATAAAAAACTGAGAAGCTGATATGGATCCCAATTACAAACTGAATTTTAGTGGCTCACATTTAAAGTGAGTTTGGACATGGATTTCAATTTGGATTCACAGCTGCAGTAGACTAAAATACATCACTGCCTTGCCTGTTTTGGTTTTTTTTCAATAGTAGGTAGCCTTCCGGAGGTAAAGAAAAACAAATACCTCAAAAAATTGTAATCTTAAATATCTCCGTTACTATTAGTGATGCAGTACGAGAAATATTGCCTCTTCATATGCATTATGGTTTGAAAATTGTCAAGATTCCATTTCATCCTTCAACAATTAAAAGCCGAAACACAATTGTAGGTCTGTTATAGAAGGAATTCAGCTAATATAAAGGGTTCTTATATAAGTCTATGTCACTTTTAAAACATCTTAAATCACTAGGAAAGTGGGCCTCTCCCACAGCAGCACATCTTTGGTGATGCTAAAACGCCATTGTGCCATGAGTCTTTTTAGGGGTTTTTAGTGAGAGTTGTTAGCAATGTGTCAAACTTGGTAATTTTGGCTGGGATACAAAATGTTGCATCTATACCTAAAAGTAGTAAAAATTTGAGGGGTCAGTCCCATGCCAAATGAAACTGAAAAACATAGGCATCAAATCTGTATTACCTGGAGTTCATCCTACTGCTCTATTTGTTAGAAATTTTATACAGGTAAGGGCAGCAAAATTTGGTCTCCCATTCCCAGTTGCACAGGTAAAAGAGCACCATCAAAGAGGAAGCATCCCATGCTAATGGATTGGGGAAAAGCTTGGCATGAGCCCTGCTCTGTGTTTGCTTCTTCAGTAGTATATCTGGGTCTATTAAGCTGAGAGCTCTTACTAAAGGTCTTTTTTGCCTGCTTCCAAGGTCACAAGAAGTCATGGTGCAGCATCCTTATGAAATTGACAAGTGCCTTTGAATGTTGCTGTGTGATCTGAGCTCCCAAATTATCCCCAGCAGCGGTCTGAGGAAAGAGACCTCAGAGATGGTGGAGCTGACATAAATCCTGGCATTGCAGAGCAGGGAGGGGGTGCAAAAACATAGAACAAATTTTCAGCTAAACTACTGTAGCTGCGACCTGTCACCTGGATGCTAGTTTCATCAGAACAGATGCAAAAGGCATGTCTTGCTGCTTTATTTTATGCAAGTACAGCTTATCTGGATTCAGTCTGTAGAACAATGACTGCCAAAGCCTTCACTAGTAGGCAGCTTTCAGAGTGTACTTTGGCACCTGGCAGCTAGACTGTACCAGATCAAAATCACAATCAGTGCCTTTATCAGTATGACAAATAAGAGAACGCAAATCTCTCTTTTGTTCCTTTGCATACTTGTCTGTGCTGCAACTTTAAAGGGCCCAGCCTCAATGGTGGTGAGAGTGAGCATGTAGGATAGACATAATTGCAATTCCCACCTCAGTCCCAGCCACTTGCCACCCTCCCAAATTCATAGTATCTGTCAGAAGAAGATAACTTGGTGCTTGGCTGCACCAAAGTACATAGGGCTGGGAAACTGTTTTAGAAAGACATAATAGGAAAAGAAAAGTTACTCTGCTAAAATATATAAAGGTTTCCCCTGCTAAATAGATGCAGGCATTGGGACCTGCTTGGTCCAGTTGGTATGTGACAGGATTGACGATTTTGCCCTACAGTAAATTGGTATTGAATGTGTGTCTCCATTGATTGATGGAGAAGAGTCAGAGTAGCCTTCTGACCATGCAGCAGAAAGGTTATGCCCCTTCCGTCAAGGACTAAATCTGGATTACATCTGGCAGTGTCACCAAATTCACACTTGGTCACATATTATCTCTTTCCTAAACTGATGCTTCAATTTTAAACGAAGAAAGTGGTTTGTAATATTTCTCTTAACTCCTGAGTAGTAGTATCATTGTAAATTAGCTCCTTTCCCTCCCACATGCGATGTGGTTGCCTCTGTTTTGTTGGAGTTTTTTTGAGATACTTTAAGATATGAAGCAACGTAAAAATACAAACTCATATCAGTAAGTTTGCTTATTTTCTTACATACATTCTTACATTTCTTGCAGTCTCCTCATGTACAACATTTTTCAAGCACTGCAGTCCTAAGATGAAGTCAATTAATGTATGCAGTTGTATGCATTTTGAAGAAACATTTTATGTATGCAGAACTGGAACCTGCTTAACTTTTACACCCTCAAGTATTTAGTACTCCAGTATTATGTGAAATTGTATTTCGTGATGGTCAGAGCTCATTAATAGCCTCCCGATATTCAAAAATAGAAGAAACAAAAATTAAATGAAGACTTGATCCTCGTCATGTGCTATAACTAGTTTGTAATGCACTGACCAGTATTAGTCTTAGAAATTTAGCTGATAAAATAAGAATAAACTTTTGTTAGCGGTCTTCTAAATACAGGCTTTTTGAAATGTAAAATTTCTGTTGTATTCTTTCCCACAAATTCAGAATTTGGTGCTTGAGGTAAGCAGAAAGGAGAGAAAAAAACTGAATTGCTCCTGTTCCCCCTCTGCTGGCTCTGAAATAGCTTTTAAGTAGAAATTAGAGCGAAGGGACAAATACAGTAAGACTGAAAGACTTTCCCATCAGTTTAATGTCTCTATTTGAATCTGCATCATGTCTGTAATTTAAATGAATGTTGGCATGGCAAAGGTAAGTTAGTGATTCCAGATCAGTCCCTTGCAAAATGGCACAGCACCATAAATCGCAGGAGTGGCTGGGGCCAATTTCTGTATTTCTAGCAGACATGCCAAGGGTTGAGGAAATTTCAACCAGACTTCTTCCCACATTAGTGTTGTGATGATTTGTCTGGCCTTCTTCCATGTGATGTCTGACTTGTGCACCTTTTCATGCAGGACAGCCAGCCTGTGTTTGGTTCTATAGAGGTTATCTTTCAAAAGATCAAGTTATAAGGATTGAAATTGCCTGGCCCAGGCATCTCACAGTTATGTGAGCTGATGAAGAATTGTTCTAATAAATAATTAGTTGAACGAATTATTGCTGTTGGTGCTGTTAACCTCAATGAGACCTGTAATTCCTCAGCATTGTCATGCAACAAACCTCCTGCTTCCAGATTAGAGTTGTACCTGTGGTGCAAGCCCTGAAAGATACGGCTTTCTAGATCCATTCTGGAATATATGGAGGTATTTTCTCTATTTTTGCTAAAGAAAGAAGATTGTGAGCTACCAAGGAGAAAACCACTGATTTTTGTATTCCTAAAGTGCACTCTCAACATTAGAAGAAAACAAAACAATTTAAATTGAAACAAATGAAAAAAAAAACTCAGGCAAACAAGTTTCCAGACAGGGCCTGCAGTTATGCATGCTAATACTTCTGTTGTCTTGGAATATTGGTGATCAGTGAAGCAAGTATTTTTTCTTAGGAACCTTTTTATCATAGTTGACAGATATCAGTAGTATTTTTTCAGTAGGAATTCCCTGGAGATCTTAGGGTGGAAAAGAAAGCACATTTTGCTTTGGTAGAGAGAAGCAGGGGTACTGGGATCTGATTTGGCTTTATATCAACTGTAATAACCCACAGTCACTGTGGTAAAGAGCAGTAGTTGGTTGTATGTGTCCTCCTTTTTCCTTCTAATCATTCTTGTTTATTGTTCAACCACAGAGGGTTTTAGAAAATGATGAAAATGCAGATGAAGTGAATGAGGAAGAAGACTTGGAAGAAGATATTCCAAAACGAAAGAACAGGCCTAGAGGACGGGTAAGTGGAGACTTTATTGGAACAGAAAGGAAGGAAACAAACCTCTGCTTTCTAGAGTATATTTCTTATGTGTATTATGTATGCAAAGTATTTATCCATGAATATATGATAGTGATAACACTATAGGTAATTGTCAGTCATATGTAATAGATTTTTAATATTCTTTCAGTTTATTTTTGTGAATTGCCATGAAAAAAGGCTATTTTGAGAGTAAAGATTTGGGGGAAATTTATTTTAGTGTTGTATCTACAATTGTAATTAAACTGTAATAATTATGATGACATCCTGCTATTACAATGCTCCTTAAAACAACATTTACTAATTTCAGAAAAGCAGCAAATTCAGTCATGACAGCCAAAAAAGTATTAATAAAAGTAACTTGAACTGTGTTAATAAGTTTTGCAGCTTTCTCCAGGGTAGCATTTTGTGGCTGACGCTGGCTCTCTTGAGCTCATGGCAAATCTTCCATTTGCTTAAAAAGGGCGATATTTTATCCTTAGGGGACTCTGTGTCCCTTCTCTTACCTAAGATGTCTTCACAATTCGTCAGGGTACCAGTTAAGTAATGAGGCCGACATTTTAAACTTGGAATCAACATTTGCAATTGTGGGCCCATAAGCTAGGCATCTAAATAAACGTGAACACAATTCTCAGAAGTTTTGAGCATTTTCATCTCTCTTTGGCTCCAGTGGATGCTGCAGGGGCACAGGAGCTCTAGAAGTACCTTTTGATGTGTTTATAGAAGTCAAGCAAGAAGGGCCACATTTTAGGCCAAATGAGCAGAATATAATGGCTTTTGAATAAGAGACATGAAACCACATTGAATACTTGCAATGTACTTATGCATCAGACCCTCTCTTTTGGTTTCTTCTGTTGTTGTGTTGTTTCAGTTTTCTGCTCCTCTTTATTTTGGAGCTTAAGTCCTTTAATATAAGATCAAAGCACTTTAATAATTGGATAAGTATATATTTCACCTTCCTTATTCTCAAAATCACCTGAACCAGTTTCTTTCTTTCTTTCTTTCTTAGCCAAAGACCCCCACCTGGAAAAAAATTTTCCAGAAAAATGTAAGTTTCAGAAAATTTGTATGAACCAGTAACCAAAACCAGGAGATAGAATCAATACATGCACATAAGCTTGACTGTAGCAATCAACTAATATTCCAGGCTAACAACTCTTTTCTAATAAGTTGCTCTCATGTAAATTGCACATGCTGGTTAGGGTGAGTGAAAGGGAGTGAATAGCTAAAAGAGATATACTGCTCAGGAGAAGGGAATTTGGTGTATTCATATGTTCCAGACCTATACAAACAAAGTCCTGAAGTGAGTGTTATGTGCAAGATTTTGCTTCTCTGTTCAGGAAAATGTTACAGATTTTTTTCTCTGTTACTGTAGGGAAAGGAGTTGGAGGGTACTAGATGTCCCATTCATTTTGAAGAATACATTTATGTTTTATTTTCTGCCCTAGAACTGGCTCCCTATTAAGTACAGGAGCAGCAGGATGTCTTACCTTTTTCTTGCAACTAACTCCTGCTCTGCTAGTTCCCTGGCGTCTTTCAGTGCAAAAAAGAGAAGTCTGAATAATGCCAAATACTTTGAGCAATTTTTAGTTTTATTTGATGGCATCAATAACCAAAGCAAAATTAGCAGAAATTAGGATTTCAAAATCAGGGCCAGGTTATCTAGCTGTTGAAAACTGGTAGGCCTGAACTGCATCTGGTCACAAGTGTTTTCCAGTTTTCTAAAGGCAGCCTTTTTCCAATGTCAGCCTGACCCAGCATAGGGAATTGAGGCTAAGGGGGGACATGAAATTAGGGGACATGAAACCTGGGCAGCTCTTTGTTTCTGGGAAGGACTTGGTTAGGGTATTTTTAGAGCGAAGAAGAGGGGAAGGACATGCATAGGAAACTAGAACCTGTGGAGTGTGACCTTTGGGGATTCAGAGGAGGAGTGAGAAGGACTGACAGCATAAATGCAGGATTAATGTAATGGAATTACTGCTCTGGACTTCCCAAATTGCACATGCCCCTTCTTTTCCCTACAGTATGATTTTATTTTTAATTCTGGACTCTCTATCTGTCCCTTTGGCTACTCTCTTTGGCTGCTTCAGGGCTGCTTCAAGCCTGCTGGGCCATGGCTTCCAGGCCTCACATGTCAAGTCTCGTAGTCTTTGTTGCATCCTGTCAGGAGAATAAAGGCAGTCAGGGATGACTGAATTCAACAGTCTGGAGTGCAGACAGCAAGCGTGGGGCATTCAGTTTAGTGCCTCTGGGGCAGCTGCTTGGTTTCCTTTCCCCTCAATGCTAGCCCTGAAATCACGGGGGCATAGGAAGGACACTGAAGGCTGAAGAGGTAGATTTACAGAAGATTTTTAGGGTCTTTGCTGAACAGGGACAATGTGGTAGGAGCTGGGAAGGGTAGTTTGCCAGGAGAGATGAGATGTATGCAGCTGCACCTGTACAGATTGTCTGCTCATCAGCTAGATATCCCGTGGGACAACTTCAAAGGCACCAAACACACTCAGGAACCCAAGTCCCATTGAAAGTCATTGACTTGAAAAATCTCCCCCTCTGTGTTCATTGCATGAAAAAGTGTATCTGACATGTGGTCATGCCATGAATGCTGTGCCTCTGCATTTCTGTAGAGAACAGTTTGAAAGGAAATGGCTGGTTGTAAGACTAGCAAAATTCTGAGCAACAAAACTTAAATTAGTATTGTATTTTGAAACATACCTATGTAAAAAGAGTACCTTCTTACTCAACAGGTATGTTCCTAGTGTGTGAATGGAGTCGGAGCTACTGACAAGTGACAAATATAAGACTTTGCATCTTTTTCATAGCCCTGAAAAGCCAATACAGCTGGTAGGATAGGGAAATTAGATCCTAATCCAGGTACCAGCAGAAATATTTATAAGGGCCAATCACTTGTCTATGTGAAGACTCCCTGCTGAGTTGAGGATTGTGGAGGAGCTGCCATGGACTGAAATTCAGCTTGCAGCACATTTTGCAGTAGTGAGGGAAGAAAGGAACTAGCCTGGGATTGATTTCATTGCCCAGAGGGGGTTTACAGAGCTGGCAGTCAGAGAGAAAATACTGCAGACTAGTAAGATGATTTTATATGATATGGTCAGTAAAGAAGCTTCCACCAAACAATTGTTGCTGAGGCCATTTCTAGGGTGAAACTGCTTTTCAGTTCACCCTTACAAATCTTGCTCTGCACATGTGTGCTGGACTGCACAGAGGTCTTTGTAGAAGGCAGAGTTATTCTTGTAATACCTAATAGTATTTACCCTATCCAGATAGCTGCAAATTCATGTCTTTCCTTTGGGACTGTGTTAAGAGTTAGACCTGAGCAATCCCAGGGAATAACATGTGAAGTTTTTATAAATCCCTGTTCTGACAGACTTTGTCAGGCCAGTGTAAAACTGTTCCTTATTACTTCTCTTTAGACATCCAGTGGAACACATCTGTAATAGTGCTAGTTCTGTTCCAAATTCATAGAAAAGGGATGGAGTTTCTATGGCCCCTTTATGTCTGGGTGCGAATATTCTCGGGATTTCTACTCCTTCTTCAGCTTTACCTAACAAAGCTCTGTCCCTTTCTTATTTTCACATGCAAAAGCTTGCAGGATTTGAGTCAGGTGGCCTTGTCTAGAGTGAGAAATATGAACAGTTTAATAAGAGGAGCAGCAGAAGCAATTCTGTAGTTTTTATACAGGAATAGAGTAGCTAGCAGAATTAATAAAAGACTATTTAGCCATCCATCTGTGATCACTTCCTCAAACAAAGATCAAGTCTAAAATTATTGTCATTTACACACTGTACGTTAGTGAACATGAAAGAATTGAAGGCCTTGGCTCATTTCCCTTCCTCATCACAACTCCACCGTTGGACAGATAGGGGCTGTTGCCTTGTTGTAATCTCAGCTGAGAAGGGTCAGGATCAAGTAGTTTTGATGCAGAATTCCACTCTCACCCCTGGAGCTCAAGACAGAGCAGTCTGTGCTGTGAAGAAACAGAGCTTTTCAGTTTCTATAGCTGCCAGTTCAGTCCATTTTAGGAACACACAACTGCAGAGAGACCTTTCTGGGTAATTTCTGTTATTGCAGGTAGCCACGTTATCTAATCTTCTCCACTAACTGACCAAAGCTCCATTTTATAATTAGCCATGGTATATTTGTCCCAGAAGACCATTTCAAAACATTGCTTGTCAGCTAGAAAACAAAACAAAACAACACAAACAATGCCCCTTTGAAAATACTGAAGAAAATAATTTGACCTCTTTTATTTGGGGCCTGTTTTCTGGCTGATTGAATGTTTGTATTTATCCTTTAACACCTGTTCATCTATTCATTCATTCATATTCAGTTCAGCAAGGTATTTGAACATCTTCAGATATGAATGTGTGATGATACTCAACTGAATATGTGCTGGCAGTGACCTACTGCTATGGATGAACAGTTTGAGCTATCTGTGGAGAGGATCTCCACTGCATTACGAGATCCATTAACATAGTGCACATCTTAGGAGAATGAAGGGTCAAGACCACTTTGAGAAACCTGTATGGAAGCTGAGGATTTGTTTAGTTTATACTGCACATTTTTCATAGGAGGGTGTGGGGCACAAGGAGACCTGAGGGGTGATGGAATAATGCTAACATTCCTCTTGTCCTTGCAGGCTCGGGGATCTGGAGGTGGCAGGAGACGGAATGATGCTGCCTCCCAGGATGATCATGACAAACCCTATGTTTGTGACAGTAAGTAGCAACCAGACAGCTTATTCTGCGTCCAGCCTGGTCCTAACAGCTCAGTGCACTCAGGGCTTCATATATTACAGCAAAATATTCTGCTGCTCTCTGACTTGCATGTTTGCCACCTGCTGCTGATGCTCTTGGTGTTTTTGCATGAAGGAAATAAAATTAAGTTCTCGGCAAGGCTCCACCTTCCTTTGCCCTTTAATAAATCATCTCTTATATTTTCTTTCTCTTTCTCTTTTTCTGGCTTCTCTGCCTTTTGTCTTCTTTTCCTCCATGTAAGTTTCACCATCTATTTCTTTCTCTGTTTCAGATAGTTACAAACAAAAGCATAACTCAAAAATCTCCGACAAAGGTACTTCACCCTTGTTGTATCTTCTGATATATTTGGTGATTCTCTTCCCTTCAGTCCTTTTAAAATCTCACAGGGCTAAATTCTGAAGGTCTTATTCCTCACCAGAAAGTACTCTTGTGGCATCATCAAAAGTTAAGCCCTTCTAAGAAACAAATAACATCTCAAATGCTTTGTTTTGATACATATTCCCTTTGAATACAGCCCTGCTGTTTGGCATCTTGTAGTTGGACAGCAGGTAAAGTAAGGCATTGTCTGAACAGAAAAATTATACTAGAGCCCAGCGCCGACACTGAAGGAGGATACCAGAGTCCTAGAATGAGTGAGGAGTCCAATATTTGTTACACAATGATTTCGGGTTTTTTTGCAGTCTAGTCCTTGATGCTTTCCTTCTTCTTTTGATACTCTGTTTTGCTTCACTATGTCATTTCTGTGAAGAGCACTTATCTTACACATGTTTTTGAGGCATCCCATCTTAAGGCTTACTGTAGAGTATACAGGCAATTGTAATTTGTGCTACCAGGTGCCTTCTAGCCTGTAAGACAATAACCTAACAAAAGTTAATAGAAGTAGGGGAATAGCAGATCTTCACTTCAGTGACCCAAAACAGGTGGTTTTGAGGACAGCTAGAACCCCCTCTTCCAATATTTGCATATCTTGCAATGTTACTGACCTTAAAAGAATAACCCTTGCTATGTCAATCTATGGGGGTATTTTCTGCTGATTTTTAAAAACATGAGGAAATAAGGAGCATGCATGGTGAATAAGAACTGTATTCCATATGATGAAAGCATTTTCTTGTATGGTGAGACCAGGTGACAGTAGGTGCCCAGAAACGGAAAGACTTGCATATGAATGGGACATGACTCATGATACAAACACGGTCAAGGAGGAAGAGCCCTTTAAGATATGAAGAGTCAGAAGACTTATGCTGTGGTTAAATAGCAGTCCTAGTGCGCTGGAAGTACGAAAACGTGTCTTCTAAGACTTCTCTGAGAGCCCAGGATGTATCTTGCTGAAGTCCACAGGTTTCCTTTGCTGGTATATGCATATCTTTCTTTATCTCTTTTCTGGAACATCCTTCTAAATCCAAGGTCACCTGTCAGTGGTAGTCATTTTGAACATAATAACTCTTTATTGTCTGATCTTGCATTACTTTTGGATTTCACCGAGAACTCGCAACATGCATAGTAGTGATTTGCACAGGGTGGATTAAACATCAAAGATATCAAAGCAGGCAGCAGAAATCTGGCCTGAAGTCAAGGCTCTCGTACATTGTTGTATTGATGGAATTTTGCCTTGGCTTACATTTCAGAGCATAAATTTCACCTTTGGTTTCGGAAATACAAATTTTCTTATTTCATTTGGCTGACACCTTTCACTTTTAGGAAACTTAAAGTTTTGGACTCCAGACTTTGCACAGTGACTTCTCCTTTTCCATTGTAGATAGCCGAGAAAAGGGTTACATGATAGCAGAACTCTTTTACCTGACTTTGGAGCAGAAGGGAAGAACTGTCCCAGTTGTAATGTCATCACCCTGAAGTAATATCCTGCCCTTGTTAACTTTCTATACAAACATTACATACAATTAATTATGAGTAATTGGCTTATTATCCTGCTTGGGTGGATTTCTTGGATTAAGTTTTTTCTTTGAAATTATTTGAGGAATATTTTTATAGATAAAACTCAATCTAATTGTGGTAGGGTAGAAATTGGTTTGCAGTACTCCTTGTGCAGATGTTTTGGGCAGATAGGTTTGTTTTACATGGAAACATGCAGGTGAAACACAGTGTATGTATTTCCTGTTTAGGAAAGCATTATTCCCTCAATCACATTATTGGTATAAATAATTACCTTAATGGGTCAACAGTTTGCTTTTTCTGTACTTTATTTAATTTGCCTGCAGGTTGCTTTTTCTGCAAGTATTCTGATATTTGAGTTTTGAAAATGACCACAGAGAAGAAAGCATAAACATAGCTAAACCAAATTAATTTTCTTATAAAACTACATGGGCACAAAAAATAATTTATGGTCAAAAACTATTTTGCTCTTTTATCATATTTAGTTATGCATATTTATGGGAAACAAGTATATCAACAGATTACAGATTTCATCAGTAATAAAAACGTTACAGGAAAAAAACTAGGCTGCGTGTCAGTAAGATGATGCAAGAGTGATGCCTAGCTGGCACTGCCCCTTCTGTTGGAAAATAGCAATGTTATTTCTGAAAAGACCTGCCTTTTTCTGTAAGAGGCATTCAGACATACACCAGTATTAAACTTGGACCCAATATTAAAACTGACTGGAAACATGCAATTTCTATATGGTAAAGGTCTTCAAAGCTCAAAATGTTTTGTCGTCCCGTGTTTTTAAGAAGAGGTGGTTGGATGCCTGTTTTGTGGAATGAAATATTCTGAAATATGTCAGCTGGTTTTATTGAGCATATACCGTATCAGAAGTTCCGAATAAAATGTTTGACCAAAGCATCAATAAAATTGCTGGGATAATCATGAAATGCATTGTTTCATCAAATCACCAAGTAGAAAACTTGGTGGTCAGATTTTCAACCAGTTGCACTAGATGGTGTTGTGCCTTGAGCTCCCTTAGGATAGCTTCAATCATGACGGTGGCAGGGAAGCTTGATGTGAGATGGGTATAGGCTGGAAATGGCAACGTAGCCAAATGGCTCAGCAGCTGTACAAGAGCAGTCCCAAACGTAGCTTGAGCACCTGGCTAGGAGATGCAGCAGGTGCCTCAAAGAATAGTAGAAAGTAGGGCTTGAAGAGCAAAGCAAAGCCTGTGATGTCAAGCAAGTGAAAGATAAGCCGTCACCACTGTTCATGATAAACTGGGCAGGTGATTTTTAGAGGCAGGACAGAGTGAACGAATGAATGAATACATAGATGTTTAGAAAGAATTGATGTTATGTCACTGTCAAATATTCACTGGGGAACCATTATTTCTACCAAGCAGTCTTCTTAAAAATCCTTCTACTATTTTAATAGTGTTTATTAGATATTACTTACTACTTTTTAAAAATAACAACCTTCTCTGAAGTTTTATCTAGAAACTTGTATTCTGGTTTAAAAGTTGCAATCCATTGTAACACCTGAGTTCCATGGCTTCAAATGTATACTTCCTTTAGCCAGAGAAGTTAGCTTGTGCTGAATCTCTGCAAGTTGTTAACTTTCCTGTTGCCCCTCCTCACTTTTATTCTTTCATTTTTCTCAACTTCCTATGGAGACATGGGATGGTGTACATACTTCCACCTTTGTTTTCTGTTCCTCTATCTATGGAAGATTTCCCTTGCCCACCTCTAAAAGGAATTATTTCTTTCTTTTCCTTTTACCAATGTGTCCTCATCTCCTTTTAGTTTTATTCCCATATAAACTCCTATTTTAGCATAGCAACTTATATTTGTATCATAACCTTTTTTTGCAGTCCCTCTGAGACTGAATTATGCATTCAGATCCATTCCTTGTGCAAAACGAGAATTGACTGAAACCTTCCTAGGATCTCTGCTGGATCAGTGACTAATGCAACATTGTATGTACCCAGAGACACTGATCCTGTAGTGTTTTATAGAAGCTGATTCTTTTGTCAAGAACCTAATTTTGAGGTTTCTCTAGTTATTTAACCTACATTTTCTCTTCTGAAGTCCAAAACTAACAGTCCTTGCAGTGTTCTCAAGGGATAACAAGATAACAATGTCTTCTATGTCTGTAAACAGTTACTGGGACTTCTTTCAGCTGTGTTTTCTTCAGCTCTTTTACTAAGCTTGTTTTTTTTTTTATTTGGGAAAACTCCAAAGGGCCTTTTGAAAGTAGTAGTGGCCAGAACTAAGTTCAGTGTGCTGTTCTGAGGATAGAAGCATTTCTGAAGACGAGCGGTTGATAGATTTACATGTACTTACAATTACTTTTAGAAACGGAATTTATGCAACTTGCTCTGCTATGTATCCGTGAGAGGCACAGGGATGTTTGACCTAACAGGTTATTTAGTAAACCCTTCTTCAGTGCAAGATGAATAGCTGGAGCTCCTCTCCAGTGCTATGTCCTGTTTCAGTAGCAAAGGAGTTTTCGTCCTTGTCCACTATGTGAGTTCATATTCACTATACCATTTGCTTCTTGTTCCTTCCCTGTTCAACCTGTTTCTACTCAGGCAGGTTATCTATCATATTTAATTTCTTCAATATACTGCTTTGTCCTGTTTATACTGTGTTTTATTTATTTATATTAGATGTCATACTAATATTTACTAATTACATTGCTGTTTAAAAGAATTCTTTGATTAATGAATCTCATATGATATATTTTTATTATTATTCCAATATTTTATCAACAATCCATTCTCTGCATGTTTGATTCTTTCACTCTCTATCCCACCCTTCAACTTAATGATAAAACCACAGGCAAGATTGGGTTCAAACAGGACTATCAGGTGCTTGAAGAAGCAGAAAGATGCCTTCTGAAGGTTTAAAACAATTAGGCTCCTAATTCTCATTGATTTCAGCTGAAGGTAAAACTAAACTGTTTCCTTGAATGTCACATTAAGTGCCTATCTGCTTGTGTTCTGCTTGTTGTGCCTACAGATCATATAAAGCTTGGAGCTTAAGTGAACACTTTGAACATGTCTTTGAATTACAAATGATCATTCAGAACATGGATTTGTTTTTAAAAATGCTTGACCCTACATCCAAATCACTATAGCTTGAAATATCCTCCAGCTTTTTCATTATTTTGAGGTTAACTTTTTCTTCTCCATTCCCTTTCTCTACTAACCGTATTGTAGGTTCTGCCAACAAAAGGCTGGAATCTTCACGTAGCTTTAGTGATTTAACATGAACAGATTTCACCGAGTTTCAATTGGTACTGAGAATCTCTCTCTTTTAGTTTCCTCAGAAAATCCCAGTTAAATGTTATATTGTTCTAGCATGACTTGCCAAATGCAATTCCTTGAGGCCTATTCTTTGGGAACTGTTTTATTGTATTTGCTCAAAAAAGTGGAGGCCCTAGTAATTTCCTTGCTAACTTCACCTGTCTTCTTTGTCATTTCCTTGAAATGGTCCTGATGCTGTCACACATATTAGCAAACATCTCAGTGATTCTCGGGAAGGTTTGCTGGAATACAAAAGGCCTACCAGATAAATCCTGATTTAACTTGATTTTTACCAGTTCTCTGAGACTCAGTCTGTTGTCTTAATTCTTGCAGATACTATGAACGAGTCCAACACTACTAACTGCTGCTGCTTAGGGCAGATTTTTGGTTAAATATCACAATTACAAGCTGATTTGAAAATGCTTTGATTATAGCATTATATTTTTACATGCTTCTCATAAATCTCTGTCATGACTTCAGCTTCCCTTTAAACTATTTGCAGTTAAAGCAGTAAATAATCTGGTATTATCCTTTCTAGTGAATCTCTAAGTAGATAAGCAGTAAGATCTAGAATAAGATGCTTGTTCAGATGAACTCAACAAACAATTCTCCCACCATAGCTGCTACACTTGGCATCCATTGACTACATTACTGGTAGAAAAGACAAGATTAGAGAGGTAACGACACCTTAAAAAAAAACATTTTAAAATACTCAATAACACAGATGTGGAGTAGAGCACATGGTAGGAGAAGAACAGAGTTGACTCTGATAGTTGAACATTTTCTACTCATGTAGGATAGTTGTTTTCTCCTTTGCTCCTGCTAGCAACCCATTTATTGAAATGTGCACAGCTGTATTGTTGAGCTGTGCATGTTTTGCACTGGGGTTCAAAGTTACTGTGATCTTAATACAGCAAGTAGATTCTGGGATTTGTCTTTGGGGGGCACTGGAACAAGGACTATTTACCTCCCTATTCTACCTACAGAAAATTCCCTACGGGATGGGTTACTAAATAGCTGCTCTCATACTACAGGTGTATAGTGTGATAGTACTGATCAAAAAGGGATGAATGTAATGTCTTGCTATCAGTGGAGGTCAAAACGAACTGTTAGTGCTTGAGATCTCTAGATGTGCCACAGTCTGTACACAATTGTAACAGGGGAGAATATATTACCAAACCAGTGCAAAACAAGGACAGTNTTTTTTTTTTTTTTGGTGGAGTGAATGGTAGGACAGGAAGATAATTTTGAGGAATGACTGCCTGCCAGAAGTTAACTCAAGATTTAGTATTTGACACAGCACTGCTGAGAAGAATGAACAGGAGGCAACAGAGAAAAGCAAAGAAAGACAATGGGGGGGACAAAATTCAGTGACCAAAAAAAAAGCAGCATGTACTCCTCCAGTTTCCTGTTTCCACTTAAAACATGGATTGTTTCCTTCTGTCTCATACTGGTGACAGATTGTGCAAAATGTATGTGGAGAGCTGGCTGGAACAAAGCTCACAGACTGCCAAAGACCAAATGTGTAACTACTTCAAAATGACAGCAACACAGCCATTAGATATTTGATGAGGAAGTCTTTTAAGTCATAGGTTTCAAATCCCCTTTTTAACAGGGGAAGTATTTTATATTAATTTTACTCATTGAGAAACATAAACAGAGTGAGAATTTGCTTATCCAAAGAACTGCAGGGTGCTACAGTCCAGAACTTAGAGCTCTCTGTTATGAAACACTCAATGCTTACAATTATACTGTCTGCAAACTATGTTTTTCCCCCCATAATGCAGTTGTGTTACATCTTCATATCAGTCTTCAAATCTGAAGGAAAGTAAGGTTCATCATAGGAGACTGTCTGGTGGCCTCATAAAAAAATACCTCCCTCTCCCCCATTTGTGACATTTGGTCTGCAGTGCTGTATTACTGCTTACTTACCCAGCTTGTTCCTGAGGCAGCATTCACATCAGGTCATAGCAAAAATATATCTTTTGAATGCAGGAGGAATTGGAGTAGGCTACGTTCTACAAACTCCCACTGTTTTCATTGAGCTTGGCTACCTAATTAAAGATCAAGTCAACTTCCCAGTGTTGAGATTCAGGATGAAATCTACCACATGCAAGGATGACGAGCCTATCCAGCAAGGAAAATTGAAGATAAAAAACTCAAAGCTGCTGAAAGGAAGGCCACTGGGCAAAGTTTATGAAAGGCACACTCTCACCTGCTATGTGTGAGCTGCATAGCGTTAAAAACTAATCAACAGTGTTCATTTCAGACTGGGAGACCCAGTTCTCATTATGCTTTTGTCAGCTCTGAAAATGAGAAAGATATGGTATAAGCACTGGTGTGGATGCTGGAACTCATGGATTCCAGTCCTGGTAATGAAAAAAGATCGCTGTGTGGGCAATTCAGCCCCTCCGCGGTTCTCTTTTTTCAGAACTGGAATGAGAATAGTATTTCCCACTCAGGAATGTGGAGGAAGATTAATTAATGTTTGAAAAGCCAGTCTGCAGTGGAAGAGTTATATAAGAGCTAAGTGTTTATTAATGATCACCCTTTTATAGAAACTACTTCTTAGCACAGTGATACGGTAGATTAATAAAATGTGCTTTTACCTGGAAAATAAGAGATTAGGGTGAATTCAGGAAGATTCAATCTGTTGGAGAAACCATGAAGTTCTGACTTAGCTTTCATTCTAGTAAAGTCTCACTGAAGCTAATGGTTCTTTTGCCTGACTAATATCATGACCTTTTTCCCCCTGCAAAAGTCTAATTTGTTTGAGAAACATGAAATCTCTGCCATTTCAATTCATGGCTTTGCTTTGGACTTTTGTCATGACAAAATGTGAATTTGAAAAATAGAAAAATCTAGACACGAAGAACAAAGGTTGCTGGAACTACAAATCTTTGGTCCTACAAAGGATCTGCTAGAACAATGTAAACAAAACTCCTTTGCCTCACTTCTGGTTATAAAGTTCTCCAAATCAATTTCTTGCAAGGCATATCTGAGATTGCTGACACCCTTGAAGGCCACCTCGAAGTCCTCACAATGAGAAGGACTCAGCTGCAGAATTACTACTGCCTCAGTTTATATCGATACTTGCTTTTTCCTGGTGAGCTGATACTTTTTTGCTGAAGAAGAATGAGTCTGCAGAGCCATCTGATTTCTTATGTCATCTTAAACTCCATAGCTAAAATCTCTCCAGGATCCTTCAAGAAATGGAGTAAACACCACAGTTTTGGGACTTGCTCCAGGGAATGCAAGTTTCCTTTTGTGCATTGATCATCTGACAGTGTTCTGGAAATAATCTGACAGAAGTCTTTGAGCAGTATTGGTAATTCATAGCAATAGAATTATTTTTGAACATTCTTCTTCGAACACATAGAAGTAAGTGAGATGGAGCAGGATACTTGATGAGCCTATCCAGCTCATCTAGCAGATGGTCAATCTACTAGAAATTTAAATCTCTTTCTCCGTTCTAAGAAACGCTGCAACATTTATGTAATTAGAGGAGGTTACCATTCTGAAAGAATTTAAGCAGTGAGCCTCTCTGGGCTGACGATTACTTAAGTGTTACACTTTTTCCACTATTCATAATATGGGGAAAGTCATACAGAACTGCGGATATCTTGTTGTTTTGACTCTTGTTCAGCATCTGTTCCACTGCTTGTCCTTTGCCCTGCAGGACCACAGAGAAGGAGAAGTAGTTTCCCTCTCCAGAACGCACTGGAAGAAAACAAGGATGGTACTAGAAGAAGGGAGACTGAACTGATCTTTTGTGGAGAGCATGCATCTAACAACAGTCTAGTTCTTCAAAATGTCTCGCAATGGAGTTAGGTTTACATAGGAAAAATGAAGGCAGATGCTTCAAAGAATGGATGTGCATATCTATATGAGTATTTTATTTCTCTCTACATTCTCCCTTTCCTCCTGCAGGAGGTCTCATTTCTAAATCAAGGCCATTCAAAGACTTAAAAAATCTGTGACTGGGGACAGGACATATTACATTTCAAAGAAGCTTCTGTCTTGTTATGATGACTCTGTGATCATCACCTTGCACAATGGAGAAAACTGGGATAAAAGTATCTAATATTCCAGTTCACTCATACATATCATGAGCTTGTTTTACACGTTCCTAATAAAGAAAAGCATTTTCCTTAAGGGAGTTTGTAAATCAGCTAGAAGAGACTGAGAATGAAATACGCTGTTGTACTAGGCTTTGATTTACATTTTTCTATAATCTGTTCCAAAATGTGGAACATCAATTGGTGTTTTCTGAGTAGTAGCAGAAAGGTATAAAATTTTAAATTTTATTTATATGTAAATGAATAAACAGGGTGAGGGTTTGTTTGGTTTTTTGTTTTGTTTTTGTTTTTTTGTTTGTTTTTTAAAAAGTTTTTTTTAAATTTATTTGTGGAGTCTTTGACATTCCCAGACTCAGGTGTCTGGAGAATGGGAAGTAAGTATCTATATATGTTTCAGGATACATATTGGAGCCAATTTAAGTTTTTAGGAGTGGATGGTCACTTACTCCTTGGAGATCCTTTTCAGGGGGGACTAAAAACAGGATTCTGTCCTCTCTTCTGGCATCATTTCCTTTGGCCTTCTAAGCAAGCTATGCAGGACAGACTACTAGACATGACATTTATTCCTGTGTGAAATCCTTGAGGTTAATTAAGGTAATAAAGTGACTGAAAATGTCTCTGGGAGTAAAAACTTGCAGGAAGGGCACTAAGCTTTTTGTCTTTGTTTTTTAATCTTTTAAAATGGCAATATTTGTATTTGGTAGAAGAAATAGCTGTATAAAAGAAAATGAACATTCAGAGAATGCTTTGAAGATGAAAAGTGATAACTTTTTGAGATGATAGCATGAATTAAAAACTTTATAGAAAATCAATTCATATGTGATGAATCTTATGATGTTGTCTGCCCTTGCTGTAAGTTCCCTGTGAAAGTGTAGACCTTTCATCACCCTGAGTTGTTTGATTCTGTCCTTAATATATGTTGACTTAATCCTAAAATAAATGAAAGTTCAGAAGCAGGATTCTCTGTCACACATTGTATTATTTATTGGGATGCTGAATATGAAGTTTACCTGGGCAAATAAGTATCACTACCACATGTTCTTTTAACAAGAAGCTGTGGATGATTTCCATCTCCTTGTCTTAACTGGGAATCTGTGAATAAAACTATTTATTAACCTTTTAGAGAAAGTATTTTTAAAAATCCCAGCTGTTTCCTTTTTTTCAGAGATCAGTAACGAAGAAAATAACATCCTTTCTTCTCAGTCTTGTTCCCATTGCTCTGCATTGTGCAGCATGACCATTGGAACTGGCATTTCATTTAATTTTATGTGCAGTCTTGTTAGTAATCTTAGCAGAGAGGATTAGGGCTCTGTGATCTGCAGGGACTGAATGTGCATTTGCCTAGGCCTGTGGGAAGGACTGATGGCAGCATGGTGGGAAGAAAGCTTGGGGACCTGCAGCTGCAGGGCTGCCCTCTGTCACCTTTCACCAGTGCTGGCTGGAAGGGTTTTGGGCAGGCGCATGGAGTGTGTGGTGCCATTCTCAGGGGAAAAGGGAGCATTATTTGAGAGGGTGCTGCTGTGGTTGTAGATCACACTGATGTTTCCGTTCTGTCTTCCCCTCCCTCATATCTCCTTTGCATCCAGTCTGTGGCAAGCGTTACAAGAACAGGCCTGGGCTGAGCTACCACTATGCTCACACCCACCTCGCCAGCGAAGAGGGTGATGAAGCCCGTGAGCAGGAGACCCGCTCTTCCCCTGTCCACCGAAATGAAAACCACAAACGTGAGTAGGATTTTCCCTTTGCCTTTGAGATCCTTTTCAGGGGTGTTGCCTCCACCCTGTCTTTGCCTTGCGGAGGCTGGTGTTATTGCCTGGCTCAGTTGTGAGTGATTGGGACCTGGATGCTTGGAGCTAATCAGCCACAGCTCACGCGGGTGCTGCCTCAGCTAGTCAGAAATTCATTTCAAACCCAGCATTATCTCTGCAGCAAGTCACTTTTCCATTACTGCTCCTGTGGGGAGGAGGTGGCGAGGAGAAGGGGGAAAAGAAGAGATGCCCAACCTGCCCATCATCAAGCAGCCTCCCAGTGGCTCTTAGTAGGGATGCCAAGGAAATACACATCCAGTAGTTTCAGGGGGCTGCTTTGTTTTGCCTTTAAGTAAGAGATATTTGTCAGTGTCTCAGTTTTTTGGTATGAAAATAACAGCACCTTTCTCCCTTATACCTTCACCTGCTGCACAAGCAACTTACCCTCAACTTTGCCAAAAGCTGCTTCTTAGTTACAGTTTGACAAAATCTATGAAAACACATCAGTACTGATCTGCAACGAGAAAGGCTGGCACATGAGGGGAGAATGTGCCTCAATTCCCCACACTGGTACAACGCTGAAAGAAATCTTAGTGGTCTGAATTTTTATGTGATGAACCACATATGCTCAGTGTGAACATACGGTCCATCCCTCTGTTTGACTGTCCTTTCTGTGCTCCTTAGGCACAGAACAGGAAGTCAAGGAGACTGTGTTCTATTACTGATTTTTGCAAGTCTCTAATCCCCTGTTTCTCAGTTTTCTGGGGTGCAATACTATGTGATGTTTGCTGTGACCTTGGGATTTGCTTAGAAAGCTTTGTTAGCTTTCAAAAAGCTCTTTTGGATCAGCACGTGATCTGTGTTATTTTAGTTCAAAGTAATAAAGCAATAAAATGCTTATAGGGAAAAAAAAATATGCAGGAAAACACTTTCTGATACCTTTTGAACTGCAAGAAATATGGAAGTAGGAAAACATTTTTTTTCTAAGCAGTATAATTGATAATTGTCCCCAGGGAGGTGTGGGAGGGGGTTTCCTTCCTCCAAAGCATCTGCTACTAGCCAGTGTCTGAGCTTGAAGGACTGTTTAGTGTGATCCCATTTGGCAAGCCCTATGTTTCTGTCACTTTTATGCTCTACCTTTCAGTTATTCACGTTTTGTAGATACGCAGCAAAAGTAATTTTGACTCCTCCAGCTGTTGATAAACTTGAGCTGTCAATGCACTAAGAGTGACTGCTTGGGCAGGCAGGAGAATGTCAGTGTTCAGCCAGTAGCTTTTGTTTGCTTAGCATTTACATCAGCTTTGGGGTTTTTTTGTTTGGTTGGTTGGTTGGTTGGTTGGTTGGTTGGTTGGTTTTTTCCTGTGCCTGCAGTAGTCAGTAATATTTGCATACCTGAGAGGAATGTTGCAAGTCTGTATTGAATTAATATTGATAATGGCCTTAAAATACACGCCCAAAAGAAGAAGGGTAGTGTCCCCTGCCCTGAATTCAGCTCGACATAGGTGCCAAGGGGTCACAGTCCTTGTGTCTCTGATGCTTAGGAAATGATAGAAGTTAGCAAGAAGAGCTAGAAAAGCTGTGGTAAGGTTAGGAGCAGCTGACTTTGGCCCATGATAAAAAAGGTGTGTTATACACTGTGGGAAAGAGTAGCACGAGAGCTGCTTGGGCTTGTGTTCCCCCAGAGCTCCTAAGGAGTGCATGTGGCAAAGGGAAGTTGCTGACACACAGATCCTCAAGCAGGCAGAAGTTTAGAACCATTGGGGTAAACCTCTCTGATGCCCAGATTCCTGAGTGGAAAGAATAACCAGCCAGGAGCCAGTGAGGTATGGGCAACAGCCATGCAAATGTGCAGATCAGCCTTGGGGAAAGTCCCAGATGCTGGAAGGTAACTGTCCCAAATGGCTTAGCTGTCGCAGTGGCTGCTTGTTCCTTTTTGCCTGTTTGTTTGTTTACAAAGCCTTGAGCTCAGATCTTGCATCTTTGCTCTTCCACTTGGCGATATTTAATTTATGCTGCCATTTATCTTCCATGTGAATGCTAATTGTCCACATTGCTAATGTGCAGTCATTAAATGGTCCCTTTGTACAGGGGGGCACAGACTGGGGAGCCAGAGCATCCGATCCTTCCTCTCCCGTAAGAACTGTTAGGCATGTGTTATGAATTAGATTTGGCAGGTCTGCAGCATCGTAGCTCTCCAGCTTCAAGAGTCCTCTCTGCATTGGCTTGCGGGGTGGGGGAGATGGGAGGGAGGGAAGGCAGAGGGATGTTATTCCAAACAGCTAATCTGCAACCCACTGAATAGGAGGATCAGAGATATGGTGTAGAGTAGGATCTGGTTATTTGCCGAGCAGTGTGTCAGAGATATGAGCAGCCAGATTTAGAAAAGGCAAGGCAAATCAAAGGCAGCCATTTGGAATTTGTTGTGTTGTGGGAGGTGAGCACCAGGTCAGTAAAGTTCAGGTGGGTGGCTGCAGCATGAACTTCCTTCCTTTGTACCCACGTCTCCTCTACAGCTTTCACTCCTTGCAGAACCTGCACTAACAGCAGCCCTGGTGATGCAGGAAGGAGCAGGGCTTCTTCAGGATTCAATATTGATGCCCTAACTGGTGCCAGATCAAGAGCTGAAAGGCTCTTGTTTTTCTGCATATTCAGTCCCCTCTATTTCATGCACAGACCAATTTGAGTAGGTAAAAAAATTATCCAGAAATTGGAAAAGAGATGTAGATAGGAGGAACCTACCTAAAACTGAGAATCACTGAATAGGTGTGCATCAAAGAACTGGGACTGGCCCAAGTCCCACGTCTCACCTCCTTGGCACATCTCACTGTCCTTGACTGCGTAGAAGGTTTGTCTGTTTACATCTCTTTACATCTCTCTCTCCTTCTGTCCTTCTTTCTCACATATAGATTACCTGTTGCAACATGAAAGATAGTTCAACAGTCTTCTCTGGCCTTTGCCTTTCTGAAAACACCCTAGCCTGTGTTCTGTTTGAGCTTTAGTGGCTTGCTTTGTATGCTTTATCTAGCCCTTTGACACAAATAAATAGCCCTTCCTCAGTGTCTAGTCTTGCCTCTGCCTATACGCACATTTATTTCTGACCTACTCTCTGATTTTTTTACCTGAGTATTGAACTGCGAAAAGGAAATTATAGAAAACCCATTAAAAGTCAATATCCCCTTTCCTCAACTCCACTGAAAAAATAAATGATCCCACACCATTCTCAGACTGTTTCTCTGCTGGCTTTTCCTCTACATGTTGGCACCGAGACCGTGAGATTTGTGAGCCCAGGGTGCATCCAAGACTGCCACAAAACACCTGCTGTTTTATTCCATCTCTCTGCATGGGTACAGGCCAGCTCTGGGGGCAGCTGGTGCTCACAAATTTTGAGACACTTCTGATATAGGAATTACATTAGACTTCTATCTATTGAAATGTGTCTGTGAATGAGTGCACTAGTATAAATGCTCTTCCTTAATTCCTGGGAGAATAGGATAGTGTGTCTACATGGAGAAAAACTTCCTCTTCTTTAAAGGAGAAGAGTTTTCAGTGGCATTTTGCTGTGTGAAATGTTGATTACAGGCGGCTGTGCAGAAACAGCAACTGAACAGGATCTTATGCCCACAAGTACTTTGGCCAATGACAGTCCGAAATAAAGTACATTGTGCAGGCTGTCACTGGCCTCACTGCTTAGTGCAGGTTGATCCATTGTGCAGTACATGTAGTTAAGGAGGATGCATTCCTGTGCCCTCCTGCCCCTCTGCTAGTTTAAGCACGTGCCCTGCAAAGCCACCTGTGTACATTATTTCATGACATCGGCCTGGTGTGCCCAGTTCCATCCCAGATTTTATTATGTGGATAAATCTCTACTGGAGAGACCAGCCAAAGTTGTTTGTGTACTCTAAGCATAATTGGATACCCGGTCTCCAGAGATAAAAAATTAATGTGCTAACCTCAGTGTGCCTCCAAGCTGTCCTCCAGCTCCCCCACACAGTCATCTTTGAAACATTTTTATTTCCATCCAGGCAGGGGGCTGGCCATGAATAAATGACGAGAGTCAGCCCCTCAGTTGGAGACGAGCTGTTTGTTCCTCTCCACAAGCAGCATCAATTTGAAAAGCTACATCAAGCCTACTTTTTCCCTGCCTCAGTGCTGATCCTTGCTGGGGCCATGGTGGGAGCTACTTCTGTATGCAAGGATGCATCAATGCCCACCTTGCAACAAGATACCCTGCAGCAGGTGCTTTTCAGTGAAAATATGTACATTACCTTGAGTTGACTTCTTAGTCATTTAATCTGTTTGGGTTTTTTTCTCTTTTCAGAGTTTGTTTTCATAAGGAAAATCACTCAGAATGCTAAAAGAAACAGTAGTGATTGGGGAGTTTGAACTGTGTAAAGATTTCCCTTAAATCCTGTTTGCGGCTGTAAATTACTGAGACTTTTGTGCCTGCATTTTGCGTTGCTGAGTTAAAAACAGATCAGTTGTTTGGAATTATGGCATAGTGGAAAATCCCAAACTTGTCTCCTATGTACAGGGACCCATAGGGGACTTTTTTTTTGTTTTGTTTGGAGTCATGGGGTGGTTGTTTTGTTAGTTTGGTGTTTCTTTTCTACACTGCCTGGACAGGGACTAAAATGTTGCTGTTGGTGTGCCACTGTCATTGAAGAGAAGCACCAAGTGCTTCTCAGTAGTTTATGGGAAAATATTTCCAATCTGACTTAGTAGTTTTTGAAAAACATGTGTTGCTTCAACAGCACATCAGCTCTTGATTTAGGATAGTATCATTTATGTATTTATATTTTTTCCTTTTTCTGCTATTTCCCTCCTTTTTCTGCCTTTTTTTCCCCTCCTCCATGTAAAATTTAAACCAAGTAAAATCCAAATGCTTTGACTGAATTTGAACTGAATAGATGCTCTCTGCCTTCTCACACTCTTCCAGTGAGTAATTTCCAGATCCAAAGTCTACAAGATGTTGCAGAGACCCAGTTCATGGCACTGGCCATTCTCACCTGAATACTGAGGGATGCTGCCAGATGGGGCTCTACATTGGGCATTACAATCCCTTCTTGAGGCGGGATATATTCCCTTAGCCGATGGAAATAGTGTGTTTCAGTGACCAGGCGCCAAGTCTCAGGATAGGTACCCCTCAAAGTCAGAAAATCTGTATGTTAAGATGTCAGACTCTTTTGTCTGTCTTCACTCTTTTGTCTGTCTTCCTATTCTGTATCTCCTACTATTTATGTTCATGAGGCACTAGACAGTTACAATATTTTACTGTGAGCAGTGGGGTTTTGGCTGATGCTTTAGGTGTTCCTGCAGAAGACTCTATAAGGTCAGTGCACAGAGTTTCTATGAAATGCTGCCTTAAGGTGGAGGAACACTGATTCCCCAAATCTACTGAATCTAATCAGTTGATGCTGTATTTTCCAGCTACCTAGCTCACCTTCCAGCTCTTTCATTAGCTGTTCAACTTAAGGGCCACACTGATTCCTGTAAAAGAGATGATCAAATGATCTTTCTTTCCCCACACTTAGAGGCTTCCTCTGACTTCTACAGACTTACCTCCTTTTCCTAGCACTTCTTGTAGTGGTCCTTGGCTGTGCTTCTCTGTGAGCAGGGGCTGTAGGAAAGGCAAACCTTTCAGAGTTGCTAAAAGCTTGCAAAAGCAACAGCTTCTTCTATCCCCACACGACCAGATAACTCAAAAAAGGAGAGAAAATCCAGTGACTAGAGAGACCTGGCAATACTTTGGGTGGATGGTTTGCAGCACCTCTCAGTAGCATATCCTGCTTCTCTGGCTGCCAGCAAAGGGCATGCCCATCCCGTGCGGGGGAGTGCAGCGTGGGGAGCTGGAGCTAGTGGAGGCCATAGGGCTATGCAGGCTGATTAGCACGACTCTGGGAACAGAACACCAGCCGTTTCCCAGCGTTACACCCAAGTTCCAAGTGTGTTTGGTTGAAAACAGCACCACATCAACACAGACGTGCTGCCTCCAGCCTGAGCTGCGCTTGCAGCCTGCTGCAGGGCCCTGTATCAAGTGCCCCAACACTTCCCGGTTTAGGGCCAGCCAACATGCTTATCTCTGGTGTTAACAACAGAGTAACTGACTGGCCATTTCCTCTCATTCAGTTTGATTTACACTTCTTCCTGAAAAACTGCAATGAAAAACCCATGCACTTAATTCACAGTGAGGAGTCCCCAGAAATGGCCATGCACATCCCTGCCTGGCTGCGTACGTGTGAGAGAGCAAGAGCCTTGGGGGCACTTCAGCTGTGCGTGGCCTGTTCCTCACCACACCAGCAGTTGTGTTCTTTTATTGTTCCTTCCCAGGGCAGGGTCTAGCCCTGAGCGCAGAAGCAGCTCCCCAGTCCACCTCTCTGCCCTACCATTGCTTGCTGCACCCAGCAATGACAGGGGCAGAAGGAGGTGCATGCCCAGCCAAGCCATCTCCCTCCTTTTCCATCAAGGAAAGGCACAGTCCAGGCACTGCTTTTCTTTTGCCTTCTCCTTAAAGCCATGTTTTCATTTAATCATCACAGTGTAATTTCTCACATAAGCCTGCCTCCCCTGCCCCGAGCCATTGTGAGCAGCACACGGAGAGGCCGCGCTGCGATTCCTTCTGCCGAGGCGATGAGGCGATAGCAGGTGGCAAGGCCAGCGGCAGCCAGCCGGGGCCTACCGGTCACCATGGAGACGGGCCAGGCCTGCCAGGGAGGAGCGCTGGCAGCAGCGGGGGCGAGGACAGGCACATGGAGCCATAGGTTGGGATTATAAGTCACCAAGGCCTCCAAGGGGCTTGACAACCGCAGGCACAGGCTCTTGGCTGGCGTTCTCCTGCTCAGGCGGCCAGACATTGGACTTGCCTTTTGCCAGGGAGAAAAAGGGAGGAGCTGGAAAGGAAAACTGGCCCGTCTCAGACAAAGAGTCTTGTAAATTAAACAAAAAAAACAACAAACAAAACCCCAACAAAAAAAACCAAATCCACCCCTTTTCCCTCCATCCTGAAGGGCACCGACTTGATTCAGGCCTACATGCAGGGTTCTGCGATCTCCATTGTGCTCTGAAGATCCTTGTTTCAAACAGAGTAAATAGCCTGATTCAAAGCCTTTTGAATTGAATTGAAAACCTCCAGCGGGCTTTATAGGTTTTGGATCAAAACCAGAAGACACAGGTAAGAGCTGGACAAAATGTGCTAGGAAAAATCCCTTTGTGAGTGCATATATCTCTGACTGTAGCCAATTCACTGTAATCATTGAAATAAATGATGCACAGCTCCACACCCCAGCAGCAAGGCATGCACTCTACACAGTCTCCGTAGCCTTCCCAGTAATGTGGATATGACAAAAAAAACAGGGATAAAATGCGGCCAAACCTAGATGCATATCTTAAATTGTGATTCGGTATTGTGCTGTATTACCTACAGGCTGAAGAAATATATGTGACTCTGATTAGTTACTGAGGAACAGAAAACCAGTTTTTCTTTTAAGTACTGGTTCCACCTCCCTAGTTTTTGAAGATTGTGATCCAAATAATCAAAATAATTTCACTTAGAAATCAGAAAAATGGAAAGATACAAGGTTCTATTTGTTTGGGTGTTTGTCTGTATGTATTTAAGGGTCACATTTTGAAGAAAAACTATTTAAAATATCTATATTCTGAATTTTCTGTTTAAAAAACAGAGACAAGAATTCCTTCTTCTGAACTTGTATTCCATTCAAGATATTCTCTGCAGCCCTGAGAAGTAGAAAACTCAGATTTTTATTGAGTCATGTGGCTCCAGGAGATGATGTAGAAAAGAAAATTCCTTATTTCTTGATGTTATTTCATTATAAGCAGCTTGCTTTTATTATTAAACTGAAACTATGAGGAAGATAACTTACAGGGTATTTTTGGTTTCTTGGGATGGATGAAGGGAATCTAGAATTCTGTTTAGAGCCCCTGCCTTCAAAATCAAGAATGCACAGAAGTTATTTTATATATTTAAACCCAGCTGACTTGTTTAGTTTTCATGTTTTGTCTACAGAACAAAGTTACTGTGTGATATACTACATAATTTGTTTAATTTACCAAACTTACTTTGCAAAAAGACTACTGTGAATGATGATACCATAATTGAAGTAGTTCTTTATTCTGCTCAGCTTGTTATAGCTTGAAATTAACTTGATTAGGCTAAGAAGAAAAAAAAATGTTTCAGAATTAGTGCATACCAAATTTATTTGGAAATATTGACTTTATTTTCACTCTGCATTCTGTCTTCACATGAATCACCTTTCAGGTTCAGGGAAACTATTATTTGAACTGTGCAGATCTTTCCATGTCTCTCCTTAATCCATTTTTAAAATTTTAAAGTATTTTTTAAAAATTGTATACTCAGTTTTGGGGGAGATGTAGATGAAGACAGGGCCTTTGATGAAACTTGAAAACAACACTGAGCTGAAATGGCAAGAGGCACTGATTTAAATACACCTCCTATGAGCACACCTTAGCTCAGGCAATACTCAAAGCTCCTCATAGCTTTTGATCTGTTGTTGCAGTTTGCAATGTAAAAGAAAATCAGAGTAGTTTTGAGTAAGTTAGGACATGACCATGGCTGGTTTTCAAGCCTTTGCTTTAAAACAGTTTCTAATTCTGGCTGAGCTTTTTCTTTTTACCAAATCCCTGGAGGCAGTCACCTGATCTAAATGATTCAGCTCTCTGCTAGTGAGTTACTTCTTGCTAGCTGAGTTGTTTGGCTTAAACTAGCACCTTCTACTTGTTGATTACCTTATGCAAAAAGTGAATACCTAGTTAATTACTATGTCTCAGATGAAAAGCAGGAACATTACTCCCTAGGAAATTAAATGGTTTTTCTTGTGAATCCATTCCCATAGTTACTTTTGTAAGTAGTTTTATTGATTTAGGGGTGAGATTAGGGTCGGGCTTTTCCTGCACGATACCCTGTTCATGAAGATTGCACATTAAATCTTGCCATTTTTCCTTTGTTTCCTAATTCCTTCATCATTTGTTAATGACAGCAAAATAGAACTAGAAACTACAAGGATATATGCAAAAAAAGTTCCCTTGAAAGTAAGAACTCTGCTTGCTATCATCTGAAAATCTTTTTATTCTCAAACCTTCTGTGATTTAGCCTGTGACTTAATTCACTGTACGGTACTGACCAAGAAAATAAGCTTAAGTCAGGTTTGATTCTAGTTTTTGCACCCGTTAGAACAAAAAAAACCATTGAAGAGAATAACATTCCCTGCCTTATTTGGCTCTAGATACATCATTTAAGATATCATTGATGTAACTTCGGGAACTTCTCATCTGTCTATGACTTTTCAGGCCTGGTATCTCTATCACACTCTACTGAGCCAGGTTAAAAAGTGAGCACATAGACACATTAAAAATTAAATAAATTGGAAGAAAACAAAGACGAAAAGAAAGTAAAATAAAAGAGAGAAGAGAAGAGAAGAGAAGAGAAGAGAAGAGAAGAGAAGAGAAGAGAAGAGAAGAGAAGAGAAGAGAAGAGAAGAGAAGAGAAGAGAAGAGAAGAGAAGAGAAGAGAAGAGAAGAGAAGAGAAGAGAAGAGAAGAGAAGAGAAGAGAAGAGAAGAGAAGAGAAGAGAAGAGAAGAGAAGAGAAGAGAAGAGAAGAGAAGAGAAGAGTGATCAAACCCCATGTTTGGGAGTCTGGGAGAATCCCTTCAGCTTTATCACACCTAGCAAATACCCTCCACCTCTCCCACACACTGCAGATGAATTGATCAGTGTATGTATTTTCAAGTTTCCCTGTTACCATTTCCAGTTTGACGGTCAGTGGATCTTATGGTCATAATCCATATTGAAAAAATTTAAGTCAGTATAGGCAGAGTGTTAACTACACCATTATGAGAAGTGGTAGAAGTGGAGCTCTTTCTTAAGTCTGCTGGCTGGCATCCTGACTGCTTGTTTTTATTTGTGGCCTCACCACAGAATCTGTGTGTGTTTGAGAATAAGCCAGTTTACCACTCTACCTCCAAGTTTTTCAGCTTTAACATGCAATGCAACCTCACCATGAGACTTAATTAGGGTCCAGAACACTTTGTTTAGAGTCAATGGCAAAAGAGGCTTTTGACCTCACTGAAGGTTAATAATAGGATCTTGATATCTGTAAGGCACTTTAAGACACTTGGATGAAAGGTGAAATAATGTAATAAGGAACAACAACAAAAAAAGTCACTGAATGCTGAGCTCGCTGAGTTTGCATTGCACGTAGCCTGTCTGTAGATGCAGAATAATATAAAGAGGTTAATTACTTAACTTTTTCAAAATGGGGCTGCAGTGGGAAATATAAATGCTAGGGAGGTCTGCTTTTTATACACAAAATATGTACCAGCAGCAACTTTATGATCATTTTGTTACAACTCTTAAAATGAGCCGTGTGCTAGACTTCCACCTGGTTCCTGTTCTTTTTTTGCTTATCTTGCACGCGTGTATTAAATGCCTTTCTGGAACAGACAAAATGCTAATCTAACACTGGGAGCTTTTCTTTTTTTTTTTTTTGAGAGCTGGGGATCTGTTAACCAGGATCATTTCAGAGCAAAGTCTATTGTTTAGTAAACACTCTCAGGGTCTCCATGACCACGGAGGAAGATTGTGATGTATTTGCAGCCTTATGGGTTTTAATTTTCTTCCTAATTTCACCTTACCTGGAACCTTTCAGTTACCAATCTCCAAAAATTCAGCAGATCAACATCTGGAAGTAAATTAATAACTGGATGCACCCAAACCAGAAAAGCAGATTGAACATGGAGGAAATTTTAATTTTAAGTGTATGTCTTGGACTGCTACCAGAAGCCCTTTAGAATGTCATTGTTCTTTGGGAGAAATTTGAATGTGGACAAAAAGATCATTAATAAAGGCTGTCAAAACATCTGTTAAAAATCTGAAAGTTACAAAATATGCATTAAAAAGATAATTAAATAGAGATGGTACAGTTTAAAGTTCTTCATTTTCTCATTTGTAAAATTCTTCATGTGGTAGGCTTAGGCCAGGTATACTTACTGGTATATAACTAGATTTATTAAGTCAAAGAGAAGGAAAAAAGACAAAGACCAACCATTACCTCCACTCCCTTCCCCAGCTCATAGTTAGAATGTACAGGAAGATGTTTTCCCTCTCAGGAGAGCAGAGGAGGAAAATGGCAGCTGTGAGCAAGAAAAAAAGGACATTGCTGTTCTGCTCAACTAAGAGGAAGGCAGAAGACCTCTGCTCTTCTCTCCTTCCTAAGGAATCTGTCTCCTCCTCTACTTAAGATCAGTGTGTGTCTGCTCCTTTCCAAGTACTCCTAGCTGCAAAATAATAATACAATCCTGCTCCTTTTTTCTTGGCTGAAAGAGTTTTTAACTCTGGTGGTTGGGATGTCTGCCCCAGGCTCACTCTGCACCTGTGGTGGGTGCTGGGGTAGTGTCGGACCGTTCCTGCTCATCCCAGGGAACGTGACTGCAGCAGGTGGCTTAAGTCTTGGGTGAAATATCCCCAAATGGCTTTGCCTATGAATATTCAGGGGCTTTTGAACCAACCTTCTGACTAAGGACACCCTGCTACTTAGAGATGTAGTCCCCTAAAAAGCTACTCGAAATAAAACCAGTAAGGGTAGCTAGCCCCCCATCTTCCCACTGTTGATTTTTGAATTCTGAAAACTGTATTTTTCCTTTCTGACTTTGTATTTTGTGCGTTTATGATGATGACTGCTACCTGAGAAACCAAGTTTGGCTTACTGACAACATAGGTCTTATTCTGCATTAAGGATTGCCTCTATACCTGTATGTGTTACAAGTCCCTGAACTGTAAATGCGTATCTGGAAGCACATCCTTGAGAGGGAGCAGCCTGGCTGAGATTATAAAGGAAATGGTGAAGAGCATTTCAGGAAAAATAGGTACAACCCAGGGTGTACTTAAAATGGAGGTGGTTTATGCAGTTCACTTTTTATTCTGATTGACAATGTTTTGGGAAGACTGGCCTGCAAACTCACTGAGCTAACACCATATTAAGGATTAGGGGCAAATGTCCAAATGAATGCGCTTTTAGTAAATCTGATTTCTAACCCAACTACAGCCCAGAAAGGACCGGACGGGGTCATCATTCCCAATAACTACTGTGACTTCTGCCTCGGAGGCTCCAATATGAACAAAAAAAGTGGCCGGCCTGAGGAGCTTGTATCATGCTCAGACTGTGGGCGCTCTGGTAGGTGACTCCTTCTTGCATCTTTCCTGTACAAAAGCATTTGTGTGATTTGGTTTTTGCACCTTCTGAAGATTTTGAAGAAAGGCAGCATATTTGGGAAGGGATAGAAGATGGAATCTTACCTCTTCTCTGTGTTTGTGGAAAAGGATGACTGAAAAAATTTATATCATAAACCCCATTGTTGGAGTCACATTTTTAAGCTAATGGGGTCTTATGAAATAATGAAGTTTTAATGAATTTATTGGCTTTTGGGAACATTGGTACATGTAATAGTTGTTCTTCACATGGAAGGAGAAAATCTTATGACCATTTTAAAGAATGGTCTCTGTCTTTAAATGCTGCAATTACAACTATAAATTACTTACAAGATTTATGAAAGTTGCATGACAAGCATTCCCATTGATTACACATTTCATGCATTTCTTCATCCAAAATAGAAAGAGGGAGAAAATTACAGGGTAGGTATGGGGGTAGCTGTCAAGAATTATCCTCTTACAAGATGACTATCATTAGTTTTGTTTAAAGATGTTTTTATTTCTCCCTTTTCTTCCCTTCTCTCTTTTTAAATGTAGGCAATTGTGTCTTTCCCATTCTGAGTTGTCTTTATTTCTGGGCTGTTGTTTTCTTCCTTCCTTTCTTTTTATTTATTTTTTCTTTTTCTTTTTTTGGAAAATTTTATACCAGCTGAACAGTTATTTATAGCTCGTGTAGGAGGTAGTAGTGGTGGTAGAGGGAATGGGAGACCTTTAACAACTGCATGTTCCAGCTTTGGTCCAAGTTTCCACTTGTGGTATTTTTGTATAGTGATGATGCTAGTGGTAATAAGCTGATCATATAGAAATCTGAAAACCAAAGAGGCCTTGAAATTCAGTATGAATGCTGCTCCTTCTATGCTGTAGTCACTGAAAGATGTCTGTTGCTTCGTGGCTGAAATGTGATGTGGAATGTTCTCATGCCAAGGAAATGGCCTTTTTATGCTCCTGCTGAAATTCGTAGTAAGCCTATTACCACATTCAGTGGGAGAACAATTAGACTCTCCCTGAAATTGCCTTCTGCAGTTGTCGTGACCTCTGAAGATATTCTGAAATGATACTGGTCACCAGGGGATCAATGGCAACCCCTTTGGTTTTCTCCAGGGGCATCCTTACGAATGCTGTGCAGTTAGAGACACGGACCTTTTAGTGTACATGTGATTGCTTCTAATAACGGAAGGGGGAAGTCCATGGGGTCTGTGGTGCCATCTTGGAACATCATTGCCCTTCGCCTTGACTGTTATATTTCAATATAACTAATTTCAGCATTGTCCTGATATGGCACAGTGAGACGGATCCATATTTTATTGCTACTTAAACATTGCTATGGTGATTATATCAGAATGCAACACAAATACATTAATTCCCTTGATTCCTTAGTGTGATAGAACAAGTAGATTGGCCTGTAGCCTAAACTGTGCAAAATCAGTTCCATTAAATGCTATTCTTGTACAAATTCAGACCCACTTGGGTCATTCATAGGGTCTGCAATGCTGTGACTGATGTGTGATGAAAGTGATTAAGGTATAACCACACACTAATCTCTAAACTAAAACAACGAAACCTCTTTGGTGTCTGCTATCTTTCTCTTTTATAATTATGGAGAACATTTTCATTACACTGAAAGAGAGGTCATGGAAATGATATTGTTTCTTCTGTTCACAAAGTCAGTAAAATCACATTTCTACAATATGGTTTATCTGCCAATTATTTTGTTATATCCAGTTTCTTTTTTGTGAACAGGATTTACTTCTTTCTGTCTTAAGCAATGCAGTGTACTTGTTATATGGCTGATTTCTGTAGCTGGAGCAGGGACCCAACAATTGGTTGCTTAATACCATGCTACTGTTTGTGAATAACAAAATAGCTGTTCCCTAAAATCCCACACTTTAGTTTTGCTGGAGCACAAGAGATACCTTTTTCTCTACCTTCCCTGAAGAGGGAATTTGAAGGTCGTACTATTAATCACATAAAAAGTTTGACTGAGAGAGAAAGCAAACCTCAGTTTCACAGATTTCAGTATCTGACTTCTCTTTTTAGGAGTCTTCTAATGGTTATTGTTGCTGTTATTGATATTCTGTGTGGAGAATTTCCTGTTCCATTTTGAAAGTTGGATTGACTCACACAAATTTGAACTTTTCGGTGTCTCCCAAGATGGGTTACTCCTCATCTCAGTTGTTTTAGTTGTTGAACTGTATATATTAGTTTGGGGGTTTTTTTAATTTTTGAAGGACATGCCATGAAATTTGTATTAAAGTATTGATTTAGGTTACTTTCACTTGGTCTTCAAAATGTATTTCATTTTGTCTACAGAGGAGGTTCTTTAGGATCAGGGATAAAAAGTAGTCCTGAGGTTGATGAGGTGTCTAGTGGCTTACATTTCTAAAGCAGAAAATTTGTGACTGTTGATGCCATTGTCCTTAGAACTAACAGTGTCTCATTTCTTATATGGTCTAAAAATATTTTAAAATTGATCTAAGTAATAACGAGGAAATATTTTACTGTCTTTTGAAGAGAGGAAAACATGATTAACCCTTTCGCTGCTGTAGCTATGGGCACCTGTGGTGTTTGTAGATTTTTTTTCTTCGGAAGAGAAACTGATCCTTTGTTATTTTTCTTACTGCAGTTCTACCTATGCTATGTTGTTGGGTTGCGCGGGCACACACAAGCACACACCTATGAGCTTGATAGTCTGACTTGTTTAATGATAATGAAAATGATGAAAAGAATAATGATGATGATGCCTGTTGCTTAACCCATGTGCTGATATATTCATCATACATGTCAGCTCATTTGGGAAGAGAAGGCAGGAGGGACGAAGCAGCGCCAGCACGCACTACGGAGGACTTGTTCGGTTCCACGTCAGAAAGCGACACCTCGACCTTTCATGGCTTTGACGAGGACGATGCAGAAGAGCCTCTCTCGAGCCGAGGAGGTGGCTGTGGTGGCAGCTCTCCCTCTGCAGACAAAAAGGGCGGCTGCTAAAATAACTAAAAAGACACAGAAACTCTGAGCTGTCCTTTTTACTACTAAGATTATTACCTTTTTCTTTTTTTTAAATTTTAGGTCCTCTTGGGTTTTTGGTTGGTTGTTTCCCCTCCTCCCCTCCTTTTTTTTTTTTTTGTTATTTTTGTTATGTTTTCCCTGTTGGGCATACACTGAAAGCACAAGCATTTAAAGCTCTTGACAACTACTTTGAAGAGACAGAAGGTTTTTGATTTTCCTGTTTTGTTTTGTGGGTTTTTGTTTTTTTTTCATTTTAATTTGGTTTTATCCCACCTCTCCTCTTTCTCTTTCTCTTTGGAAACATAAAAAGTGGATTTAATATTTTTTTTAATAGTGAGCAGAGTTGATTTTCTTGTCTTTTAATATATATATCAGCAAACCACAAAAAATACAGATGGGTTGGAGAACAGAAAGCAAACCCAAATAGTTTTTTTTAATTATTATTATTTATATATTCTATATATTATTAGAAAAACTACTTTTTAAATAAAAAATAGAAAAAAAAACCAACAAAAAAGCAATGGATGTCTACTTGATAACGGAACTGTTTCTAGAGAACCACTGTGGGCGGACTTTATCAGGGGACAAGGAAACCCTTGATGTGATGGCTTCTGCGTTTCGAGATTTTGCACTTACTGTAGCATGTGAAGTCTGGCTCTTCTCATACATCTGCTACGCTACAGCCTGAAAATACAAGCAGCACCATCGAAGACCATGGCCTTGGGGAACACATTTTCACATTTCCATCTCCTTTGGACACCTTTACACTCAACAGATCTCTTCCTCTCTGCACATCTTCGTGTCTTCCCCACACCGTTCTACTTTTTTTTTTCTCTTCCTTCACCTTTCACTTGATGGACAGCAATTTCCAATCATAGGGATGGAATATGAATGGCAAGTCATAGACATCACAGACAAAACAAATGGAGGAGCAGAATCATGGAAGAAATTACATGGAAAAATACCTCACCTATACTTTTCTTTCCAATTTTAAATTTCAATTCACAGCATTTTTTCCTGTGTTGCCCTGTTTTTTTCTCTCTGTAGTGTCTCATGAGACACTTCATTTGCTTTTTAATAGCTTCTTTTGAAATAAACCAAAGCAATACTAATTAAAGTTCCAAGGGCAATGGAGAAGAGAGTGACTCCCTTCCCAGCGACTTTCCCAGAAAGGAGGAAACATGCAGCAGGATTTGAAAGGTATGTCCGAGCTGAAATGTCTTTCACTCAATTGTGAAATTTCTGTGCCCTGGATTTTCAACAGACTCCTGACTGAACTTTGTTGTAGAAGCAAGTCCCATGGATTAAATCGTATTATAAGTATGTGCCACATTCACGCCCATGGTGAAGCTAATGGAAGTTTTGTGGGAGCAGGATCCAGACTTGTGTGCAGTCAGAAGTGATGCAAAAGGAGTCAGTGTGTAGTTATGTTTTGTTGTTCTAATGCAGGCAAAAATCTCCCTGGAGCAGGGGCAAGGTTAAGTTCTAAATATCTATTTTTACTGATGTACATAATGCAAACAGGGTGAAATCATGACCTGATTTCAGATAAAGGCAAAAGAAACATTTCTCTGGACAGCGCCTAATCCTTAAACTGTAGGTGTGTGTTATTGATACCAGAGTAAAAGTCTCAGCCTTGCAATAAAGAATTTGGATATGTGTAATGAAAGAAGCCAGACCAAATGGACTCAGGTTTTCCTGCTTCTTTGCTAGGGTGGCCTGTCTATGAGAGCAATTTCAACTCCCTCTCCCACCCTCCAACCTTGTAGAAAAAAGAGAAACAATTCAGTCTCTTGATTTTTTTATTGTTCTCTTTAGACATGGAATGAGCAGTGGCCAAATTCTGCTTTTGAATACACAGGCCTACATCCAGAATATAAGATAACCGATGTCTAGATTACATTAATAATCTGCCTTCAGGATGCTGTTAGAAAACATTACAAATACCTCTGTGTGTGTATACCAAAGGACAGTGCATGCCAGAGCCACGCACACTTGCCAGGAGAGAGCCTTGTTTAAGCTTTCCCCATTTTGATAATCCTTTTCTTTTGCTATTGTATTTCTCCTGATTTATTATAATCAATCAAGTGTCAAATCAATTCTATGTTGACATAATCCTGTCAATGAGAAGTGTGCTTTAACTGATAAAAACATTCGTTTCTTCCACAACCAGTCCTTTTTTTTCCCTCTGAAATAGTGCAAGATAAATATAAAATGTTTTACTACTCTTCTGTATTTACTAAAGCTCAGTCCTTGCACCACTTGAATTAGACAGCTGAAACCTACCCAAGTACATCTTTCTGAAGAACTCCAATCACTGCATAAACTGCAGAACAGGCATACTCTAAATGGAGTTTTTCCAAGTGGAGTCCTTAACATTGTCTTTTGTGAACCATGCCTAACGCATTCTGGGCTCTTTTGGAATACGAACAATGATCAGATGCCCATAATTCATTAAGTCTTGACTTAGTTTCATAAATGCAGTTACTATAACAATGCGTACAGTCTTAATCCTTTTGCAACCAAACCACCCATCTTTGTGACAACTTAGTAGCACAGTACCCTCAGAAAGAAGCCACAACAGCTCACAAAGTGCATGAAAATTGCCAGCTGGCATTTATTACAGATAGCATAGAAAATATCCTCAGTTATTTATGTCATTAATGTGTATATGGACACTCACTTGTTCAATATAGTCCTGAGAGACCAAGTAAGGTAAAATTAATTCACTGTTATGTAGTGAGAATAGCTCTTGAATTCCTCAAGATGTCTTACAAGATTGAGATAACCAACATGAGTTTAGTCCAGCAGGCTGAGCAGTGTGGTACTGACCATAGGAAGGCATTGATCATAGCAAGGAAATTAGGATGCAGAGTTGGAAGCTAAAAGAGTACTTGTTTAAGCTAGGTTGTAAAGTAGTGTTAATGGTGAATATTGCACGGAGTGTTGACATGGAGATGAAATATTCTCAGGACATGTAGTGCTGGAGTGAAGGCTGGGAACAGGGAAAGAAGGCTGGTATCTCCTAAGTTGAAGGAAGATGAAAGCAAAGCAAAGGGACTTCTACACAAGACCCTCTCATGAAGGGAAGATGACAATGTTAATGAGGCAGAAAATATATAGGAGAAGGTTTCATAAGTGCAATTAGAAAAAAAAAAGACTCTGACACTAGCATAATCAGTTCAGAAATGAGGGAACTGCATAGTATCAATTGTATCTTAAGGGCACGCAGGTCTCAAACCAAACTAGGGAGGCATAAAAGAAGTTTGCAATGTGAATTCTGTATTGTAACTAAAAATTTATCTTTGAAATCAGAAAGAAATGTGAGGCACTTTATTCCCCAGTGATTTCAGCAGTTCAGTGAAACTTTCTGTTTTTCATAAATTCTTCAAAGGTGTAGCCCTTCAGCTAATCACAACCCTGGCTATTCCAGTTCTCCTCCAAAGATGTCCTTCTTATTACAGGAAGGTTGGCACAAGGCTGTCCAAAGATTCTCCTGAAACACATGCTCCCACACAAACCATGTACCAAAATAAGACAATCCCAATGTGAAATGTGAATAAAGGGGAGTTTCATTTCAGGCCCTAAATGCAGACTTTTCTGTGTTTAATCATATAAGCTGTCTCCTCAGGCACCTTTCCACTGCTCCATACTAAAGGATCTTAGAAAACATACATAGTTTCCTGAGTCGTCCTCTGTTAACTCTGATTCATAGATGGGAGCAGGAGAACAAAGGAAGTGGCATGCTGCTTGAGCAGCTGATAAGAGAGAAGAAAGGCTACGTGGAGTGTGCACTGATCCTTAGCCTATTCCCTTTTGAGGCATTTAATTAGTTGAAGTTTCAGCAGAGACAGACCTCAGCTATTTCACGAAAACAGTATAAAATTTCAAGCCTGATAATATATATTGAGAAAATTTTAAGAAAATACAGGATTCTGGCATAGAAGTTTAAAAGTAAAAGGAGAACCAGGCACGTGGTGGAAAAGAAATGGAACTGAAATCTGACTCGCTTCACTTTGCATCTCTTCCTTTCACCCAGGCACCCCCCAGTTTTGTGGGCTGGATATTTATTTCTTGAATATGTAATGGTGCTTGGAATAACATCGTATGTATGTGGTAAGGTCATAAATGATGAGCCTAGGCTGCTGAAACAAGGGCCAGAGAGAACTTTACCACTGACTTCAGAAGGATTACCACAGTGCTTTCTTAGCTATTGCTTTTATTGAATGAAACCTCCCTGTTAATATGCTTGCTGGTATGGTGTAGACAAGCTCTGAGATGGCCATTTGTTTCAGCAGAATGTGTTATTAGAATCCCCTCCCCGCATTGTTTTGCCTTTGAGCTTTTACATTAGTTACTCATTTTGAGTTCCAGTTTGCCATTTTACAGACCTCGGCTTAGGCTCTTGATAGAAGACAGAGACTCAGTTTGCTGCCTGCTGTTACATGGAGCAAACACAAACTGCACCCAGAGAGTCCAGACTGTGCTGGGGCACCACTGTGTTCTCTCCTGCCTGCTTTGCCTTTCTTCGGTTAATTCTTGCAATTATATTTTGAGATGGGCCCTAAAATAATAGTTCAAATACCATAAAACTATGGAGTTTTCAAAGCCTGGCTCTTCATGCAATTTGCCTCTTCCCCATGGCAAGCAGTTTTACTGAATCAATTCCTCAAGCAAATATTGTATTGACCCCACTGGGAGTCATCTTATTATAAAAACTGCAAAATCTGCCCAGTGTGTTTTGTGCTGCAACATATGTAGATGTTTCCAATAAACACCCATTTCATATTCTCCTTTTTTTTTTCTTATTTATATGAAATTTGTAGCTATAAGTAAAGTACGAGGCACATGCCTGAGTTCATGTTGGCATGGGGTTGTTTTGACAAACCTCACAGTGCAGGAATTCAGCCAGGATGAATTTTTTCTGACTAAGCTGTTACAATAAACCCTACCAATCTTTGTTCTCTCTGCTGGACATCTACCAGTGTTGAAAAAAACCCAACCTGTATAAATACCATAGGATACTGAAATTGAGTCAGAACTATTTTCATGTCCCTGTCTGTATTTCCATGAATGCTAAGTTGCCCATTTCAGAGAAGACAAGTTGTAACAACATCTAGAAGAAATCCCAGCTCTTGGGATTTCCAGGTCTGTTAGCTCTGTTAAGCAGGTGCTGCCACTTCATATCTTTGACTTATTCTTTTGGTTTCTGGCAGCACCTAAGATTTTGGACCTTTGTGTAGTATGGAACTGATATGAGAGATGTGGGAAGACATGGGAAGAGGCACTTGCATTTTGTGGAAATACAGAGATTATTTTATTTGCTATCTAATCCTGCTCAGGACCTTAGCAGTATGTAACTTAGTCAATTCATGGAATAAATGCAATGCAAAATGCAATCTTTCATTCTTTCCAGAAGTTATCACATTGCTGCCACCCCATGTGTATCGTTCAGACTTCTGAAAATGTCTTTTGTGCCATGCTGCATACGCTTGTGGCTCCCTACAAATAATTAGTAATAGAGCAAGGTAATTAGAGCAGGATTTCATAAGCAAAGGTCTTAACCTCTACTGAAGAGACAGCTATCTAAGCTGAATGATGAAGGTTATTTAATAATGTTCCCAATAAGAAAGATTGACAGTGTTCGGTGCCTTTCTTTTGGATATGCTCTTTCTTATCCAATTTGTTTGCTTTGTGTTCATTTATGGCTTCCACAGTCAGTTGAAACCGAGTCTGTCGAGCTATATTTTCAAGGAGCTAGAATGCAAGCAGTGTTGGAAGTTTGGTTTGTGCTGTTTCTGTTTTTTTTTCTGAACATTTGCTTTTGTTGTCTGTTTGAGTTTGTTTAGTTTTACTTTGTATTGCCTTTCCCTCTGCAGTCAGCCCTGCCCTCATGGATTCCAGCAGCCTTCAAGCAAGACATTTCAGAAGAAGACCGAGAGAAGCCAGGATGCTTTGATACTTCTTTCCTTGCCCTGACTCTTCCATACCCGTATTCCATCTGGCACAGGAGCCTGGACTGTGGGAAGCTGGCTGCCAACTGTTGAGAGAAGTTCTGGGGATGCCCTAAGCTGGTGCAATACAAAGAAGTTTTTTGAAGTCTTGATTTCACTTTCTTTTAAGTGTGTGTATAAACCCGGGTCAGACTGGAATTGATCTACAGTAGAACGGACTGAAAAACAAACAAACTGAAAAAGACAACTATTTTATTTATTTCGATATTTAAGAAAGAAGTGCTGAAGTTGCACAGTATTTTTGTTTGAAATACATTTTACTTCAAATTTTAAATGCAATTTTGTGAAGACATGAAATTTTAAAAAGCACTTACTGTAAAATAAAGACTGAATATTTACTTTAAGGAAAAAAACATTTTTTAAATAATGAAAATAAAGGTCAACTCTGCTCTCTCTCTTACTTTAAAGAAGCCATTCATACATGTGCTGGGTATCTTTGTTTTTTGAAAATTGGATGTGGTAAGTGAAGATTGTTCTGGTTTATTTTCTCCTTAATAATATTATCCTGTTAGATGCTTAAAACTTACTTTGCTGTACTGTATTAGGCACAAATCTGAACAAAAACTGTTGGAGTAGTGAAGACCAGGCTCAGTGGTTGAATTTTTTTGTTACCAGATTTTGTGTCCGTTTCAAAGGACTGTCTTCTCCCACTAGGATTGATGTGTCTCTTCTGCATGGTAAAAGAGGTTTGTTCTTGAGCAACTCTGTGAAATACTTCTGCTGAAAGAGGGGTTTAAAAATTGAAAACAACTCTGTTCATTTTTGTATCATTTTTTGCTTTGATAATTCCACAGCTGATTGTGAGTTGGTTGTAAGGGAAGTATCTAAACGTTAAGTGCTCTTGGCATGGATCCTCCTGTCAAGGGTGATGTCATGTGTAGAAAACTTGTCTACTTCAGCCCTTTCTGAAGTGGTAGTGGACTTGGAAAAGCATACAGGTGCAACCACATGTCTGCAATAAGCAACGGGGTTACTATGCAGGAGAAAAATATGAGTTCCCACAGCTGCAATCCTAAGTTGTCTTGTGAGGCAGTGGGGAGGGATGGTCACGTCCTAAAATTCTGAGTCGTTAGGCATTTTCTCGGGGAAAAAGGCGTTCTCCTTCGTACAAGAACTGGAGGGTTTTGTTGGGCGCCAGATCTGCTCGCAGTGGGTAGCACAGGTCTGTTCAGTGTCATTGTGATGCAGTCTAGTAGGGATGCAGGATACCCTTGAGTCCTAGGAGAAGAGTATTGGACTTCGCTCTGTCTGGCACCCCTGTTACAGAGGAGAAGCAAACTGAGGCAAACCATACCAACAGTTATTGGGATTGACCCTCAGGGTACAGGCAGAAAAAAAGGAGTTTTGTTAATGTGGCTTACGTTGGCTTTCAGAATGAAAAAACTACGTCTACAAAAATGCATGCTGACTAGGTGAAGCTGACAGAAAACCTGATACTGCATTGTGTTTCCTGAACTCAAACTCACCTCATTGAGAGGTTTCCATGTGTCAGTAGCAGCAGATTTTTTACTCTTCTCCCTTTCCCTTCTCCCACTTCTTCCCAGATTAAAACATAAAGTCAAAAATAACCATGTATGGTAGTCCTGCTCCAACTAAATTGAATGACAATTTGTGACCTAATTGGGCTTTTTAGCAGAATGGGTTTGCTTTGCTCATGTTGTTGGTTTCTAAACTTGCAGTGGGGAACTGCCTCTAGAGAAGAAAAAAAGAAATAAATTTTCATTTCAAAAAAATATAAGACGCACAACTGTAACGAAGATTTGAAAACTGTAGGGTCTGTGTTCAGTTTGTGTAATATTCCTTCCAAATAAAAGTTCTGCTTCTAGCATCCCTACTGTATATTCCTCTGTAAATATTACTTTCCCAAAGCAATTCCACAAAGTCTTTTTTAGTACACATAATCTTCTTTTAAAAAGACATTGTTGAGTAACATACATGTACATTTACTTTTCTAAGCTCTCCATTGTTTATAATACTCTCTTTGAAGCTTAAAATAAAACTTCCTCCTCTATTGATTTTGTTTCCCTTTTCCATTTTGTAAATTATGACTTTTGTCCCTGGATTTTGTTTTTTATTTCCTAATGAACCGTGACATTAACCAAGAATTATCTTAATTTTTCTCTTTTACTTTCTCTTCTCCATTCACTGGACTGCAGAAAATGGTCCTGTTGCTAGCTATAGTGAAGGTAGGCAGGAAATAAAAAAGTGCATCTGCATAGGACTCATTTTAAGAGTGTTTTCTATCATTTGGCGATAATAGAGGATCTTCCTAAATGTGTTTGTATTTTAATAGCCTTCTTCATGAGATTAGTAGAGTTGCATTAAGGTAATTTGGAGTCTAAGGTGGAGTCTAAGCTAGATGATAGCTGTTTGCATAGATTTTAGTGACATTGCCTTAAGGAGTCCTGTCCCCACCTATGCTGTTTCCAATCCAGTCACTGGAGTAACTGGAAACTGTGGTTTCCTTTGCATTTCACAGTGCTGGCATGAACCTTCCCTTTCCCTTTACATTTATTAGATTAATGATAGGGCTGTATAGAATGAAAATAGAAAGAGGAAATACTGTTTCAGATTAGATGCTATCTTTTTAGGAAACTCTGTGTGTGACCTCTTCTCTAATGTGCTATTTTTTATAAAGCTCTGTTATACAGATGGGCTCCTACCTGCCTGATTCTCAACATCTGTGTGTGACAGACTGTGTGTCTTTGTGGCAGATAATTAACTATTCTTGGTCTTCTTCTATAGCTTTTCCCTATAAATTTTTATTTTCACTGGTGTAATTTCAATTTCCATTAGTGTTTTGGTTTTTCACTCTTTCTTGGGGTCAATACAACTAGAAAACTTCACTGCTTGCCTTCAGACCTTATCTTTACCTGTGCAAGGCCTTTGGCCAATTCATTGGAGGAAGGAGGAAACAAAAAGGCAGTTTCAGCTACCTTTGCTGTCCTCAGTCACTGTGGCTCTTTGCAACCTGTTTGGGATCTGATAGAGCAGCTCATGGACTCCTTAGTGGATTGTCCTCAGCTGTTCTGTGGCTAAAAAGGTCTTTCCTTCCTTTTCACTTGTTGTGCACTGGGCATCAGAGGCAGCTGAAAAGGTGGGGCAGGTGCCAACTGTATCTCTGAGCCATGCTGAGAAGGCAGCTGTGCTAGTCAGAGTGCACACTGAGCGACAGGATTGCTGCTTTTCAGCCTCTCCTAGAAACTTCCATTTTCCTTTTGGGATTTGATCTCAGATATTCCTACAATGATCTGAGTTGCAGGCTTAGAACGAATGAATCCTTTTTCGTAAGGATTTCACGGGGGCAGGTAATCTTTTCCTACCTGAAAGCAGAGAAAGGAGGGGAGGGTATGTGATGGCTTCTGGTCAGCACTGCTGTTTCTGTTCTTCTCTAAGCTCCTCTTGAGCTTTCTGCTGGAGAGGACAGAGAGACCTAGACAGAGGTTGGACTGAGGGCAAAGCTGAAGAAGGAAGGAAGGAAGAAAGGGAGGGATGGAGGGAGGGAGGAAGGAAGGAAGGAAACTGCTTGTGGCATCAGTGCACTTTTCTTGTTCAATAGGTCATCTCCCATTCTAACACCCATTGTCATTTTCGTTATCCTCAGTGTGATAGGTGCAGAGTGCAGAACAAGACATTTCTGCTAAGGTAGGCAGGAGTGAACATGTATGTTGAAATTGGCCTTTATGGATGTCTGTCAACACCTTCTTTAGATGAATGGGATCCTTCCCACCACAGCAGAGCTGCTGTTACAGGCTGTCAGACTCCAAGGAATGTCTCTACATAAGTCTTGTTACTTTGAACATTTTTCTTTTCTTTTCTTTTCTTTTCTTTTCTTTTCTTTTCTTTTCTTTTCTTTTCTTTTCTTTTCTTTTCTTTTCTTTTCTTTTCTTTTCTTTTCTTTTCTTTTCTTTTCTTTTCTTTTCTTTTCTTTTCTTTTCTTCTTTCTATTTTTTTTTTTAAGCCACAGGCCTGGAATTAGAAATGTTGAAGAAAAATTTTAGTTTTGCAGAAATTATCTGAATAGATAAGCCCCTGAACAATTTATGCTGACATAAATCGATCTTATTTTCCTGTTTGGAGAATGGCTCTTGCCAGTGAGAGTGAGAGATGGCAGCAGGAGGGACTAAAAATGTCTTTCGGCACTGCAGCAGTTAATGGGTGCCCCCAAAGCCGTGTTTCCCTGGGCTGAGACTGAGCTGAAGGCTGGCAAGGCTGAGGGTTGGAATCCTGGTTTCTCTGGGTGGAATGAAAACAGCATCAGCAAATTTGCTTTGGTCTAAACTAGAATATTGCACTGGTTTAAGATTTATTCCAATTTTTTGCCTGCAATCAGAAAAAAAAATCTGATTAAATTTGCATCTTGGACATGTAAACCCTACTTGTATTTAAATCCATCAGCCTATAGAAGATTAAAAAAATCCATAACACTTTCTCTCTAAACTCGAGCTTTTAATTCTCATTAGCAATGACACAGACTTCTCTGTACCCCATCCCATCCCTGGTGTTGAAGATGGATGAGTAAGACCTCAGCTACATAAGGCATGCATAGCAGAGCACGTAAGCAATGACTACTGCCCTTAGCTTTGGCTGGGTGTGTCCAAATTGTGGCTTGATGTTTTTAAGATCTCCATTATCCCTTGGAAATTATTGTATAAAGATTGTATTTTGTTTGCTGCACTAAAGCTGGACATTTGCCACAGTTAAGCCCTAACTTGGATTTTAATGACATAATATGAGAGCCATCTATCTGTGGCATCTCACCAGCACATTTTTGAAGACCTAACTACATTTTCTGCTGTTTCAACAAATGCTCTTGCAGTGTGTGTTAGAAACTTCTACTATCTCATTTGTTATTTCATGATGTTTTGTCTTTGCAGCCTGTAATTCTTCATGATTCCATGGTGGGTGAACCATGGTGGGAGAAGGATAGCATTTACCTTCATGAAAGCACAGATTTCTGGAGCATGGTGTTGTGGCTAAGATTGCTATCTGTAATTAGAAACAGGTTTGCTTAGTGTTGCCTAAGACAGCTGCGGTAACTTTGAATGATCTACAAGCCAACCATGGCACTACTAAGGAAAAGGAATATGCTTTGAACACTGAAGCTGGGCAGCGTGCTGAAGCTCTTGGAACTTCTGCTGCCTGCCTGAGAGAGCTTGTAGAGGGGTAATTATTTTTTGGCAACTCAGCTGATGGTTGGTACCTCTTGAGTAGGAACAGATGCAGCCTCCCTTCAATGTCAACACTGAGTGGTTTGGGTTTTTTTGGAGTGGGGTTTAATTTCTCAGAGATGCTCATCTTCCATAACAATTCTCAGTAAAACCTAGTTTATATCTAGGTTTGCATAGGTGTTAAGAGTAATTTTTCACTTGGACTGAAGCCTCTTCTCATTACATTTCTTCAGTCTTTGCTGTTAAGTGTCCTCATGTCAGTGACTTCATTGTGGACTGCAGGAAGTGAATGAAGATGACCAAATTTTTCGATACAGCCTCCTTTTTTGAAACAGAATAGAGATTTTAAGTAGTGATGGAGATAGTTTTGTAAAGCATTGCTGCAGACTTAGCTTGCTATTTTGTATTTCTTTCAGTAGCCAACAGTCATTAAATTCTTCATATGATGATTTCAGGAATCAGTATTGAGGCCAACTCCCCAAGGTGAGAGGAAGTCATTGGATGGGAAATAGTGCAAAGCTGTGCTGTCACTAAAGGGGTACTTTTATTTTAGTGTCAACCAGTGTGGCATAGCTTTCAAATTCATGTAGCACTTTGTGCAGTGGAGTTTGCATGGAATGGTTGTAAGTCTATGTTTGAGAAATTAATTTTCCCCTGTTGGTACAAATCATAGTTGGTTCACATCAGTGCTCTGCTGGGAGTGGCTTAAATATGTTAAACAACACTAAAGTCTTTCCAGCCCTTTCCCCAGGCTCAACAACTTGTTTTACAGTATAGTAAATTCTGGGTCAGAAGTCTCATCCATTGCTGGAATATCTGGACTTTGGCTTCTTAAAGAGCAGGTTCCAGGTCTTCTCAGATCTTTCTATATTGACTGTGTCTCAGGTTCCAGGTCTTCTCAGATCTTTCTATATTGACTGTGTCTCTGAATGTGTCCATCAGCCTAGAGACTTAGGATAGTTTTTAACTGTCGACACACTCTCTCTAGGTTGAATTTGCTGTTGTACTGTTCAAGCATGCAGATGGTCCACAGTTGTGTATTCCTTCATCTGGAGAAAAGGACCTTCCCTGGGTTAGGGAACTTCATTTCCCTTGCAGCCTCTTCACTAACTAGTTCTCCAAGACCCTTTCCTCACTTCCATTAAGGGTGAGAATCTTACAAGTACTTAGTGAGCTGAAAGAACAGAGATTAATTTCCTAAGGACATCCACAGCCGTTATATTCCTCTGTGACTGTTTACATATTTACAGGACTGGAATTACATGAAGAAGAATTAGTCCCCACTGGGCTCAGTGCAACTATCACTGAGAATTGCTAGACATCTTGTGGATGGTGGGATCCCATCTAACAGTGAACATTGCAAGTGATGAACACCCTTAACAGCTGTTAAAAGTGAGAGGACTTGGGGTACCCAGAGTCTGGTCAGACCAACCTGTAGGAGAGGATTTCCCAACTTCCTGGCCATTAACAGAACCACTGAGCAACAGTCCTGCTGGCCAATGGAGCAGCCAGCTAAAAGCAGGGTCAGAAGAATCACAGATTGTTGTAGTACTGTGGAAGGCCATCTTCTGGAATTAAATACAATAATATTTTACTTTTGTACAGGCTTTGTTAAACGTTTCCTTTGGTGCTGAAAAATACCAAGACTAGTGAACTGTTTAATGAGGGACATTAGTGTCCACTGCCATGGAACTAGCTAATTTCTTGTTTGATCTGACAAGGTATTTAGCTGCTATGAGTTATTGGTTGTGCAGGTTAAAGCAGCACTACTCACTTGTTACAGGTTAAGGAATGGCCAGGACTTTGGCTTGACTAATGTGGGGTGGAAGGTGTGGTGAGCTCTAAGAAAAGAGATCATGGATTTTAATCAGGTGGTCTTCCACTGGAAAAAAAAAATCCTACTGTTTTAATCTCTGGCAGCATTTTGTTGGACATTTACTCAAAAAGGCCATTGAAATAACTGAACTGAAAAATACCATGGTGAGGATAAAAGATTTTGGTTTGATTTGAAATGAAACACAATCTCTCTTTCTCAATGAAATGACCCTTTTCCCGCTGCCAACTGCGCACAGGCTTGAATGAAACATTTCATTTGTGACTATTTTTTCTCTTTCTTAAAAACAATTCCCTTGAGTTCACTTTTGAAGCAAGGTACTGCTACAAAATGAAAGTCCAGCTTCTTATTTGTGAGACACTGGTACAAAATGTCTCAACCTTTCTGAAAATCAGTTTTTCGCCCTGCCACCTCTTAATCCTTTCTTCCCTCCCACTTACTTTTGACTGAAACGACTTTGTTCAAATTCACTCCTTCACTCAGATGTTTAGATCACCTTGAAACTGCATTTTTTAGAGAGTAAACAAAGACATTTCACTCCCTCCTGCCACGCTCATACTGATGCTCTTCAGCATGTGGTTATAGCTCTTACTTCACTCTAGATATTGATGTTGCTGGGAGTTTGGTTGGGAAGTGAAAACTGGCTGTCTTGTGATGAAATCTCTATTGGCACTTAAAAACTCCCAACCAAACAGGGGCTTTAACTCAGAGAGAAGGGAAAATAATCAGTGTTTTCCAGCTTCTGGCACTGCATTACAAACAACGGAGAGTGTGCCTGGGGATCACTGCCTGTTTGGCAGCTGAAAGGGTTTCTTTAACTCAACAAGGGACTGAAGTAACTTGCTCCAAATTGGTCTTGTTTGTGTTGAGTGAGGCAGTTCTACTTATGTCTGAACAGTCACATTAACAACAATGTAAATTATGCTTCTATGAGAAAGACAGACCTCTTGCATTTTCAGCATGTTCACATCGATTATCAGTCATTTACCCATCATGTGCTGAATATCTTTACCTAGATGGTACGTGGTTACCTCATGTAAGAGCGATGAGGTCACCGTTGATGCAATGGCATGGTGTCTTCTGCATAGTTAAGTCTCTTTAATATTGAAATGATGACATTTAAATAATTTGTCTGGAGTTTGCAATGTGATTTGAAATTTCTGGAACTGTGCTGGCAGGGAATTACTCTAAAGTCATTCCTTAATCTTTCTAGAAAGTTAGTTCAGAGATCAGTAATACTCTCTCCTTTTCCCCTTTCCTTTCCCCAGATGAATCAGCTTACCCTGTTTCCAAGTGACAGTTGCGTTTATGAGATGTCTGTTCCATGACTCATGGGTGAAATCGCCCCTGAAGTTCTCTCCACAGTCCTTGATGCTTTAGGAGGACCACAGTGGTGCAGTGGGGTTGTCTTGATGCTCTCTGAACTGACTGGGTGAACATGACCTGTTTTTAGTGAAGAGGTGTCCATGTCATGACACATCACCTTCGTCGTGCTCTCCCGCATAATCCCAGTGGAGAAGCCCCTGTTGGAGTGCTCTGGGGAAATGATGTGTCGCATCCACTGCTGCCAGCGGCTCAGGTTAGACACCCTTTGTCAGGTCAGTGTGAAAACACTGGAATCTCTTCAAATTCTGCCTTGATATCATGGGCAGCGCTGGGCATCCCTGCAGGCGTGCTGCCATCTGTGGCTGTGTTAGCGGGGCAGTTTAACACCAGAGGTACTGGGGAGGGACCGGATATTTGGACAGCAGATGTGGATTCAAGCAGGTAGCAGAGTCCTTGTTCACATTAAAGGGAGGGGAGGAGGGGCAGCGCTGATATCTTGTTTTATGGGGGGATTTAACAAAGGCACTGTGCTCGCGGAAGGCTATTCAGGCTGCCATTTCCCTAGCATTTTAAATACCACCCCACTCCTCTCATTATAGCTGGGGATTTTGGCTCTCCCAGGGGGGAGGAGATGTTCTAAATGGGCTGCCAGGGAGGTGGATTTAATGCACGAGGAAGAGCTGGCTTCACCAAGTTAAAAAGGAAAACAAAACCCAATCCTCCATTCCTATTTTTAGTATTTATGACCAAGTATTTTTGCTTGGTTGCTCATTTTGAAAGGGTTTAGTGAGCCTGCCAGTTGATTGAAAGCTCTGTGGTGTGTGAGCTGGCCTGGCTGGGGAGCCTGCAGTGCATAGCGACGAGGTCGGAGCTGCGCCGGAGGTTTTTTTCCACTGCAGTTTGTTGAAGGGTAACAAAAATGTCCCCGGGGCAAAGGGGATGTTGGCTTTCCAGGTTGTGGTGATTCATCTTGCCTGGATAAGCAGTCTTTCTCCCACTCCTGCATTTTCATCTCCATCTACCTCACCCCTACTTCACCATGCAACCAAATGCAAAGCCAGCCCCTCTCCACACAGGGGTTTTGCTGGGGGTCTCCGGCAGTAACCCCGGTGAGCTGCACTGCCTGGGCAGCATTAGCATTCAGTGCCTGTCCTCCTGGCCAGTTCATGTTCTATAAATGGGTTTATTCTCGTTATTAGGAGCTATGTCCCCGGCATATGGAGTCCGTGCGGTGCCTGCAGGCAGGTTTCCTTCCTGTTGGTGTTGGTAAGCAGCCCAAGCGCCTCCTGGCAATTAGCAGATCGTTACCCATAATGCAGCACGAAGCGATGCAGCCTGGTGGTTTTTCTGGAGGTCACTCTGACCTAATTCACCCCCAGGAATTGTACAGTGCTGGCATGACTTACCAGTGCATTAACAAGCTGATGCCTCAGTACAAGGTTATTTGAGTGCTTCCACATTATTTTTCTTAGGCAAGAAATAGCCATTTTGTCTAGCGGCCAACAGTGGTTAATAAGGGCCAGTCTGGAAGAAGAGGGAGCCGAGTGCTGTCTGGTTTTGAGATGAGACATTGGGGTACGTGGCATCTCCTTTGGCTTTAAGGCTGGGCGCCGTTTCTGATCCCCCAGCTTGCAAATGCACAGGGCTCAGTTTGCTGCCTCGGTTCTGCGGTATCACAGCATCTTTGCAATGAAAAAAGCAGCTTGTGTCAGGTGTGCCTGAGTCCCCACTGCTTGGCTTCAGAGGGGAAGACAGAGGGACAGGCCTGTGCCCCAGATGTGCCCCAGCTCAAATCCCTGGGAGATACGAAATGGAGGTGCAGATTTCAGCCTGTCCCAGACAGTTTTGGAAGGGCAAGTGTGCCTGGCCGGAGGGGACACCCACACAGCAGCAGAAACCCTGGCAGGGCTCATCCTCCCTCTGGCAAACCTGAACACAGAGCAGAGGGCTTGGCTGCAGCATCACCAGCCCAAATCAGGTTGTTCTCCCAGGGCGGTGATTTGTGTGCACCAAAATTAACTGTTGGCAGTTTTTAGAGACTTTTAAAATCTGTAATTTATTTATTTTCATTTCTCCCTGCTAAGATATGTATGGCTGGATTGTGCATGCTGAGGAAGGGGCGTACGCAGGTAGAAGTACACACAAACCTATTGCAGTAAAACTGTTTTAAAATTTTTCTCAAGTAGTTTCTCTGTAAGATGTGGGGCATCTGCTACTACGGGGATGGGGTGTGGGGATTGATTTGACTGACAAACCATTAGGAAGCCCACAATAACTCACTCCTGGCTTGTGGCTTTGCATGCTCCAGAGATCACCCCTGAATCCTACCCAGTTCCTTCTGCCACCCTGTGCCAGGCAGAGTTACACTGCCTTGTCCACAGCTAATCTCTCTGGGTGTATGTGGGTCTGTGCATACACATTTGTGCATACTTCATTTTGTTCATGCACATGAATGGCCTGAGCCAAGCTTTGCTTTTCATATACCCTCTGTAACTCAAGCTCCTTATCCCAGGTGATGCTCTTGATGCTTAGAAAGGTTTCAGAGGAAATTATGCAGCATTGTAGAGTCAAAGCTGTGAGTGAGTGGAGCTAATGGGTGGACTTCCCTCAGGCAATGGAATTTTCTGGGGAGTGCCTGGAGATGAGGGAGGAGCTTACTCCTTTGCTCCCCGTGCCCTTTGGTGTTTGCATGAGTAAAGGAACAGCAGGGCAGTGCAGGAGAGTGAGCTGCACACACCACCATTTTATAACTTCCCCAAGATCCCTGGCCTTGCTTTCAAACACAGGTCTGTCCTGCTTTCAGTTCCCATCGACTCCAATTACACCTGACAAACTGAAAATGGGACTGAACCACTACCATTTGCACAGGGGTTTCATTTGTCCCTTGGGTGAACAATTAAAATGGGCTCTCTTGTACCAGTGCCAAATATTTGAGCAATTGCTTGTAATGTATATAACTTCCACTGGAACTGGCAGTACTGAGAAGCAAACCACCAGCTCCGGAGTGCAGCTGGCCACCAGTCTTGTTGCTAATGGAGCAGAGTGCCTCTTCTCTTTTTGTGGGCTCAGTTTAAGCTCTGTCCATGCTGGCCAGAACAACTATAGAGCCAGAAAATGAAATAATAGGAACTATAAGCTCTTCTACAGCTGAGCGGTTTCAGAGATCCATCAGTTATTAAAGGCATTAATTCTTCCACAATTACTGGCCCATTGTGGCATATTAGAATAGAGGAGAGTTGGTCTCCGACCAAATCAGACCAACCAGACTATTCAGTGAAACCACTGAGTCCTTTTGGACTCACTTCTTTAGCAGAGTTGGTAGTGCTGGAACACACTGGTAGAAATAGCTAGGTTTTCTCACTTCAGTCAGGATACAGAAATTCACAGTGGTGATATTTCCTCTCCTGTCTGATAATAAACCCCAATGTAGTGCCTTTGAGCGAGACTTCCTTTTGTTTGTTCATATGTTTTTCTTAAGAAGCTGGATTCAACAGGGCCCTGTGCTGAAGGGGGAGAGACAAGAGCTCTTCACCTGCAGCCTCCAACATCTACCCCTGTCCTGGCTGCCAGGAAAGCTGTTATATTTTTCTGTAATGAAATACTCCTGCTTCTCCATATCACAGAGATAGTGTGGCAGGTGGTGCCTTGGATCCTCACCCCGCAAACACTTTTGAAGGCTTCTGTTCATGAGTACCTCAATTTGAGCAGGCAGGCATACGTCTCTACACTGTAGCACCTTCACATTGCAAGATGGGAAGGGCCAGGAAAATGCCAATAGCTCCCCAGCCCAATCCCTTAGGAATGTTGGTCTTTTTCTGAGAGTTGCAGCTTCTTGAACCCTGGGATTCTGGCAGAGCTAAGCCCTTCAGTGTGCTTGGATAGTTTGAGTTTTTAAGGGCCCTTTCTAATCCGTCTGTTGTTAACACTGCATATCTGTTAGCATGCCTTCTTAGACAGACAAATGAGGGGTACATTTTTAAATCATAACCATAAAATAATATCACTTATTACAATTAAAAGCTTCTCTTCTTTTGTACAGATAATGGTAATAATTCTGTCTAATGATGGCAGTGGCCACAACAATCCTTATTCAATCTTACCAAGAGGAAATTATGCATTTTCTTTGCATGTAAAAGTTCCATTATTTGGATGGGGCTCCTGTGACATAGGTCATTATATCTGTAATATGTATTTATAGTCGTTTAAAGACCTGAAAGTTTATGGAATAAATTCTGATGCAATATAGCCAGGAGGCCTGTGAGTTTTCATCATACTATTGATTAAAAAGCCCACCACTACACTGTGAAGATAATGGAAAGAATTGGAAACTGGGTAAAAATTCCTTTTACTCTGTATAAATAATTTCACATTTGTTTTAAAAAAAGAGTATTTGCTTATTTTTTTTCCCTCAAGATAATCTCTGCCTTTGTTTGAAAAAGGTTATTGATTGGATTGTTAACTTAAATAGTCTGTGGCGGGTGTGACAGAGCACATGGCTGCAATTAATCTTGCAATGCAGGCTCCATTATTGAAAAAGCACTAATGAGCCGTTCTCAGGCCTTCACTGGTCACAGAACGCCTGGAAGCAGCAGATTGCTCCTGCCCTTTAATGTCAGTTTTGGTCTTTAGTGTTATACAGCCAGTGTAAGCAGAAGATATTTTAAAATATTTTTAGGGTATTTATGTTAAAATTATCTTTCCCATCAGCCTGCAATTGTACCAGGTGCAGGATACAAGAAATGGTCTCTGAATGTGCTCACCTCCCCACTCCTCTGACCAGATATCTGGTGGACATAGTGTACAATTAAAGCCAGTGGCATGTGAAACACTGATGTCACTATAAAATATGGTCTCAGTCTCAGAGTTCAGATCCAGAGGAGAGTTTTGACGAAGATGAGGGAGCTTTCGAACCTGCTGATCTACACTTTAAAATATTGTTTTAAGACAAAGAGATGAGCTGTTGAAAACGCCACTGCAAGTTTTATTGTCTCTGTCTGTTGTTTATAGCTATTGCAGCATAGGAAAAGTTTAGGTAGAGAATAGTTATGGTAGATTAGGAACCGTCAATGTTAACATATTGCCTTCTCCTTCAACAGAACAGCTCCCAGGGTGTATTTTAGAGGTCTGTCTACTGACTTCAGTGACACCATAAATATGTGTTACTTCCTCCCCCTATTAGATCTGCAGAGCTTATACAGACTTGTGAGAGTGATCCAGGGTTTCCCAGGTGCAGCCACCAGCTGAATTATTAATTGAGTTTCAGCTGCAGATTCTGCTGCACACCTTAGCCACAGCAAACGCTGTTCATCACACAATTAGGTGAAATAAGACTGTTTCTTCATCTTAAACACATAGCAAGAAGACTTTCAGCTCTCTGGCTTGTGTGCTACTGCAGTGTCCGTAACTTGAATCACATTTTGGACTGCTCTGTGTGTAAAAGAAAATTGTGGCCTGAACTAGCCCTTTTTTTAAGAAGAAAAAGGGAATTTGAATCTACCTGTAATAGCTTGCCACATGCAGCTACAGGGCTTTGTGTGCAGGTATTCTAACACAGAAGGAATGCTAAGAAGTTCTGTGATATGGAGCAGGGATGGTGTTCACTAACACTGCCTCAGGAAGTCCTGGATGTGTGAATTTTCTCATAGCATGTAAAACACTATGTTTTGAACAAAAGTAGCAGGAAAAGAAAGAGATTGTGAAGAAGGAGAAATCAGGGAGGAAATATTAAAAAGAATTTTAATATTTTGAGTATCTACTGGCACGCTTGCCATACACTACAGTGCCTCATCGTGCTGATAGCATAAGTAAAACTAGTCTTTCCAATGACATTAAGTTGAGGTCATGGTACCACAAGGAGTGTTGCTTAATGTGAAAGAGCATCAGACTTAGAGGCTGAAGAAAGACATTCTTTTTGCCTTACACATGGCATAAGCCCTGGGCTAACAGAGAGCAACCTGCAGCTATGCAGACTCGTGTAGTCACAGTACTTGGAGAGAGAGCCTAACTGAGTGAATGAATTGTTATGTTCTTGCAAAATATTTCTGCATTGCTACTAAAAAGAAACCACTGTGGCCCTCGCTCTACTACTAATTTTTCTAAGGAATCCTCAGCCCACAAGAGACCATTTCTTTTGGGCTTGTGATAGGTGTGGTTCTTAAGAAGTGCTCTGCAATGTAAGTAGGATGTATCACTTCAAGGATGAGGCACCACTGATGTGAGATATGGCACTGGAGACCTGCAGAGGTGTTTTTGAGACAAATGAGGAACAAAACAGTCAAGACTGATAACTGGAAGAGAGCAAGAACGGCTGTGAAGGGACAGAGACGAAGTAGTGAACAGGACCCGACCCTCATGTTGTGTTAGGAAGGGAAGGTCTTCAGCTGGAGTCTCTGCAGTGAGCAATGTGTGTACACTGGCAAGTGAGCATGTGGAGATGTGCATGCATTTAGCTGGGATTTATTTCTGTAAGTTTGATTCCATTCTTTCTGTTTCTTTTCAAATGTGACTGAAGCTATTTAACTCTCTGATTAATTCACCTCCCTGTATGAGTTGCTTTCTGTGATATATTCCAGCACTGTACAACATTTCTGGAAGCAACATCTCTGCTGTTGGGATGAATTCCTCCCTGATGTGTAGTGTGGTACATTTGTTCTATTCACTGGTGTTGGAATAAGGTTTGCATTCACTGTAAATCAGATCTGAAGGAACATTTCAGTGTCATGTCAGGTTCTGCTAGTTTGGTAGTAATGGAAAGTATATGTGGTCCTCTCAGCAAGAAAAGGTATCTTGTCACATCTCCTTTTGCTTACTTGCAGTTTCAAGGTCCCCAGAACTTTAGTTGGTCCACTGTAAATCTCAGTAAAATCTGTCACTTGTTTTGTGCTGACATTTCAAGGGCTCCAAACCCAGTGATCTTCTTAGTGCATCTGAGCTCATCAGTATTGTCAAGATGTTTCTTTATTCAAAGGCTTAAGAGTGATATGAGCAATTTCATTGATCCCTCCTTCTCTAAATATCTCCTTTATTTTCTATTCAATTTCTTTAATAATTATGCATACACATTTCTTTGCTGGACAGGCTTAGTTGTTGTATTACAACCATGCAAATATAACTGGAGAACAAAAATTCTTATTACAGCATTTGGTGGTATCATGGACACATAAAGGAAATATGTTCCCTACAGCCTTATTTCCTTATCCAGCAATTCTCAGCAGCTGTTTGCTTCACTAGCTGGAAAATACAGAAACTTTTTGTAGGGTGGTGATGAGCGCTGTGATGACACAGCAAAATATTGCTGATAGGTCTGGTAATGAAGATGACATCTGTGCCCACATCTACCATAGACATGCTTCTTTTTTCTTATTGGAGAAACAGCCTTTCCTTCTCCACTCTTAAAAAGGCACTTAGGCTGATGGAAGTGGAAAAAGATTTTTTCCAATCCATTGGTTGTAGTCTAAAAACAGCAGATCAGGTAGAGGTGAAAAACCCCACGCAACTTATGGTGCCAGTTTCTACAAGTAGCAGGTGGCAGTGCTGGATGTGCATACCTGTGTTCCTAGTTTTTCTGCAGATGAGCAGTTGACTCTCCCTGCCCTGACTATGCACAGTGTTGATGCTTACGTGTGTCAGAGAGGGATTCTAAATATGGGGCTTTCCAGGAAGGCAGGCAGGAGCTTATTGCAGGTGACTTAGGCAATGTCTCAGCCAGGTAGGGGTGGTTTGGGAGTACAGTACTTTATTTCAGCGGTGTATTTGTCTTGTTTTGTTTTGCAGAAGGAACACTGATCCTACCTTTGGTTTGTTTGTTTGTTTGTATTTTCCCCTCCAGAAAGCCCATTGCTGACCCTGCTACTGTGATACCGCTGTTTTGCAAAGCTGAAGTCGACACGCATGTAGGGGCGGGGGTTGTAACTCTGGCAATTTGTCCTTCCCGATTAGATGTGACTGTTCTGCTAGCTTTCCCTTCTTTATTCCTTTCATTTAGTTCATTGTGGGAGTTGGCTTGGGGATTTTTTTTCCTTTTGGTTTCTTGTTTTGATCCTGGAAGGTTAGCTGTGCAATTTGGTTTCTTCTGTGCCAACCAACTTTAGTGGCAGAGCTCTTAAAAAATTTAAAAGCTATATCCTTCCATCCTGTCTTGTGTCTTCTCTGTATGCTACTGCTTCCATTTAAGCAAAGTTTACAGAATTGCTCCACCCATTTGGACACCAGGAAGGGAAGCTGTGAAATGGAGAATAACCTCATTTCCACCAGGTCCTTCGTTCCGGTCGAAACAACACTAATTGAAACTGTAGTCCAATTCCTATTAAGACGGATGGTCTCTCTCTGAAATTGGGTTTGTTTCTGATTTCATCCTTTTTCTTGTTTTCTTTAAAAAAAATAAATCCCCACAAAAACCAACTCAAAGCTAAACCATTTTTAAGAGCTCTGAATAAAACTGCTTTGCCAATGGGGAATGGGTGGAGATGACTCTGATTTTCTCTTGTGCCCGGCAGCGAAAGGGTTAATGCCTGCTTTCCTCTTTGGTATCTGTTAGTTGCAGCCCATGTTGTGATCAGTCCATGTCCATGTGTGTTTTGTTCCCAAATTTAATACCGGTTAATTAACAAGCAATAAGTGAGCCTTAACAATGACCGTTGTTTCCGATCTTCCTCAGGACACCCGACCTGCCTGCAGTTCACCACAAACATGACTGAGGCTGTTAAAACCTATCAGTGGCAATGCATTGAGTGCAAATCCTGCAGCCTTTGTGGGACCTCAGAGAACGATGTGAGTCCATTTACCTTTTCATGCAAATAAGCATCCCTGCAAGCTGCTGCTGTGCCCGCCCTTGAGAAGCATGTGGCAATGGTGTGGGTCGTTGTTTTACTGCTGCTTCCATGCATCTCCAAGGAAGAGCCACCCCTGAGAGCAGAGATGGGCTTCTCCTCAGTGTCCCCATTCAGCCACTGGTCTCTGCTGAAATTACCACAGTTATCATATTGGGCCACTTAAGATGCTGATACTTGTGGTTTGTGTACTTATTCAATAGAAATTAGCTGGGGGCCATGAATTCCTGTTGCAGGGAGCTTTCAATATGATAGTCAGAAGTAGATGTGAATACATGATAACCCAAGAGAGGCAAGTACGTTCCTTCTGTCCCTGATTTTCTTTACTTTCTTGGCATGATTTTTAAACTTAATTACAAGACTTGGGAAACATGAAGCCATTTGAACTGGGATGGCTAGACCTCACCTAATCACCAGTTTCAGTGATTTCCAGAGCCTGCAGCTGAGCAATGTCCTCCCTGTGGAGTTTGCAGTTAAAATCTGATGCTAAGGGTCCTTGCTGGCCCATGAGAACCTTGGAAAATTGACAGTGGCTGGAGAACTTCTGAGGTGATTAGCTAATACTATATTCCCTACAGCAGGAAAAATTTGAAGCCTGAGATTTTGTTTTTGCTTTAGCATAAAAAAAAAAAAAAATCTGAACCCGGGGAGCTGTTCTGCCTTAGGAATCACAGGATACTTCAGAGCAGCTTTTTTCACCCCAAATATATGAAAGAGCTGCAGACCACCTGGTGGGGTCATGTAATTTCCATCTGTTTCACAAAAAATTTACTCAACTGAGTTTTGGAAAACTGTCTAAGTCAAAAGTTTCCTCTGAAGGAATGAGATCAGCACATGGTGACACAGGAGCCCAGCAAAGCCTGTCCTCTTCTCTCAGTACAGCATATCCCCAGCATAACAGCTTTTACTCCTGCATCATGAGGCCATCTTGGACAGGAACTCCTCCACTTCTCACTGTGATTTTCTAGTTAGAAACTGAACTGCCTTTGTGCTGAGAGCAGCTTTCTGCAGCCTCTCAGGAGTATGGTGGCTGATCATGGATGAATAAATGTGATGCTTGTAGCCTTTACATTCCCAGTAGTCTCTTAGTCTCTGTTGTTGCAGCTCTGCATTCCCAGCTGAGCATTGCTGGTTACCCTACTTATGTTTTCATCCTGGCAAGAGACTAATTTACATCATTTTCTCTCTTCTCCTCTCCTTCTCTCCCTGTTTCCCTACTGTTTCTCCAACAACCCTGCCTCAGGACCAGCTGCTCTTCTGTGATGACTGTGACCGTGGCTATCACATGTATTGCTTGAATCCACCAGTCTTTGAGCCCCCAGAAGGTAACATATGACTGAAATCTGCTTTGAAAATCACAAGTCTTTGTGGAGAAGGGAAGAATTTCAGAAAGGTGTTTTGAACCATGCAGGGTTAAGGAAACAGTAGCAAAGCAAAGGGAGGTAGCAATGGAAAGAAACAAAATTAGTAGATGTGAAGGTCTAGTGTGATCTGTGGTATCCTATTCAATCTTGCCTGGTCTCCTCCTCTTCCAGGACATGGCTCTTTTGTGGGTCATGGGTACCTTTGGATGTCCCACGTCATTGGTCACCTCAGTTTAGACAACTGAATTGAGCGCCTGTGAAATGTGACTTTGGACTTCCTAAGAAGTCAAAGTCCCAGACAGAAAGCCCCAGACAGGGAGGTCCTCTCTGGAACATCTGAGAGCCTGTTGTCAGGAGACTGGATTGAGAGGAATTACCTTCCTTGCTCTATGATATGTTTCTGTCTTGGCAGGGTGAGGGTTTTGTGGTCAGTATTACATTTGGTATGTAGTTATGACCTCTGCAGGGGGTTCAATCTGACTATACTACGACCGGTTGTAGTTTGTCACTTGGCTGTGGAGCAGAGGAACCAGTGTCTTACCGTTATAGGTTCTCTGACTAAAATCCTCAGAGAGCAGTAGAATTGGAGAAAGGAGACTTGTGAGTGCGAGTGACTGCAGTTTACATGAGGGGCAGGACAGGAATAATTACAAATCAATCATGCATTCAGGAGCTAATGTTTGTAACTTTGGTAAAAAGGAAACTAAATCAGGAGGGGAAAATTTTGAAATGCAGCTAATAATTAGCAAAAGGTTTCTGTTCTGCAGGAAGTGGTATATTGAAAGTGTGAAAATATAAAACACCTCATTGCAATACACACCCCAGCAGCACTGTAGCTCATGTAGAAAGCCTATGGACACAAAAGCAAGGGCAACAGAGGCTGCTTCAGAAAAGTACAGGCAATTCCAATATTAGGAATATCTGATATCCTATTCAAGCCAATCTTGAGATAAACTCTGAGTGCCTGGATTTTATGTCATTCCTATAAGAAGGATTTCTTCATTTGCAGGGAGCTGGAGTTGTCATTTGTGCCAGGAGCTGCTCAGAGAGAGAGCATCAGCTTTTGGCTACCAGGCCTGAGGAGCTCCAGCAGTCAAGAAACACCCTGCTCGTGGTGTTGCCATACCAGCATACAATTCCCATCCAGAACACAAAGACACAACCCACATCCCAACGAACGGACACTCAAATACAGGAAGAGGTATCTGTGGTATTCACTGTCACTAATGCCAGGCCTCCTGGGCTCTGCTAGGACTGTGTACTTTCCCAATGCTCCGGATGAAATCTCTTCACTGCTATGCATGGTTGCTGCTTGCCATTAACAGGCTCACATGCATTATGGAAGGGGGAGGGTTGTTATACCGACATGGAGAAGTCAATTTTGTGTGGCCTTGTGCTTTCTGTTTAGTCTTTTTTTAAATGAAAAAGTAGTAAGATATTTCCCAAGGAATTATTGGTGAGTACTTCAGCTGGGAGCAGCACCAGGTGTTTCTCTTCACAGGCTTGACTGGAAATCTCTTTACTGCAACCACTCTGTATATGCATGGGTGCTTAAGAGGGGTGCTCTGAGAGTTGCATTTATTTCAGTACTTCCCAGTTCATGAACAGCACATTGTCACTGAGAGAAGCACTGATCAAAACTTTTTGGGGTGACACTTCCTCCATTGAATCAACTGCCCTGATTTGGCAGATCATTAGGAATCTGTTTTAAGTGTATCTGAAGGAAGAGCAAGTACTAGTATGTACACACTCAGATGCCTAGAAATGCCTACTGCCTTTGGTATTTCTGGATATTCAGGCATACTGTCCCACTGCAATGCCAGCATACTGTCTAGACACATAATTTCTTTTTGTTCAGAGAATTCTGAGTGAAAAATCTTATGTATGTAACTGACTTGCTGTTTAGCTCAGAAAATTGAACAAAAGAAAAATTGTCATCTTAAGTTGATCATAGAAAGTAAAAATTGTCAGTTTTCTGAGCAATCTAACGTAAGTTGCAAAAAGGAACAATTTTGGCTTAAGGTCAAATGAAGCACTTTGATTAATTTTTTGAAATTTCTAAACTAAAATGTTCTGCAGCCGAAAGCTGTGTTTTCTGGGAGTTGCCTAATCTGGGCTTTCAGCATTTCCAAAGTGTTACTGTTTTTTGTCAAAGTAATTATCAAGATCTAACTGAATTTCCAAATAACTTTGCCCCCAAATTCTCTTCAACTGCATTTTTGGCCAATGACATAATTTGTCTAAAAACCTTCCCCAGCTCTAAAGAAAAGAATCATTTGCTGAACCTAATATGAAAAGAATTTTCATAATGATTTAAAAATTTAAATAGGAATAGTTCTACTTTGTTTAAACTAAGCTTTACATGTGAAATGAAGAAATACTAAGTGAGAGCATCCATTGAAAATAATTTATTGCAGTTGAATATCTTTGAATAATTAAAGACATTACTAGGAGGATGAGTACATCAAATATTTTCTACAAGATGCGTCTTTAAGGTTAAAAACCTACCACTCCCTGAACTGCCAAGTAGCCCAGAATAACCATTTTCTTGGGTATGATGTATATCACTTTCTATGCATAGATTTAATTGGGTTTATAATATAAATTTATGAGAGTCCCAAGCAGCATGTGACTCATGTTGCTGGTAGATGTAGGTAAGGATACTGAAGATTATATCTGGCATGTTTATATTGGTTGAAACTCTTCTGCAAAATTAAATGTCCCCGAACACTTGAAAGACATTGTGAAACAATACTGGTGAGCTATTTCTTCTTCCTTCTCCTGCTAATTACACTTAGTTAGCACTAACTATACTGACCTAGTGCACTTTTCCTCATTATTTAGTTTCTTCCCCTTTTGTTCAACTTACACACCGAAAGTAGCTGCGTCAGCTACTGGATTCTCCCACCTACTGTTGCAGCTTCTTCTCAGGCTGCAGCAGGAGTATTTTAACCTGTTAGAAAAAAATGTAGAAAGTATTTATCCTAATTATATTGGACCAAATCTCTCCTGGAGCAGCTGCACTGGCTACCTGTAAAATTCATTCAATATCTTGTGCTTTCCATGTGACAGCCCTTCAATGAGCTGAGAGCACAAAGAAATCTGAGCATCAAGTCTGGGGACAGCAAAGTGGAAACCTGTGCACTTGCATCAGGTATCTGACACCTATTGGGACAAGGCTCTATAGCAAATGTAAAATAAAGCATCTTCCTTCCAGTCTGGAACTGCCCTGGCCCTGGGGAGCACTTGGAGGACACAGCTGATCTGCATGAGCATTTACACCCATCTGCTGGTGTGGTTGAACCCTGCTGATCTGGCACTTTGGGACCATCACATGGTTCAGTCCAATACAAAATCCTGTTGCTGTTTTGGCCAGGAGTGCAAGTGTGTATTCACCAGAGACACCACTGGACTCTCTCAGAGAAAATGGATGTTTTGGCAAGAGTGACTGGAGCTGAGAAGTGTGTGTGCTGGAGGAAACTTTTATGGTGGTGCTAGTGGTGGGATCAGCAGATGTGGGTTAGTGTTCGGGCCAGTCCTCAGCTACCAGTCCTGTTGGACCTAGAGAATTCCATCATAAAAATGGCCATCGCCTTCCAGTGTCCTGATGTTTACACTGACCTTGGGGATGTAGGACAATGTCTGCATTCCTAAATGGAGAGGAAATGTGTATTGTTTTGGCCTGTGTGTTAAGCAGACACTGGTGGCTCATCATGTAAGTCTCAGGTAGCCTGGTTGGTGGGACCAGCTGGTGCAGAATTTCAGTGGTCTCCATCCCTATGACAGAGACATTGCTAAATGAGCTGTGCTCTCTGTGCACACCTGCTTTCCTGTTTTGTGGTTTTGATCCAGAGCGCTGACTGTTTTCTCCTCCCACAACCATTCTGCAGCCAACAGTTTCTTTCATGTTCAGAAATACTCCTCCATGGCCTTGCTGAAGTTTCATCACTAATGAGGTATGACGGAAGGACAGATTGCTAGATCTTCAATGCCAAAGCGCTGCTTGCTATCTGAGATCAGTGTGACAGGGTGCTTACCCACAGTGGACCAGCTGCGTTTCATCTCTCCAGCTTTGTGCTGTGTGCTGTGTAGCCAGGCAGCTCCAGGTAACTTTGGCAGCAGATTAGATACAAGCTCTCCCACGCTGAGAACTTCCTCCAGCTACCGCCTCCCTTCTTCACTAGCTGAGTCCAAGATAAGGGGCTGGAATGGAACTCTCAGTGACATTTTTAGCATGCATTCAGAGCCATGCGTGTTGGTGCACTTTAGAAATACTGACTGACCTCCCAAGCAAAAAATGCACCAGCTTTGCTGAGATGTGGAGAGGTGGTGGCAGTACCGTGGGGGTGAGGAAGAGGAGTTTAGAAACTCTGATAGCTGATTCCCTGTCACCTGCTGCCCACTGGGGATAGCCCTCCTGCATGACTGCTGGGATGTGTGACTTGGGCAACACCATCCACTGTCAGGCAAATCTTGCCAGTGATCTGGTCTGGGCAGTAAACAACGTGAGGGCTCCGGCTCAGTGTGCTGCTCTCTCTCGTGCTATGGCAGGACATGCAAGTTTGTTGGCAGTCCCTGAGGTGAACAAACTCTGGTGTTTTTCAAAACTCTTCTGTGTAGGCAAGGCAATTAATATTTTAGCACAAAGCAGGGCAAACTACCAGGAGATGGTAGATCCTGCATGCCTTGAAGTCTTCAAATCAAGAACAGACAGATTCCTGGATGTATTTTAATTAAACGCAATCTTATTTAATCACAGGAATGTCTGACTGAAAAAAGCTTGTGTTGTAAAGGAAGTCAGGCTGGATGATGTAACTGTTCTTCCTGGCCTTATTATGAAAACAGATGTTTACTGTGGGAGAGGATGTATTTCAATACAAGCGACATCTGCATAATGGCCTTAAAGTATGTTAGTTAAACATATGCACGTGATCCTTCTAATTTTTAACTCCTTTTGGATAACCTAAAAAAGGTCAGTTAGAGAAAATCATCTTTACTGATGCAGTAAATTGCACATTACCTCCTTCATGCCCACAATGGCATCTGCTTTGGTGTTGGCTACCTTGGGCTGTTCCAGAGATTGAACAATTCAGACTGTATTGTGTGAAGCCATGGCTTGCCTCTGGCTCTCCCTCCATCACATTTGTGTGCTGTGCTGCCCAGTTTTCTGTCCACGGTGGGAAGACTGGCTGGGGAGGGCAGCACCTGCGGCGGCGGACTCAGAAACCAGAGGGGTGGAGAAATGATCACTGAACGGGGGCGTCCAAGGGGTACTACTGAGTAAGTGAACTCGTGTTGCCATCACAGAGCCTCCCCCATAGCTTGGAAAAGGCAGTACCCTTAAGAAACATGAGATGGGTCCTAATCTGCTTCCAAACTGTGCTTCCATAGCTGTTTTGTTGCACCGAGTTTACAGTGCACAGAGTTTACATTCTGTAAACGTACCTCAGACCAGTCCCTGAGCTAGGAAAGCCACCATTAAGTGTGTTCTTTTGAAGCAAATGTTACTCTAAATAACTTTGAAATAATGATTTTTCATCTCTCTTTAAAAGGAGCTTAGTCTGCCCAAAAGGAAGATTCTCCTGCACCATGCAGTGTTATGGGGCTGCAACATTTTCTTTACACCTACAGCATGTGTTTTGACAGGGGTCATTTGGGAGGTGAGGAGTGGATGGGGGTAGAAAGGAATATTAATTAAGCTTGTCACTGCCAGAGGGATAGTGTGCATTGTGGGCAAGAAAATTCCAGGTAGAGCTGGGCATGATTTTTCTGTGTGGAATAAATCTATTTTTAAAACATGTGCTTCTGAGAGAACCATAGTTATTCATATCTCAAAGTCCAATCTGGCAAATTATTTCATACAAACACTATGGGGGAAATATCAGAAGAGTTGAAAATTATTGTTTCAATCTTTTTAGGAAGAATCATTTCAATATTTGAATTTTAAAGTTAATGTAATTTATATTGGGAAAAGTCTGGCACCAGTCTGTGAAGGAAGAAAATGTAAATCTTATGCAGGACATGATTAAAAGATGGATTATCTTTTAAATGTTGTTATGGGAGGCTGTGGGATGATCACGAGGAGATCACCTGACATTTTAACAGTTGACCAGTTCTATAATTTTGAGAAAATAAGTTCTGTGGAGAGGAGCAGGCAGACAGGACAGGAAAGCCCTCTTCTCTAACAAGTTCTGGGTTCATGATGATCTTAGCATCACCCACTTTTGCATGACAAGAGGAGGGGAGTGTGCAGCTGAGCAGGGTGACCTCGGCTGCCAGGCAGGAGCAGGGGGGTGCTGCCCCGGCCCCCCCAAACAAGGGATGTCTGCAGAAAGACCCCCGAGCCAAACTGGCAGGGATGCTCATGGACTTGGGGCCAAACCTAGAGCTCAGTTCCCAGTTGCTGACCCGGAAGGGGGGCAGCCCGTTCCGCAGTGCTGTGGGTTGTGCCTGGCTGCCCATCACAGGGGCACTCAGAGCTGCTCTGAGCCAGTCTGGGAGTGGTGCATTCCCCATACCCCGCCTATGTGGAGTATATAGCTATTATAAAGCTGTAAATGTTAGCTGTTATAAAGCACAGGGTTTATTTCCACTTACAACAAGGATTGCGGCACTGCTGGTTGTGAGCAGGCACTCAAATCCGTGCCTCGCTTCTGGAGAAGAGGCAAGATGGCAATTCTTAGCTGCTTTCACAAAGCACTTGGAGCCTACAAGCAGTGTGCAAGCCCTAAGTGCTGCTATTTACCACAGTGCTGCAGACCCAGGCTGTGGCAGAGCAAGAAGAACCAGCTCTTCTGGTCTGGTCCTTACACCATTCATTTCTGCCAGCCACAGGCCTGTGGTGCTGCCTGGGAGATAGGAACGGGTGACAAGCCAGGAGTTGGATGCAAAAGATCCAAGACCCTGCAGAAGGAACAAAAAAGTTTAGTTACTGTGGCTGTGCTTCTCTGGTAAAAGAGGGCAGGAGTTGTGACTGGCAGGCAGCCAAATCCATCTTCAGTGGTGATATAATTACTAGCAATGACCTCCAGCCCCAGCTGTAGTTAAATGGCTTTTCAGGGCAGGCACCAAACCTGGTCTGGTTTACATAAAATAAACTCAGGTTTGCTGGAGGGGCAGGGAGAGGAGGGGGGTGTCTCTGGTTTGAAGGGGACTGATTTACAAGTGCAGCTGCCCAGCCCGCTCCCCATCACGTTCCCCTGGCTGTGCAGGCTCAGGCAATGTCCCCATTCTACCAGTGCCGGTGCCATCATCCAGGGCCAAAGCATCACGTTCCCCGCTCCTGGGGAGTAGTTTTGCAGAATGCTGGCCCTGTCCCAGTTCTGTCTCTGGTGGTGCTGGCAGGGGCACAAGGTCTCACTGCACTGCAGACAAGGGCGACAGTGACTGACGCTCGCTGGCAGTGTCCTCGGCCCTTGGGGTCAGTGGCTGTCTTGAAGGAGGCAGGCTGCAGGATGTGCAAGCACAATTTTGCTGTCCTGATGGCCAAGCCTTAGCACAGGGAAGAGGAGGGGTGCATCACTGTCCTGTCTCTCCAGCTGCACCACTGGGGTGTTTGGACAGTCTCCCCAACACTGTGCATTGAGGCATTTAACTGAGGGGAAAGCGGAAGGTAAAGAACAGCAAGTACCTGTGGAGGACAGAAGGGGATTTACGGTTTACCCTTTTATTGTATGCCAGGCATTTAGCAGCTGGGGAATCGAGCCAACAGCTTATTAATATTTGTTGTGTATTTCTGCCATGTTGGGTGAAAATGTAAATTGTTATTACATTAGTGCATTTAGAATATATGTTGTTACCGCTGTTTTGAAATGAGGCAACTACTACTTTCAGATCAGCTTACTGCCCTTTGTGTGCATGAAGTTAAAAATAAAACACTTCATACCTGAAAATTACTGATTTTTCAGGTATTGATATTTTCTTTCAGACTCCTGTCAGTCTAGTCATCCATCTGATTCAGTTCATTGTAACAGACTATAGGTTTCACCTCCACGGTGACTCAGGAAATATTTCATCTCTTCCCACTTTCAGAAGCTAGGGAGAGAGAAGGGCAGGTTTTAGTCTTGGTATTCTGAAAGACTGATAAAGGATGACACGTTCATTTCATGTTCATCTCCTTTCCATGTCTTGAATGATCGAATTGGTTGGCTGGGAGAGCGTTCCTTTCCATAGCAGTCTGAAGAGTCTTTGCTGCCATCGCTCACCTCTGTACGAGAAAGCGGAGTCCAGCATTTTGTCCACTTGGATAGGACTCCTCCTGCTATTGCCACATAAGACTTTGAAACTGCTAATTCTCATCAGGGACCCTTGTGTCTACAAGATAAGGACTTCCCTTCCATTTCTCAAGATTTTCTGCCTGGAAGGCCAAACCCCCTGCTGCCCATAAACTCTGATGGGGCACAGATCTGTTTCCAGCCTCAACATGTGCTTCTGCTGGACACAGGACCTCATTTGGATGTTCACGATGTACTGCCAGTGCAGAATTTGCGAGCAGCACTAAAAAGGAAGTATCTGCTGAAAATCAAAGGACAAGACATGAATGTTATACCTAACCTGCTCTTCCTTCATAGCTCTCCTAGGAGTGCAACACTAGAGAGATGTGGCCCTGCATCCTTTTGGGAAGGCTGTGCATGAGGAATTTCCAAGAGTCATCTTGTCTGAGCTTCATTACAGAATATCTTTCCTTGTATCATTCTCATTTTTTTCTTTTCTTATCATATTTCAGAGACAGTGTATACTAAAACCGATTTGAAAGGTTTAGAACAATTCAGAAATAGGTCCAAATCAAACCATCAGCTTTTATCTCTCCCTTAGAAGTGTTCAACAAACCTTTGATCATTGCAGGGAATCAAGCTTGTGTGCTTATTTAATCTCAACTCAGCATTAAGGCCATACAGTAGTTCATAAAGACTATTCAGTCATAAAATATTCTTTAAAAAAAGGGAGAGATGTTTCCTCTTTACCTTGATGGCTTTCCATTTCTTTTGCTGCAGCACAGATCAGCAGTCTTCTTGTTTACTTAGACTTCCTTCCAGCACTGCAGCCTGGGTCAAAAGTGATGGGTATAGGCCTGGAAATAATTTATTTAAATGATCTGCAGATGTAAAGAGAAGCTCAAGAGTATTTAAGTAAATTGTCAAGTGTGCTACTCAGATCTTCTAAGAACCAGAAGCTTGTGCACATGTTAATTTATTGGTTCACATTTTCTTCATCTGCCATTTCAGGTTGAATGTGCATTGATATACATTTTTTTTTTCACTAGAAGTGGTTGAAAAGAAAAACATCAACAATTAAAATTGGGGGTGAGGAAGACTGAGTTACAATCTTTGCTGTTGGTCCTTTTTTTGATTTGGGACAACATTGTTCCCATTATTCTAAAGGAAAATAGAAGGAGGATAAATCTGTGACATCATAGCTCTTCTCCCAGATAAAAGCTGTTTTGTCATCAACTTGTAAGTGCACTTTTAAAATGCTAAAGTAGTGATCTCTGAATAGTGGCATTGGCACAGCCTTACTATGTGATGCTATAGTATTGATTTTTAATGAGGAGACTTTAAGTTATATATATTTAAATATATATATATATACATGCATTATTATTTACTGTAAACATTGCTCACCTATCAGGAATAGATCTAGAGTCCTATAATAAGTGTTATTCACTGAAGAAGGAGGAAAGAGAAAATCCTACTTGTTTTGCAAAGGTGTGTCAGCATTCTAACAGAAAAGGGCAAAAAATGATCCCTTACAACTTAATCTGAATCGTATTTGGAGCATGATTTATCAACATATGAAAGAGAACCAATGATTTAAAAAGTGGGACTGATTCTCAGCTGCTGTTAGTCAACATTCATCCATTGACTTTGTGGTTGGCCTGGTATCCTTAAAGAGGCCAACTCTTAAGTCTTAGACTTTAGTCTTTATGAAAAGGTGTGTGGCTGCTTAATAGTTGAGCACAGCCAACACATGCAAGAAAACAGTTATTTCTATCTCTGTCTACAAGTCTGGTCTGTTTATGCCCTGTTCTGGCTCAGCCTGGCTCCGGTGATGTCACGTCACAAGCTCCAAAGGAAAGTGAGAAATCTCAGCAAAAGATAATGATGGAACAGTCAGCAACCAGGGCAAATGTCTCTCTGACTTCCTTGAGTTTGAGCTTGTTTCATCAGTTTTCAGTATACTGTCTTTTAATTTTCTGTAAACAACTCCTCACTGCTGTATCAGGAAACAGTGGACAGGAGCACGTTATTTTCCTCACCTGTATGAGACCTCACTTCAGTCAGCTCTATCCTCCCCTCTCTTATGCATTTCTCATCTGTTCTAGTATTTTTGATCTCTCTGTCTCTTCACGTGGAAATCTCTTCCAGCCCCTCTCATTTTTAGCATCTCTCCCTGGAGTCAGTCCTCTTCAGCATCATTTGCTCTGAGACAGGCACCCAAGTATTTAAACCATCCAAGCTTTACTTCTCTCCCAATGATATGTCCTGACAGTATGTCTTCTCTTTTTAGCCATCCTGTGAGTGGGCCCATGGTCACCTCTCGGATATTTTTCCTTTGTGGTTACAGCTCATCCCAAAGGAACCTGTGTTACAGCCAAGTGAAGCCATGCAGCCTTGCTGCCGGCACACACTCGCCCTCCTTTCCCCAGTGCTCCAGCTGGGGATGTGGTCAGGCTGCCGGTGCATGAGATCACATCCAGCAGGGCTACTCCCTGGAAGCCAAAGTGTTGCTTAGTAACCCACTCATGGAAGTACCAGAAGCATTTTTCAATCTGTCACATTGGCAAAGAACACTGGCTTCTTGATTTAGAGGCATTCTGCTGTGCGTGGCAGGGCCATGCTCCATTATCTTGCGGATCCAGCACTATCTGCAAGCAAGGAAACGAACCTCCCATTTAATGGAGGGGCTGGGAAAAGGTGGGGGTGTGAGGCACAGAAAATATTTTTCTAGGATTGTTTGTGAAGCTTTCAGCTGGTTCTCCTGGCATCTAGTCCTCATCTTAACTCCCTTCCCATGGGAGATATTCCCTGCTTATGAAATGCACTCCAGGGTCCTATAGCAATTGGCCAAACAGGACCCTGCAGCACCTTCATCTATTATGAGACATTACTGCAATAAAACTTGGTGTGTCATACAGAAACTGGATGAGGTATTGCAATATTTATGCTGTAAGCCTCAGTGTCATGGACAATTGCTACAGAATAATGTATGTCTTTTCTTAATGCAGTGGAGTCACAGCAGCTTCAGCAGAGCACACTGAACACAGATCATCTGTGATTGCATGGTTTCCTCAGTTATTTTCAAATTATTCTGTTACAGAGACTTAAATGCAAAATAGCCTCTCATTTAAAAATAGACTGCAAAGGCTCTTAGGTTACTCCCCCTTTTAAGAATAATTCAGTCTGAGAGCAAAGCATCCAAGAACTAGGTTCTGACTTCAGAGGCTTACTCCTTTATCTGGCACTGGTTTATCATTAAAAATGGCTTCAAAAAGTAACTTGAGGGCTTTTATTTGAGGTACCTTACTGATTTTTCTATCACATCCCCTCATTTTGGAAATCAAAAGGTATTTTAAACAATGTATAGCTTTGAGCTCTGGGGACCAGCTGGATTCTTTCCATCCTACTTCTTGTTATCAAAGACAGTAGAGTGTGTCCAGCCACGGCATCACCCATTTCTGTGGCTTGCCTCCTGCTGACAGATGGTGTCCTGGAAGCCCTCTGCAAAAAATTGAAGGGCTTTTATATGGGTCATGGAAGGTCCAGGGTGGTCTGAAGACGAGGTTGTTAGACAAATGTACCCAAGAGCTCTTTTGGTCTTCAGAGTGTTATTTACCTGGGATGATGCTCAGTGTTGCAGTGATGAAAGCAGCAAGTTTGTTTCTTGTGTAAAACCATGTCCGTGAAAGGCCAGCGACATGCACAATAGTTGTGTGTTAAAGCTTGGCTCAGCATAAAGATGAAAAAACATCCCACAACATCAGAGGCTCCTGACTTGATTTCTGAGAACTTTCTGAGGAGCTGAGTACCTTCCTGTGCGCTTTCCCAGTCTAATAAATACATTTGGCTATGGGATAAAGAGTCTTTCAAATTCATTGTATGTAGTTGTATTTTTATTGCACAGAGTTTAAGAAATGCAGAAAGAGATCAAAAAATGCTCCTGATGACTGGCCAGCATAAGAGCATTTGCTGACCTGCTGTGGATCCCAGAGCAGAAGTGTCTACATCACAGAAATATTCAGGATGAACTGGTTTCAGGGGGCAGGGAGCATTCTTGGCAGGGAAGCAGACTGTGAAGGCCTGATCTACATTTTAACTCTCAGAACTGTCTGTGCCAGCTCAGAACTGATGGAAAGCTTGTCATTGCGATGCTTTGCTCTGTGGAAAAAGGGATTCAGAGAAGCACTAAGTGTATAATGCATTATTTGTTTTAAAAGTATCAGGGTATCTGTTTCCAGTCTTCTAATACATTAACCTTGAAGTTTGTTTGTAATGAAATAGTCTAGTCTTACCAGTTAGGCATTGAAGCAAAAAAACTTATTGTTAAAAAGACAGTGGGCTAGGGAAGAGCAGGTGGGCTGGGTACCCTCTAGGCAATACTGAGAAAGCACAGCCACTCCCTGCATTCACAGGGGAGGACACCTCTTTCTGTGCACTTACTGCACATTCTGCATCCCAAAATTATTTGAGGTGAGAATCACTTTAGGGCAACTGAGTTAGCTACAAAGCAGGAGATGTTCTACTAGTGTTAATTCTTGTTGTTTAGGTTTTGGGGTTTCTATCTGCTCATATACTCACAGCCTTCTTTTCAACATTTGAGGATGCTCTAGGTTACTTCTGTCTCACCTGAGATCTGCCTGCCCTTATGGAAATGACAAATTGTGGGTTGGAAGCTGCCCCACTTCCTGGCTGTACATACCCCTATCTATACAACATATATGTGTATGTTGAGTGATTGCATCGTAGTGGCTTTTGTAATGCAGTAACTGTGGTGTCAAGAAAATGTGGTTGGAGAAAACTATACTTACAAATTAACATGAATAGAAAATCAAAGTCACTGAAAAGGCAGTACAGCTAAAGAATTCTTACTGTGAGCCACCACCATGTATTCCACAATATGCCAACTTCTGTATCCTCTAAATAGCCTTTTATCCTCCTTGCAGCAGAAGTGAACTTTAATTTTGTGTTTGTACTCTGAACTGGAGACATTGGTGTTCAGTCTTCTCATAATGTGCTGATGAATCAAAACACTAACCTTGTCAGGGGTTCACCAACTTCTGTAGCTTCCTACCAAAATAATCCAATGCCAGTTGGTGAACAGCCTGGAGGAGTTTTGGGTGCTGCCTGCCATTGAAATGTTGGTCTTCAGGGCCAGGAGGTTTTGTATTGATTCTTGTAAGAAAAACTCAGCAGTCTCAGATGAACCCAAATGTCCTATTAGTCACATGGCAGGTACAGAGACAAGCCGAAACAACTGAGTGAGGGGAAAAAAATAAGGGCTCCTGCCTGAAGAAAACCCCACATACCACTCTCATTTCAGAGGAAAAACCCTTCTGTGACCGATCCTGGGTGACAAGTAGGTGGGCTCAAAGGCTGGAAAGACACATCTCTATAGTGTGTTTGTCACTGTGTCTTTGGTTATATAAACGTACCAGAATAGGAGAAAATGCCTGTCTTTCTTTCAAATTCCTTTTCAGCTGTGTACACTGCCTCCAGGTTGCCTGTTGCTACACCCCGTGAGGCCTCATTGGAGTTTACACTATGTTGCTTGGTATTTGTTTACTTTTGGCGGCCACAGACTGAGGTTACAGGTTTGGGAACCAGTACATAATTGTAAGGACAGCTTCTTGTGTTCCTTTTTTTCCCCTCTCTCTCTTTTGTAAAGTGTGAACCTTTCTTTGGAACTCTGAAGTGACTGTATTGTTACAATGTTTGTATGTAGAGATTTGTTTTGACATGGCTTGTGCGGAGGACCTTTGCTCTTCTTATCTCACGTTCAGTTTTATTAAGTGCTTGATAGCTTTGCCAGCCATCTGTGGGGGAGGAGAGGTGATGGGGTGGCTTCAAAACTTGGCTTTTTTAAAGGGAAATTTGCCCAGCTTTACCTAGAGCAGTATGAGAATCTGGGGTGCTCCTGACTGTTCTTCAGTCATCCTGGTCTGATTGCTTCTTGGAGAAAGAGATCAGCCTTGAAACCCTCAGAAAAAAATACATTGCTTAATGCGCTAAGCCAGCACTGACCAAGAAGGCCCATCAGTGTGTCATGCATGGAAACCTGCACGGTGTTTCACCCCCGCCAGAAGGTGTCTGTTGAGCACAGAGTGAATCACGGCAACTCACACTGCTCTGCGGCTGCCACTGGAGCCACCGCAGCCACCGCAGCTCGCACCAGCCAAGGATCGGCCCTTCCGTGTTTTGGTGGTTAGGAAACCTGTGAGCGAAATCCTACTGGGGTTTGAGAGGAGAGGAAAATGGGTGTTGGAAACCTCTCAGCTTCGCGGGATTTCTTTGGTATTCATACACATTTGCAAGAATGTATTCTAAGCATCTTGTACTGTTATTAGTAACTTGTACTGTAGTTTGTTAGCAGTGTTGACTACCTACATAGCTAATATTCTGTTGCAACTTAGAAAAAGTGTAAACAACTGCAGAAAACAGGAGTTTAGAACTTGTATGTACTGTTTTTTTATATTAAAGCACTTCAATTAAAAGTTCAAGGAAAAATGCTTCTGTAGCCTTTGTATCTGTTTGGATAACAGATATGTGGAAAGAGATGGGAGTGCCCTCTTTCTAAGACCTTCCCTGTTTGCTTTGGTACTAACCAAAAGAGATGATCAAAATTTTGGGAAGAACTTTGGTTGTTAAAGTTTATTCAGTAAACAGAAGATGCCAGCAACCTAGTCCAGAAGACATTATAATCTTATGGAGTCCCTGCGAGCAAAGCTGAAGCGTCTGAGGGATGGCCGAGCCATCACTGAGTGGCTGATTCACACAGATGTGAGTATCTGCAAAAGAGGTTTTAAGTGGGGAGCAGTTAATGAATGCGTTCATGTGTAGTATGTTTGATTCCCTTTACTTTTATCACAAAGTACCGCAGAGGTCACTGGAAGCCTGTTCATGTGAAAGAGAAGAAAAAGCATCCCCCGCTCCAGGGTTATTTCAGGGGTACTGGAAAATGGTGGGTTTGGGTACCAGAGGAGTTGTGTTGGAAAACAGCAGCACACACAGGCAACGAATGGTCCTCACCACACATCCCAGAAATTGTTTCTCTCTCCTCCCTACTCCCTGGCCCCCCCTCAGTGTGCATATCCAAATACTTTCCTGGATCACATCACTGTGGGACCGGCATGCATAAACAGACATCTCTAAAGCAGCTTGTGATTTGGTGATCTCAGCCCAGCTCTTAGTAGCCAGATGCCCATCATATGAAAACAACCATCAAAACTGTCTCTTTTGCTGGCACTGTTTAATCAAAGGGACAATGGGAGAGAATGGCAGTCTTATTTCTACAAAGAGCCCTTCAATGTCAAATTTGCCATACAGTAGAGTAGCATTCACCTCTGTGGCACAGACCACAGCCACTCCGGAGGGGAACAAAAGCTCTCAGACAGCACGCAATTAATCCGGCATCTATTAAACCAAGCACGGGTAATTTTGAAGGAACGTAACAGATTTCTGCTTTAAATTATTCTAAGCGCTATTTTTTTTAACTCTACACAGTATGCACAGCTCAAAGTACAAACCAGAAGGCTCTGTTTCTGGCAGCTGTTATCTTCCCAGTAGCTGTTTTACATCCCTGGCATCTCATAATCCTGAGACAAAAATCAAGTAAAACACAGCAGAGGAACAGCATTAAAATGCCTCTGGTTTTCCTGCTGCCCAAAGCCATGTTCAGGTGCTCAACACCAGAGCAAACAATTAATTCCATGACCAAGGGAAATAATGAAATCTGGTTTCCTATGGATTTATGACAAGATGTTACCTTGGTGCCAGAGACTTGAGGAGCTAGTCTTTCTGCCAGTATCTTGAATCCACATGAGGATTTTATCAGCGCTAATCTCTGGAATGGCATAATGAACTTTGAAATGGATACATTAAGAAAAAGTAAAAGAAAGCTATATTACACACTACATACAGTGAGAGATGAAATTTACTGATGGGAATTTACAAGATAATTAAAACCACAGATCAAAACAAATACACCTTGTCTGCTAGGTCCTAAAAACGAGACTGCTGCTTGTTTTATTTCTGTAATGTCTGGCCACACTTTTTCCAGTGCAATGCTATTGAATAATAGTGTGATTGCCAGTGGAGTGGTTCCAATAAAAGACACAAAATATTTGTAATAGTATAGCTATAGGTGTAAATAAACAATATGTTTTCAAAGAGGAGGAAAATGACCCAAAGATCTAAGATGGACATGTATTTTTTAATCTATTTAAAAGTGATTTGGAAAAGAAGAGGAAAAGTGAGGTGAGAAGTTTACCGAGAATGAAAAACTGTTCTGGGCAGTCAAAACAAGAGTCGACTGTGAAGAGCTGCAGAAGTTTTTCATGATAATGAGGAACTGGGTTGTAAAATGACAGATGAAATCTACTGTCGATAAATGCACAGTAATGCTTCTGAGGGAAAAAAACACCCTAATTATACATACATAATGAGGGGCTCTAAATCAGCCATCACTGCACGGGAAAATGATCTCAGCATCGTCGCTAATTCTGAGAAAATGACAGGTCAAGGCTGAGCAGGTGTCAAAAAAGCAAGTAAAATGTTAGGAATAACTAGGAAGGGAGAGAAAAAAAGACAAAACAGAAAACATCATTAAGTCTCTGCATAAATCTGTGGTGGGGTCCTGTGCTGGGTAGTGTTTGCAGCTTCTCCATGCTCCCACCCTCCCATCCCTACAGCCCAGCACACATCCAAAAAAGCCAGAAGAGGCACAGGGACAGTCAGAAAGCACTGGCATTATGGGACAGCTGCCGTGCAAGGAGAGAACAAGTGTGCTGGGACTCACTGGCTGTCAAGAGAGATGGCAAAGGAGAGACAGGTTTGCAGGTTTGCCAGGAACCAGCCGCCACAGAGAACAAGCTGCACTTCCAGTGCCAGGCATACTGAAGCACCTGGCTCCCTGCAGCTGAGTAGGCACAGCCCAGCTGTGGGCTGCACGCTCTATATGCACTTTGGTCCTCATATTTTTGGCCCCCAAACTTCCTTTAGAAGTCATTATTAGGGAAGGTTGTCTCCACAGCCAATCCCATACTTTGTTTCTCACATCTTATTTTAATAGAGTTTATCCCTGATCTCAGATATATTTTCCTACCCCCTTTGTATCTGTCCATAGGGAGAGAAAATCTATTTGACACTTCAACCATAGTTCCTTGAGCAAGTTAAGCTGTGCCTGCTTATTTCATTCACTACAGTTGATGAAAGATAATCAAACAGCTTGTGGTTGAAGCCTTCACCATTTTTCTGATACAAAAGCCATACAAAACAGTAAATCCAAATTCAGCAAACCACAGCTAAACTCCAGGTGGGTGCAAACCTAGCACCACATCAGTAGAGGGTGAACCTCCCATCCACTTCTGTGGGACCAGGATTTCATCTCTAAATGTAGAAGCTTCCTAAGAAGATACAACAGTGATTGCAAAGACTGAAGGTGGCTCTTAATCACAGCAATTGATTTAGTGGCTTTTTATTATATGCTCCTGAAATGCCATAATACATCTATCTGTTCTGATACCTCACTGTTGTGCAGCCTCTGCTTTAGTGATTTGTTTACATGCCCACCTTATCCCTGGGAAATAAGAATCCATAGGAACTGAAAGAGCCTCCTTCCCAAGGCTATCTGTCTGTGCTGATTGGAAGAAAGACCCATCAGTCTCAAAGAGAAGCTATGGAGAGCAAAGGTACCTCCCCGGCAGCCTGACCTTGGCAAGGAGACAGAGGACTCTCCATTTGCGACAGGCAGCAGTTCCCTTTAATAAATATTTCATGGCAGAGAACGGCAGACTTGGGGAGAAAATGGAGGGCAGGGTTCAGCCTGTGACGCAAGGTGATGTGACCAGACCTTGTCTAGCAGGGCTGGAGGCCACCTAATTGGCATTCCCACGCCACGCTTACGAAGAGCATTCTGTAGTCCTCTGGGAACACAAAAATAATTAAAAGGCCCCTCAGCATGCAGTGTTGCTAATGGGCTATTGCCTGCCATGTGATGTTTTTGTGCTCAATTATAGCTCAGCAACACAGACTGCTCAAAATTCCCATCTCCCTCCGAGAGACACCTGGGTGGACCAAGCCTCCTTTTCTGCTGCACGATGGCCCTTGTTGTGCATTGCCCTGCAGCGTTCGTGATGAGGAGCTGAAGGCTGAGGCAGCAGCTGAGCTCCGTGCAGCAGAGCACACATTGCTGTATTTATGGTGCCACAGACGGAGCTCTGGCACTGGGGGCAGAGCACATGGAGCTGGTCGGTTCAGAGCACTCATCCGCACACACCCGGGCACCTCCGCAGTGACCTGGAGCTGCAGGATGGCTGCGCATATGGCACGAAGCAAAGGCCCTGGATCTCTTCCAGGCAAGACCTCGCTCACACATTGCATATCTGTGTGGACTTCTGGCTTCTCCTAGCACAGTGCAAGGCTCAGTTGGTGCCAGCCACAGCTGCCTGGCAAAGAATTCCTTCAATATTCCCCCCCTTTTCTCTGCGCAGATCTGTGATGAGATGATGCTGAGAGACCTATCAACACCTTTTGTGCTTTCTCAGGAGGGATTTGGCCACCTGAAGGCAATTTCTCTCTACAATCTCAGATTGCCTTCTGTCCAGGCACCTGTTTTATTTACCAACCCTGCTGTGGAGGCTGCCTTGCCTCCTTGTCTGTGTGCCTAACGCTGTCCCTGATGCTCTCACAAGCCTTGATTCACTTTGCAAGCCATCAGTGGAAGCCATTGCTGCCTCGTTTGGGCCAAAACAACAATTCATCTCCAAGGTATGGTTGTTTGAGTATTCATGGGCTAAACTTTAGGTAATTAGCATTGTTAATGTTCTCTGTGTGATATTACAGCTGTGGGCCTCATTAAAATATTCTCATGGGAGAAGTCAGGTGAAGAGTCAGGTGTCAGCTTTGCTTCATGTGGAAAAGCCTGCCTGTTATTCTGAGAGAATTATTTGTTTAAACACTGGATTTACACATGATGGTGTATTTAATCCCCAGTGCTTCTGACAGCCAGAGAGCTGGGCTGAGCTGCTGAGCAGCACTGGCATGGAACCCAGCAGCAAGGATCTCCATTTCTTCTGCCTAAGAAAGGCTCGGGCTTGTGGGCTCCTGCCCGAAACACAGGCAGCAGGCGAGTCTGCAGGCTGGTCTCCCCAGCTGCCCCACCCCACCATAAAGGCCCTGTCAGATCCTGCCCACTGCCTGGCCAGCCCCAGCCCCAGCAGCTTCCCTGAGCATGAGCCTGAGGAATGCTTTTAAAAGAAAGGACAGTGACAAAAGGCCACAGAGGAGCTCAAACTGATCTGAATCTGAATGGCAGTTCAGGTAATGAGAAGAGAAACAGAGAAACAGCCTCTGCTCCTCAGGCTGGGGATGGCATGCACGGCCCAGGGCCACTTTCCCATGGCACTACCAGGCACAGTGGTGGTCATCCCATCCTGTCTCTGTATTTTGTACAAGGAGTGGGAGACTTGAGCATATTACCACCCCAGGCAGTGAGGGAGTTATGCCCCAGTAAGGGCCTGGAGGAGTCCATATCTCTCAGACATGGGGCATGATACATCTGTGCTGTGCAGGAGGCTTTGCATTTGCTCTATGACCTACCCGAGTTCTTTTCCCCAGGCCTGCCAGCAGCTGCTTGGGCAATTATTTATGAACAGGAGTTGAGCTTCTCCAGCTGAAGGAGGTGGCTGTGGACAGATGTCAGTGCAACAAATGGGCACGTACCAGCTGTTTGCAGGCGCTGAGCAGCGGCAGAGAGAGATGCCCACTGACAGAGACAGAGATATAGAGAGGTGCATGCTGGCTCTAGACCTGGCCTGCTGTAGCTGCACAGAATGTAAAGCATAAATAGTGGTGTTATTGTTATTTTTAGGATTTTTTGTGGGGTTTTTTTTTAATGTCTCACCCAGTATGCCTCTAGTATCACTTACTGGGTTGACCTCGAGAGCATGGAGAGTTTTTCTTGTGCCTAGGGAGAACAGCCACCACTGCGGCTAGGCTGAGTGCTCAGTCCCAGGCAAAGCCTTGTGTTTTGAGATGCCATCTGAAACCAATGGCTGCAGCCTCTAGGTAAGTTTCTCCAGAAACAGATTTTGTTGCAATTTCCCTTGGGTGCTTAGCAGGCTGCTCAGATGGGTAATGACCATTTTGAAAGTCTCCCCCTTCCTTTCCATTTCAGCTAGTTAAATGTCCTCATTTTTCATGAATCTTCTTTCTGCCTGTGGGAGTGGTAGGTAGGTGGCTGGAAGAGCACAGAGGTGGAGAGATGCAATAGAGGTATCCAGTTTCTGATGTGAAGAGAAGCTGAGGGCCTGGGTGGGAATGAAGGATGGCAATGGTTGAGTAGGAGGAAGCCTAACAGGATGGAAAGTAGGAGCGAAGAGACTGCAGGATGAAGATGGGAATGGAAGATTATCTGACTGCAGGGAGAGGATTTGTACAGCAGGATGCTGCTTTGTGTCGATTATGCAAATCACCTGTACGTGCTGTGCAGTGGTTCCTTGGGCTTGCTTGTTTTGGTAGAGGATGGCTGGCTGCTCCCCAGGCTGCTGCTGCAGCCCCTGTCACGGTGGGCAGCACCAGGCCAAGAGCACAGGAGGGTAAATGGAATTGCCTTGGTCAGCTCTTCTGGGAAACACCTCAGCTGGTTCACACTGGACTACTTCCACTGAGTCTGCTCTGCTGCTTCACACCTGCCAAAAATCTGACCCATCACATTTTGTGCTGAAGTGCTTACTTCTTCTTTCACTAGTAAAATTATCAGCAAAATTACCTGCTTTACCATGCCCTATTTGCTCTTTTAGGAACATTTCACCAGAATTAGCTAAATCCAGTCAACATCCCTGTTGTTCTGAACTTTCTCAGAGCTAGGAAGAGCCTGGGGCAGAGGAATCACACAGTGGAAAGCTCAGGAGGATCTACTTTTTGTCTTGGGCCTGTCCATATATCCATAGTCCAACCCTACCCTAACGTTCTGTGTTTCAAGAGCTGTGCACAGCACTCTCTGCCTTTGTGCAGAGAGCACAAATGGCTCTTGGAAAAATCTGACTCCTTCTGTAGCCAGGCCGTGCAGCCAAGTCAAACTGCAAATTAAGGTCCACATTTTGTCTGATGACTGGTCAGGTTATTCAGACTAGAGCTTTACTTTGCCTCATGAGTTAGAGGCAAATAGCAGAACTGAGAGGTGGCTGTGCTTGCTGCAAAGCCTGTGCCATACCTTCGTACCTTCATACACCTGGAGCAGAAGCCATGGATAGAAATTCCTTGTAAGAATGGGAATCACGTAAGAAAAACAATTTTGTTTCAGGAGAATTCAGAGCAGGATTTTATACATTGGTAGAGGCCAGAACAGTGCGATATCAACTACTAACATCTTTACTAATAACACTAACTTTGGAGAATCGCTGGGCACAGGGATTTTATCTAATTTAAATGTAGCTCTCCTGTGCTTCCTTTGCTGCGAACTTGTGCAGATGAAAGAGGAATAACTATCTCGCAGACAAGCATTTCCACGTACCGGAGATTAGCAGAGGCACCAGAGAGGAGCGGGGCTCCTGCCGGGTGCTGACATTCCCGTGGCGCTGAGCAGAGCCTGCATTCAAATTATTCTGAGGAGAGCCGACTCTTCTGCAGGGGCAGCACAAGGAATGCATCAGGGACTGGGCAAAGGGGTGCCTGTGCCTCACAACTCACCAAGCACAGGAGTGTCCACTCATTATCTGCCCGATGGACTGGCGTGTGACTCCTTTCCTCATGCCCTGCTGCACGTGTGTGTTTCCGTGCGCATCTGTGTATCTGTTTCAGGGCTGACATGTTCATCTGATGATACATATTTAAATAACGTAAATAATTGACATGCAATAAGGAAATGCGCTTTATCAAATGAAGCGAGACCAGGCAAGGCCCAGCATCAATTCATATTCATACGCTGTGCATTTCCTCCCTGTTTAATCTGTGTTTTAAAGGAACCTGTCCCTACTGGGAATTCCACCGCCAGCCCTCACCGGCCTCATTTTGTGCCTACTATGCCTTCAAAACTAATCCATCCTCAAAGCCAGAGGCTCATGTCAGCTTCATTTTGAGAGTGAGCATTTAATTTCTGCATGCTCCTATCCTTTAAAAAAACCCAACATTTAAGCTAATAAAGAGGAAAGAGCAGGGAGGGAGTAGAGAAACAGCAATCTGGCTGTACATCCATCCATCCATCCATCCATCCATCCATCCATCCATCCATCCATCCATCCACCTGTCACACCTAAACCCAGTATTTTACTATGAAAACAGGTATCTCCTTGTCCTCTCTCTACCATATTGACATTAGGACTCTGTGTAAGACTGTTTCTCCTGGATTTAAGTTCAATGCCCCTGCACTTCTTTCACCCACCTTTAAAAGTTTCTTCTCCCCTCTGCTTATTTTGTAATGGCAGCATAAAGTTTTGAATGATGAAAGAGGACTTAAATTTATAGTGCCTGGTGATCCTAATGGCAAGTGCCAGGCGAAAAGTACAAATCTTCCCTAAATCCAGCGTGCCTTTGATCCAGGCATGTGTGTGCCCTTTCCACGCTCTGTCCCTCCAAATGTTCCTTCTTTGGTTTTGGGAATGCGTGGAGCAGCACTTTCATTAATTGTGTGCCACAGCCTGTGAACAAATTAGCATCTGTGCACAAAGGTGCTCCCCTGGCCACCCTGTCTGTGCTGCTACACTTAATTGGTGTGAGAGTGGCAAGGGAGAAGCCAGCAGGCAGGCACTGCATTTAGCTTCCCTCTTTCTTCCCCTCTCATTCAGAGATTCCTCTACATTATTTTTGATTCAGAGTCTCCAGGCACCTTGTTTAATTTATGCTGCAACTTTCCTACTGTCCCCGGAAATGCATTTGCAAAGAAAAATATCCATGCAGAGGATCTTTAGGAGAGGGCGAGGGAAGCTGCCAATGGTGATTATGCAGTGAGACAGTCAGCATGTAGAGTGGCTAGTGCCTCTGAACAAAGAAGTTATCGGTAAAAAATGGCAGCTTTGATCAATTTGTGTTTTCACTTGCCTCCATGAGAGGCTGTAGCCCTTTAACTTCAAGTCCAGCCATTAAACTGTCTGCTCTTCCCTGAAAAGGACTATGTGGAAAAAAACATTTCTTCCTCTCCACCTCCCCATTTGAGGTATTTAGGATTAGCACTGCATCTCAAAGCTTATGCCTGGTGTTTCTTCACCACCTTCTGAGCCTGGGCTTCTGTCTTTGGCATGTACTGGTTTCCCGTGCTTTATCCTGCTCTCACTCACATACAGACCTTGAAGAACCTGCACATCTTCAGTGTTTTCAAGGGGGTGTTGATGAAGGTACTGCTGTCCAGGGAATACACCCCAAGGAAACTGTCTGGAGCAAGATCTGACCTCTTCAACACAATGTGAGGGAGCAGTTCTGTGCCCTTTGCCCTGGGCACTGGCAAAGCTGCAATCCAGAGGGAGAGCATCTGCTGCCTGCACAGAAATGTGTCCCCCTCCTCGGCAACAGCCTCCAGGGCTTGTGCTTCCTGTAAGGGTGAGGGGAGAGAAGTCTGCAGCCATCCCTCAGCCAGGGCGTCCCCTAGCACGTCCCCTAGCTGGAAATCCTGCCACAGCAGGGGAACTTGGCACCCCACCTCTTGCAGGGGTACAGCTGGCAGTAGCGCAGCACCATCCTTTCCCAGCAGCACTGCTTTTACAGAGTCAGTGGCCCAGCAGCACGCAGTGGTCCTTAGGACAGCAGGAGAAAGGAGAAATTAGTATGCATGTCCCTGTGCCTCTTGGGCCCACAGCATCCAGGTCTCATAACTCTCCCTTTCTCTGTGCTGTCCTGCTGCCTCTATTGTTTCTCATCAGCTCTCAGTATGTTGATTTAATGTCTTCTGCCTTCCTGGGGCAGAAGTAACACTTGTCCTTTCCCTTCATCTTGAAGACAATGCTGTGCAGCTGTGGAGAGTCCTTGAGAGTGCATTAGTGGCATTATTGGCAGCTCTGACCCACAACCATCTCTTGTCTGCTCCAGACAAGAGACTGAATTCCCCAATCCTACAAACTGTAATGAAAAGATGAACGGGAGACCAGGTTTGCTTCCTGGGTAAAGCAGAGCAGTCATGCTCTCTGCAGAGGCACGGGTTCAGCTCCCCCTCAGTACTCCCACTCAAGTGTGTTGATGACAACCAGAAGAGTTGGTTTTGGTACTGTCAGAACAGTGCCAGTTGCCTGTTCAGCCACGTGTAAATGAGCAGGACTGCCTCCAGGCACAAAATCCCTGGGAGGTGCAAGACTTTGGCTGCTCCATGCTGCCTGCTTTTCTGATGCTGCACATGTGCAAATCAGGGAACACTGCCCAGGCACTCAGTGGAGAAAGAGACTGAGGGATACTGTGGTGTGCCTCAAGAGTGGCACAGGAACAGCAGGTTCAGTTTGTGCTGAATGCACAAACATGTGACTGTCCCAAGGCCACACAGTGTAACAGAGGAGTCATTCAACACAAAGCTTTGGCTCACTTGAAATGCAGGACTTGCTGGAAAACACTGTCCCCAAGGTCACTGAAAGATCTTGCTGGACTCAACAGCTCAACACTTCCCGTTGAGCTGTTCAGACAGTAGCAACAAGCTCATTTGACATGTGGCCCGAGGCTTGCTGGGAAGCCAAGGTCTGGGCTGAGCAGTCTGCTCTGCCCAACACCTTGGGCCAGTGCTGACTGCAGCCTGCCTCCACCTGAGTGGACTTGCTTGTAAGGCAGCCCCAGGCTCCCTGCAAACCCAGGCCCCTTATGAAACATTCATCACTCCTGGACAGCCTGCAGCTGAGCCCGAGCTCAGCTTTGTGTCTTGCACGACGTAAAAAGCCAAGCATATTTTCCTTGGCTCCACTGCACCTCCTGTTCTTGTCATTGCCTCTGCTGTGCAATGCCACTGCTGTTTGTTTACTCCTAGGGATGAGTCAGACAGGCAGCGGCATCTTGTCCTGATGTTTCTGGACCCACCAGAGTTTTCAGTAGTTTTTGCTGAGGTTGTCCTGACTCCTCTGGGTTGTACCAGCTTCCCCTTCCCTCTCCCAATTCAGGGCAGCTTGAGCCATGATTTTGTGTTGGTACCTGCATGGGGAACCCAGTGTAGGAGCTGGAAGCTGGCTGTTTCTGGTTTGGAAATTTCGTGAGTGCAGAAGGCTGGAAAGCCAGGGTTCTGGCTCAGACAAGAGCCACCCTGGTTCCCTGCCAGAAGCTCTTCCTTATCCCTGCCATTTAGGTTTCTCCCTGCTCGAGGAGGCAAGTGAGTTATGATCTTGAAGAACTGGCACGGGCACAGAGCCAGGGGAGACCAAGAGCAAGCAGACAAATGATGGGAGCTCTCAAAAGAGTAGGTCAGAGACAGGAGGACAGAGAAAAGAGGGAGGAAAATTCAGACATAGCCTTCTGGTGCAGTTTCTGAGGAAGACAACTTTATTCCCAGCAATTAAAAGGTTAATTCCCTTGACAACACCTCCCCCTCTTTCCCAAAGTCTATCTCAGAAATAATCAAAGTATTTAATTAATATTGCACTAGTCCAAATAAGTACAATCATCTTCCAGGAGTATTTACATGTCAGGCTATAATTAGCAGCCTCCTTGGCACCAGCCCACATGAGGTGACAGGTCACAGTTTCCATTACATGCTGCATTTTTCCATATCATTGCTCATTCCTGAGTGACTATAAAATGAGTTAACCAAACTCAGCAGAGATGATGGATTGAGTGAGCCATGGTGGCAACCAGAAGAGGAGCGAGTGATTTTTCTTGTCAGGAACTTGCTGACAATAATCAACACCTTAGTTAAGTGATAACCTTCTTTGTTATTTTTTTTTTTAAATATGCTTTTCAAGTAGTCTGAGAAGTGGAATTTCAAGATTTCTCTATTTCCTAGTGATGATGAATCATTTCTACCTTGACTGAACTTCCTTTTCCTGCTTAGGAGGGAAGTGCTTTGTCCATCCTACTGGATGATATCTCTTGTTCCAACAGAGGCAGATGGGTGAAAGAGTGGCTGCACTTAAAAAACCAAAATTGTTCTTGAATGCCTTTTACTCCTAGACCTTGCTGTTAGCCACTCAGACATGACAGGACACGTAAGGAAGCACAACGAAGCTTCAGACCAGAAATGAACTTCTGTCTGTGGAGAAAAGTTATTGATCAGAGCTTCTGGAGGCTGGGTCCTGGAACATTGGCTTCCTCCACTGCATTTGCTGAGATTTTCCTATTTTTACTATAGTTTTACTCAAAAAAGCTATTCATAAAGGATCATAACAGATAGATGTGTAAATCTAGAAAAACATCAATGAGCAAATTCTCACCTTTTCTCTTACAAAAATGTAAGCATCATTATTTTCTCACTCAGACGTGTGTTGCCTATTTGCAAAAGCAACTGGATGGGAAAAAGCCCAGTGAAGTGGGCACTGACACTGAGGAGTCCTCCAGTCTCCCTGGGTGCTTTTTGAGTTGCTTCCCAGAACTTCACCCCTACATAATGTACAAGGGTTTTGCAGAGATGGTGGCTTCTGGTTTGGTACCATGTCAGCTCCTCATTTAGCTGGCTTTCTGCTTGGATGTGAAACTCCGAAGATGTTTTTTGCATCTCACTGACCCACTCAGAAGTCCCGTGCTCCATTTTAGGTGGGAATGTGGACGCAGTACTTTTGAGGGAGAGGAGGGAAAGGAAGGATACGAAGCATTTAGGGTCCATGCAGATTTCAAGCTGATGCCCTGCCTGGCTGCTGTGAGGCAGCAGAAACACTAATGCTGACCCCCACCTATGGGCTGTCTTACAGCTGCAGCTGGACAAAGATATGAACAAGTAAAAGTGCCTCCTCAGGCAAGAGGAAGCCAGTGGAAAGCTAGAGGGATCAGGAAATATAAATCAGATGTTTTTGCAGTGAATTTTCCTGCTGAACCTCTTGTCTGGGCCTCCCCGCAATGCCTCATGCATGGCTGCTGCTCTGCTGGTCCCCTGTGCTGGCAGCAGTGGACTGCCCTTCATGCCTCGGAGCGTGCAGGGCTCAATTATGCACTTACATGTCTTCCTCAAAATTGGCACCATCTGGACCACCACCTGAATGTCATTTTTTTTCCTGCACAGCTTCTCACATGATTTGCCAGCTTGTGTTTGTGATTTGGAGGGGGGGGTGTGAAAGGTGGTGAGATCTGGCACAGGTTTTTTGCATAAGCAGTGCCGCTGACAGAACTTTCATTTAGGATTTAATTGATCTCTGCACCTCCTTGGAAACCTGTGCCTCTTATTCAGAGGAACTCCCTAAATCTGTGTCAACCTCCAACTGGGCTAAGTTTATCCCTCTAAAAGAATAAACACATTAATCACCCTAAGGACAACCTCAGAAATAATAAACAGCTTCTGGTTTGAAATGCTTCCACGGGGAAGAGAGAGCATACTAGGACAGGACTTGGAGAGGCCAGTCTCTGTTAGGTGGTTCAGGTAGCATAGGCACCCAAACAACATCTACAGATCAGCTCTCACAACCTCCTCCAGGATGCTCAGGTGAAACAAGTATTGCTCCATCACCTACAGCACAGTTGAAGCCCTGATTATACAAAAGTGCCCACAATCACAATCTTCATTTTAGGAGTTTGCTGTATTCTAGGACAGAGACTCCTAAATCGAATTATGATTTCATAAATCTGACTAATCCAGGCTGTTGGCCTGTTGCTGCAAAGTACATTCTTGTACCAATGCTGCCTCTGCCACCAGCCAGTTGCTGTATGTGCAGGAAAGAAGGCCACTATTCATATAGACTGTACTCAGGTGGTACCTAATCACACTGTCCAACTCCACAGGACCCAATCATGACCTCTTCCTGCGGTGAACAAGAACAAATACATTGGTCCACAGGGTGTGAAATTATTTGCATACACCAGTAAAAAAAACATTTAATAATGAAATTTTAAAAATACTGATGTTTAAATAATATTAAATATATTACTTCTTACAGGGAAACTTGGAAGGGAGAGTTCAGTGCCTGCTGCCTCCGCAAAGGCCATGAGGAAATGAGTTGGTTGCACTGCAACCAATAAATCACAAACTTCTAGTTAAAACCTCTTTGAAATCATGTTGCCTGACAGTGTATGTCAACCAAATAAGGGTTTTCAATGTTTTAGCATATGCAGACACACAGTCCTTGTAACCCAAGAGTCACACCCTCTGCAGCTAACCCGAGAGTCACACCCTCTGCCTTCCTGGCATCAAAGGCTGCACAGCTGGCATCTTTGTGGAAGCCCTGCAAATGCACAGGTGTTTTCTAGACACCTGTGAGAGCTGATCCTCAAGGACAAAGAGGGCTAGATATTGCCTCACCAATGAAGCTCAAGGAAAACCAGGAGCCACGGAGACTGGCACTACCTCCAGGTAGGGACTAGTCATGTGAAAACTGGGTGACACCTTCACTGGTATGGAGAGGAGGATTTTCCATTTTAGTTCTGCCTAATGGTCAGTACATTAAAAAACAGAACAAGCCAGTGTTGGCTCCCCTTCTGGGGAGAAGAAAGCAGGTGCCTTGCTGGGGAGGCCTCATGAAAGAGCCTATAGAGGCTGTGTGCACACTCTGTAGAAACACTTCCATTCATATTCTCACTGCAACATGCAATTGCGTCAACTCCTTCAATATGCCCACAGTAAGGGAAGCTTCCAGAAGAAATGCTGCCTCCACTGCTAAGGAAATTATACACCATTCTTTACCATTAACTCACAGCAGTCTGCTTATATACTTTCAGTTTTGGGTAATTGGTCACTCTGGGTATACTGCTTGTCTCATTTTTCCAGTTAGCTGTGCCATCAGCTCTATCGTCTGCTTCCTCCACATTTACAAGTTAGCTCCACCATCCAACAGCCAGGTAGTCTTTCTGGTGGCCTTCTGGTGGAGTCTCTGTAAAAGCTCTCCTAATTTACAACAAGCATATATATTTTAGAGATCAAGACAAAAACATATCTATTCCTAACTACAGGGAGGAGAAAGGCATGTGCTCCTCTGCAGGAGGAGCTCACGTTCACAGCTGCTACAGGTAAGTGGGGTAGGGCTGTAGGACTGTACTAATAAAAGGATTTGCCATGTCCTTTTGGGAACCATCATGTCTAGATCAGCCAGAAGAAGCTGTGACAGGGAAGGGCCACGGGTCTCAGCCTTTTATTTGAAACTTGATTGCAATGTCAAGAGCTCAGCTGCTGGTTCAGCACAACACTAATTAAAACTGTATCTTACATCCCTTTAATGACTGGTGTAACAAATGGGAGCAGGAATTGATCAGGTACCCAAAGTCAGTTAGTTTTGGCTGTTCCAGTAAAACAGGAGCAGTACATGCATATAGGTATGAAATAGCTCTCAGTCAGACACACAAAAAGATTAACACACACGTGGAATTAACTCCAAAGAAACTTAAGGAAAACATGCTTTTGCTCAAGATGCTGAGAGAGGAGGTCCTTTTCCTTCTTAAGTGCCTATCCTAAGTTTGAGTAAAGGATGGATGGATGGATGGATGGATGGATGGAATAAGACAAGAGAAATTATTGAAATCCCTGATATTTTGTTTTTAACAGATGAATGGGGTTTTCTTTTGTTGTTGTTGTTTTTTTTTTTTTTAAATAATGAACCACCTCTTCCATGAAGTCCAGGGGGCCAGCAATTGTTCTTTTCCACCTAAAAATTGAGTATTGGAGTGGTGCCAACTCTCAAAGAAATAAAGTGCTAGCCAGTGGCAAGAAAATGCAGTTTGATTTATTCTATACCTTTAAAGTGAGTGGTAGCCCTGTGCATTAAACCCAGCAGCCTTTTAATTATGGATTGGCTATTTCTAGTAGCCTTAAGATACAATTATCTGTCCGAATGAAAAAACAGCTGGGTGGCAAGGCTGAAATACAGGCTTGCTGATTTTGCCCAAACAAGGAGACTCAACAACTTTCACGGAAGTTTTAGTTGGATAAATGCTGTAGGCACCTACCCCGCAGCTGGATATAGCCCCATGTATCACCTATGTCTGGAGCACAGAGACTGATACTGACTACAGTTTTTCAGCAAATGCATAAATAATGATTTAGGCTGGACTGTGTTCACACTACTTTTCTTTTCAGAAATATTTTGAATTAGAACTTGACTTAGAAGAATGTTTCTGGAAGGTAGAATTAAAACAAATATCAGAGAAAGATGGAGCAAACCCCACTGTAACAGTTGTATCCATATTCTTGGGTGGCAGAGACAATACCAGGTGACCTGAATGTCCAAGAAAAACTAAACATAGTTCCTTGCACTTAAACTATCCAATGTCAGTAGCAAACTCTGTGAATGAGCTGCAGATTAACAATTTCCCTGGGAATAACTCTCTGGCAAGTAAATATTTGCCAATTATATTCAAAGAGTGAATAAATCTTGGAGATACTGCAATCTACTTGCGGCTAATTTGTTAACACCAGAAGAAATAGAGTTTGTCAAAAACATCTTTGCCCAGGAATGACAGGCTCATAGGCTAATAGAAATTAATTTTCCATCTCTAATATTGGGCACTACTTCTGCATGGTATCATGGACCCTGACAGTTCTTTGGCATGTGATGTTGAAAACAGCCAGTTGCAATTTGTGTTTGCTTTTAAATTTACAGTTTAGCCTAGGGGATAGAAAAATGCTTCCTGTTGGGAGCAAATTCACCCCTCCACTGGGCCCACACAGACTCTGCACCATGCTTTGAAGTTCCCTGTAAAATTGTGGAACTGGTGCATGACTCCCACCTGACCAGGGAAGTCATCTGGTATGTGAACTCTCAGGATGTGACTGAGGCAGCAACACGTCTTGTGTTCTGACTGCAAATTCAAGTCAAATGATGCAAAACATCATCACTGTTGTTAGCAGTGATGGTATGAGCCTACTATGGATGATGGTATCCTCCTCTGTGACAATCATGAATTGAATCCCTGATGGAAGTGGTATCTTAAGGAAATGATCCTGTATTCCACGCTGTTGTCCAAGCATGCTGGAGAGGCAGGAGGTGATGGCCAAGATTTACACAAGAAGCAGCTCAGCAGCCTCAAGGGAGCTGAAATGGTGAGAAGGCAGCAGGCCAGGAAGATCAAAGGGCTTTCTGAGTCACCAGCTCATCAGCTTCGTCCTTGCTTCCAAGGATGGGGACAAAGTGGGAAGGGGACTGACTCACTGGGACCTCTTTCTCAACCTCCTCTCCCACGGGGATCTTCCATCAGCCGATGTGCACCTCTTATTTCTGCCTTGCTGAGGTGAAGTCTGCTGTACCAAGTCAAACTCTGCTCCCTCTGCTGTATCTATTGCCAGCAGAGTGCAGTGGGTGCTCCTGTGGTCTTCCAGGAGAATGAGTAAATAGGATAATTTCAAGTGCACCCCCACACAACTGCTCAGCTGTGATGAGTCACCAGCAGCAGGCCGGGAATCTCAGCAATGTCTGCCTGGCTGCAGAGCTCCATGCAGCACCAAGGGGAGCACATGGTATCTCCATGCAAGAGCTCCTGCAGGACACACTATAGGAAAAAACACATTTGTCTTATTTTATGGGGAACTTGTGCATGGAAAGTCCATGCAGATATTTCCACTGCTTTTGGAAATATCTGCTTGTGTGCATGTGTATGTATTGACCAAACATGATGGTCAATACTTTACACAGCAGTGTTATTTAAAGCTTTCTCTTAACATGTCTGCAGGATGGTTGTATTACATGCAAACAGAAATATCCCTGAGGATATTACACAAGACCTTTCTGTGGAAAAAACGATTCCAGGAGTGATGTAGGTGGCTTTAACGTGTTTTATTGGAACTGTTTTCAAAAAGACCATCACTCTGCAGCCAGGTGCACTAGTTTCTGTGAAGACAAATGTGCAGGGTTTTGAGAACGTCATGTATGTCAATAATAGAATTCTTTTCAGATACTATGGATTTTACAGTTTTAAAGCCTTTGATGATCTGTCCATCCCAGACTGGGCACAACTGCTGACTCCTCTTGCAGTGTTGGGCTTGACCCCTTTCTCATAGGAGTCAGCTCCCCTTTTCAGTTACTGTGACAGAATTGAAAATGTGCCCAACAGGAAAGCTACAGTGGGTTTGGCATTGACTCTGTCTCCCCTTGGCACTCTTGCTAGGGTAAATTTGCAACTGAAATTCCAAATTTGGCAAGAAAAGGAGGAACCATTTTCCTGGCAGCCCTCCACAGGTACTCAGGAGAATGGATGGGGGGTGGCAGCCACAGAACAGATGGCAGTGTGGGATGAAGGTAGGTAAAGTGGTCAAAGATGTGCAGTAAATAGATTTAACAAATATGTTACACCACAACATGTGTGACACATGCATGTAGTTTTCCATGAAGAGCACAATGCCAGGGTGATACCTCACTTACACAAATGACTGTGTATTTGTGCTGTATGGACAAGGACAGCCCTTCTGTCTTCACATTACTGTGCTTTTCCTGAGTGATCTTTTAAAGAAAGACAAAGGCAGCAAAATTGATAGCAGTCTTTGAGAAGCTGGCATATGAGAAAAGCCTCAGCCATTACAGTCTGAGGTGGGGATAAGGCTGAACAGAGACATGATAGTCTACAAATATCTACACTTCTCATGATGAGGAATGGATGTTGATATAAAGTGCAGTAAACTCAAGACTATGCAAAAAATACACTAAGGGAAATACTCTGGGAAAAAATATCTGTTGTGCTAAACACCTTTGCTATTTGTGGCCTACAGATGGCTCTCCCTGTTTTCAAACTTACTCAGAGATGACATTTTTTGTTGTATATCAGGCTTTTTTTTTTTTTTTTTCCTTGCAGTAAATGTTTCAAGTACGGAAAAATGTGTTCCTGAGGGCATCTGCTAAGGTCCCATCCATGGGGGTTTCAGAGGTGTGCTAGATAAAGCAACCTCGGTGAATATTCAGTAGGGAAAATCCTGCTGATTAAAGGGAGCAGTGCAAGATGAGCTGCCAGGTCTTTTATTATCTATGACTCCAGGACTATTGGTAGTGAAGAGAGTTCTTGCATAAAAGCCTTTACTGGCTTTATTTATGCCAAGGCTGCTTCCAGGAAGGGGGAATCCATCATGTCAGAGATGAATGCAAACACAGAGCTTTCTCTCTTGCCCTCTCTCTCCATTTGGACTGTCCTTTCATTTGACATAGAGACTGTGGTGTTCTGTGTATACTCTGCAACCTGATTTGCTTAAGACTCCCCAGAAACAAAGAGACAGTGAGGGCGGGATCACCTTAATACAGTGACTTGACTGTTTTCTGGGAACTGCTTGCTGGGTCAAAAGAGAAAGTCAGGGAGGGAAGGCCAAGTCCCACAAGAGTGGGCTCCAGTGATGCCCTGACAGTCAGGCAGGGAGCCAAGGGAAGGACGCTGATCCAGGTCCCTCCACCTGCAGCCAGACACATCTTTCCTGTGACCCATTAGAGACCTCAAAGCCCTGGAAGATGAGAAGAAAGGTCACCTCCAAACCACTGTTAGTGTGATGCAGAATTGCCACCATATTCGTTACGTCAATATTACCCCAGGTGAGAAAGAGAAAACACACACTACAAATTTAGTTTCCTATTTGATGCAGATAGCTCTAGCACTGCTCTTGACACTGCCTCCACATTTCAGAAGTCTGTGGTTTGCTGTGCTGCTTTTCATAAAGCTCTGACAATTGTCTAATTAAAAGATGGCAGAAGGCAGCTAAGCTCTGCCCAGGTCTGGCTATGAGGGCAGTTTTGCAGAGGGGAAGGCAGGATGCATCAAAGGAGTTCAGCATCATGGCAGAGTATCTCCATATCCAGAGATACAGGAGGACAGACATTTTTGGGTAGGGTACTACCTATCCAAAATGCATGACATGCAGAAGCTCAGGAGTTTAGTTACAAGATAGGGCTTGCAGGTAGCCCACAGTGGATGATCCACCACACTAAGCACAGAAAGATGGGGTTTTTTCCCATGTGTTGGATGTGGGAGTATATGTGGGAGTATCCTTAGAGCTGGCTGAGGATACTGGCAAGATAAACTTTTTTCAGACTGTGGAAAGCTGTAGTTAGCTTGATTTGTCCAGACCATGCCCCAAATCTGTCTGTGCCCCAGCATGGAGGATCTAACATATGGTATCAGGCATCAGCTGAGGGAAGGATTTGAGGCCTTCCCTGCTACTGTCTGTATGAACAAATATGCAGCTGCACTGACAGACAAACATAAAGAAAATGTCTCAGAGGTGACAGCATAGCCAAGCAGTCCTGAACACAGTATGCAGGCAAATGCTACAAACTGGCTTTTGTCTAGGTGCTGCCACTGCCTGAGGTCAGGATGTGCCACTTCAGCTCACAGCCCAAATTGCAGTGTGGTGTTGAGATTCAAAGAGGGGTGAGTCCAAACCACATATGCATCCCCCTCACCCCACTTTTGCAATTTCAGAGCAGATATAGAGTTCAGTAGCCTTGCATGTGGCAGCCCTTGAGGAGTTTTCTTTAAGTGAAGAGACTGATTCTTCAGCCAGCTTTTGTAGGAAAATATTAGTTTGACAATCCCTTAATTAGTTGTAAGACCAGCCTCTCTAAAAGGAGGTCAGGGAAAACAAGAGTTAAGGAAAGGCAGCTGAGAACCGCAGATGCTGAAGCAAGGGGATGTGGGGAAGATCCAGGGCAATGGTGATATGGTGTGCTGGCAGCAGGATGGGTGGAGGAGCACTGATGCTCTGACGAGCAGAGCTGCAGGATGGCTTGAAGGCAAACACACAAAGCAAATAAGCCGGTCAAGCAAGACAAGGGACTGCACATTGCAACTCTCTCAGTCTGATTCCCAAGATATTGACAATGGACTCTGTGTGCACTAAGCACGGGGTCTAGTTGAGGAAGGTAATGATTTCCCTGGCCTGTACTGGTCCATTGCTGCAAAACCAGCAAATGTTACACATCCTGCAGAGACAAGTGGCACACAGAAAACAGAGATGCTCCGAAGGATGTAAGCCCAGCAGCTCAGAGCCCCTGTGTGTGGGGTCACAGGCAGGTCTGGGAAGCAGCACAGCCCTGGAGCAGGGTCGCTGGCAGTCACACCTCCTGGCTCTGCAGGTGGGCATGGCCTGACACTGCTGGTGAGGAGAGCTTGGGTTGCAAACACTGCTCGGCTCTGGGACCTTCCAAACCTGAGAGCCACAGGTCTTGTCTTCCTGTGAAGCAGCACACGCAGCTTGCTGATGGGCAGCTTCTCGGCTTCTTTGGGAGGAGCACAGCCATGCCTCGGGTGCTGGTGCCAGAGGGTGCGGGATGAGGGTCACTGAGCAGCACGGACGTGCGCTGCAGCAAACCAGGTGGCTTTTGCAGCTCCCGGCATGGGACAGAGCTTCCAGGCTCAGCGCCCAGCCTTTGTTTTCGGTGTTTGCTGCGGCTGGACATTGTCCGTGAGGCTGGATACGATGAGGTTCCTCGGGAAGGGTTAAGGCCCGCGGGCGGGGTAGCCGGGCCCCGCTCCCGCAGCGCCGGCCCCGGNCCTCAGTCCGGGGGCCGCAGTGCAGGATGGTGCCCGTGTCGCCACACGCAGCACGGATCCACAGAGCCCACCTGCCCTGTGGAGCGCCCCTCCACCCACCGCCACTGCGCCCGGCCCCCCTCCACCCTCCCCGGGTCTCGCCCTCTGCCGGCAATGGGACGTGGCCTCCTGGAGAAGCAGATCTGGCTGCCTCCAGTCACACCACAGGGGCAGGAGGCCCTTCAGAATTTTTCCCTTGCAGAGGTAAATCCCACAGTGCCTCCTTTGGCCCCAAATGACCCGCAAAGAGCAAATTTCAGAATCCCAGATGCTTTTAGGAGAAATGATGTGTTGTATAAAGCATCATTTGATTTTTTTTAATCTGGTATGCCTTAATCCACGTGGCATGAGGCTCACGCAGAACCATGGCAAGAACCAGACACGCACAGTTCTGGGCTGGGAAGCTGTGCAGCATGCGGGGATAACCTGCACATGGATGGACATGAGAAATACTGTTGAGGATCCAAAAGGAAACAACCGCTCCTGAAATCTCAGTCTGCACTACTCCACTTCTAGTCCATCCATAGAAGGTGCTGCTCAGGACTAGATATCACCTATTATTTATGTAAGGATGGCATGGTTTAAGTCCCCAAAGATGAGAGAGAGAAGCTCCATTTAGTATCTCTGCTGACAGATAGCAATATCCAAGGAGAACAATGCCATTCCCCACAAGAGAGCTGTCCTCTGCTAGATTAGATGTTTCAACATGTCTTCTGGGTCCCCAGACAGGAATGCACTGATAAATCCCTAAATTCTGCTCATTAACATCCACCCTCTGTGTGGGGTGAATCCACAATTTTCTATTGCATATACGGAGGGCAACTACACTGACACTTGTGGCAATAGCCATAAATTCACATTAAAAAGCTTCAAGTAATAGCATTGCTGTGTAAAGACAGCCTTTGAAAAGCTTGTTTCCAAAGCTTAGCAGCAGGATTAGGAGGTTGCTGGCTCTTAGCTGCGAGCTTTGCAGATGCTAGGGGCTGGCAAAGCAAAATCTGTATCACATGAAAAAGTTGATCAGGTCTGACTCTCCCCTGCCGTGAGATTACTTTTCTCACTACAAAGCATTTCTCCTCAGCAGTAAGTTCAAAGTACGTGTGGGCATGAAGATAGTGTATTGTTCACCAGTTCACTGTTCTGCTGAGCAGCCACGTTGCTTGTTCTGCGTCTCAGGTTATAAACAGTGCTGAGAAGCTGCAAAATTGCTCACAGCTTAAACGACGTAATCATGATAACCTAGCCTATCTTACCCTACTGTGAGCTCTACTTTAATAATCCTGCTTAATCATTAAACCACAATAAAAGCAAGCCAAGGAGTTTAAGGCAAGAGCCAAGCCAAGGTGTATCAGAGCACTGCTCCAAACTTGGACTGAGCAGTCAGCTCAGTCAGAGGAGAGACAGAGGAAGCCACACAAAGGGATAGCAAAGTCGTTGTGCAAAGGGTCAGAAAAATGTGGCAGAAAATTTGTATCCATTGGGACTTGTGAAGCTGTGAGCTGCTCTTGCTAGTCAAGACTCTGCAGTGGCGCCCTATTCACCTTCTTTTCCCAGGAGACCATCTTGTTATCTAGCACACACACTCCACTCAAGTCTTGATGTAGATGCTCTGACTAAACCCTTATTCCTGATGATTACTGAGTATAATAGTGGTTGCCGGTTATTTTTCAGAATGCTTTACCCCTCTGCTGAAGAGTACGAAGACAGCAAATTCCTTGGACAGACCTATTCCTTGCCCACGATGCTGCATATCGTGTTATGGCAAACTAATTTTTTACTAAGACCGTTTCATACAGAGGATGAGGTTAGATTTAAAAAAAAAAAAAAATATATATATATATATGGAAAAGCAGGAAAGGAGAGACACAATGCTTCTGTCACTCTGTTGGGGACACTGAGAACAGGGTTAAGCCAAGGCCTGCCCATGGATGCATCCAGGGCTTGCACTGATTCCAGGAGGATTATTCTTGTGTGCATGAGTGCATGACAGACAGAACAGATTTGGTCCTTGTTGCTTTGACTTTTCCAGGATGCTCCATTTATTTGTGCATTTTAGGAAACAGACTGGTACAGTCAGATGTTCTGTACCTGGGTTCCCTTTCTCCCATCCAAAACAAAAATAATTTTAGGCTAAAAGCATCATCCATGCCAGAAGATGAGAAAGCCAAATCCTTTTGAAGGCAAAGGACTTACAAAACCACCAGGGGTTCACCTGAGTAGGACTAAACAAAGAATTTTACCACAGTCTGTGACAATTTGGCTGAAGAGACAATGAGTCAATTTTGTATTTTTAGACCAAAATAATAGTCTGGGTGGGGGAACACTCTTGCCTCAGCTTCCTTGAAAGCGGGAATGCAAGGATTGGTATTGCTGAGATAATTCCAGAATTTGGGTTATGGTGCAGAAAACTGATTCACATTCTGCAGTCTGAAGTGGGATATATTTTGTCTTCATTGTCTCACTACCACCTCTTGTAGGATTTGCCTGCAGCATGGAAGCATCCTGATATAACTTTACAGTGCATCATGTTGTTGTTACTGTAGTAACTTATTACTAGGACATCTTGTGTTATCTTTATTGCTGCAGTACCTGGTACAAATGTACCACTGTTTGTCCACACACACTGTTATTACTGCGTTATTCCCCAAACTAATTTACTGCAGCATCCTGTTGTGTCTTATTGCTGCATTATCAAAATGCTACTTTACTGCAGTGGCCTGTGTTACCTTATTGCTACATTTATTTTTGTATTATTATGTCAGCTTACTGCCACTTTTTATGGTTGCCCTGCTACCATTTTATTACAGTGCTCTATGGGATGTTAGTGCTGAGTTATACTGAGAGTACATTAATCCATTTGCTTCAGCCTAACGCTGTCTGCACTGGCTCGTCGAACCTTTCCTAGGGCTTGTCCTGCTGCTGTTTTGCCACAATAGCCATGAATGCTCTGGATACTCTATTATCCAAATAACAGTGCACAGCCATATTTCACAGCCATAGCCCTGTAAGTATGGGAAGTTTTGTAGCTACCTTGCACAGCATGGACATTGTAAAAGCTTTCCAGACTGTCCCTCCTCATTTAGAACATAAACAGAGGTGGAAAGCTGATTTCCTAACTCATCTTCGGCATGATGAGGTAGCTGGAAGACACTGGACACTTACAAAGCAGCAGATTACTGCTTGCAATACTCAATGGGATACTGTTGGGTGTAAAAGACTAGCATCACTTGGAATAAGCAACGTCATTAAAAAGCAATAATTCAAGGATGCGGTTCATATGGAAGTAGTTACATCTTAGTATCACCATATGTGAAGTAAAAGACATATGAAGAACAGTTCATATGTATTCCCAGGAGGAGGCCTTGTCTACTCTCATGTTTGTTTTGGAGAAATTTAGTCAGGAAATGAGGAGCAGAGCTTTCTTCCCTCCAGAGGATATGCAGCTCTGTCCGCTCAGCTAGCCATTGCTGAGCAGATTAGTTTGCACGAGTGTGCATTTAAATGGCAAGCTGTTCAGCATCCAGGCCCCCTGATGCACGCCCATATGCATGCACTCCATGTCTGTAAGAATTCCCTCCATGCACTCAACTGTTCAAACACAGAATATTCCCCACAGGCAAAATACTGTGGCAGCCAACATGACCGTCCTGCAGGAATAAAGCTGAAAGACAAAGCAGAGTGTGTTGCTCTCAGGGCAGCAGCACATCCCCAAGTTAAAGTCTGGCATTTTTGCTCCCTGCACAGACCATAACCCAAATTCCACCTGTCCCATCACCCACCAGCATTCTCCAGTCCTGCCCCCATGTGTCCCCATGCTGCAGGACGCTAAGGAGTCTATGCAGCTACCCCATCCTTCCCCAAGGAGACAACCTCTTCAGTGACTCACTGCAAAGCAGAGACCCCACATGTACCACTTTACCATCCCTGCTCCTTGCTACAAACTAGTTTCATGTTTTATATGTACATCTTGCTCAGGAATGCTCTGCAGACCAGTTTGAGGGTTCACAAGACAGACCTCCCATGGGAAATGCCTTGTGGCTGGGCAGCACTGGTAGTAGAGTAGCTTGGAGCATGAGCAGCTGTTGGTTTACAGAGCTCCAGTGATGCATGGCACTGGCAGGTTTGACAGAGATAAAAACACCATCTGCAAGGCTCTGAGAAGAGATGACCTCTGCATTTTCCTAGGGATGACCAAGGGGACACATATGCATATGTGTGAATGGACAAGTGAGCCTATTCAACAAAGACCTGCTATTTCCCAAGGAGACCCTTTGGCCGGGTGGTCAACAGAGGACAAATGGGTCCTGCAAGGACAGCTAAGTGACAATTTGGAGGGGACCAAATGTCCTCTTCAGAGGCAGGAGACCACAAGAATGTTGGGGACATTCATGGTGGTTCTGCAGTCCTGGAACTCGCTTGTGTGTCATGTATACGTAGGATGAATTTGGTCTGAAGGCCTCAGACAGCAGGCTGTTTAGGGTATAGGCATGTGTAAAGGACAAACATCATACTTTGTATTCTACTGTACATTCATGCAGGTGTAGGGACCTTAGGTATAATCGATATTAGGACTTTCCTGCAGGAAAGAAAAGACGTATCAGAATGAGAAGTGTCATGGGCTAAAAGGAAGGTCCTTTTTCTGACAGAAACTATGCTGGCATGTTTTTGTGCATACATAGGCCTTAGATATTAGAATAATACTTGCCTTGAAGTGAATGCTGTCGGTAGCCAGCTGTCTACTTAGCTAGATGGTTTTGCCTCGGTAGGAATGCAGACTTGTAGCCATATAGCAGTTTCTACCACCTGTACAAGAAGCCAATTTGCCTTGGCATGAGTGAAGAAGACCAAGAAATGTCTAGTTTTATGTATGCTTCAGATCTGAACTGCTTACAAACTAGAGGAGGTTTTGTGGTACTAAGTCTTGAAATTCTTTTCATATATAGATAATATACTGTATGTGAATGCAGGCCATTTTCCTATCTGCAGCTAGTATAAGTGGGTTTTATAATAAAGTCACTTCAGTCCTGTCCTCATCCTAACCTCCATACCCCCAACAGTTTGAAACAGGCTACTGGGTCATCTTTTGCTGTTGCATTCATGGGCTGTAGGTCAGATGAGTTTTAGTGGAAGCTCATTTCCTCCAATGGTACAATTTCACTCTCAGAATGATGCTTCTCAGCAGGGTCAGTTATCTGAGCATGGTATCACAGCTGGGTGTGCTGCTGTTTAGGGAGGGTCACCTGGCACCCAGCACCCTGCCCATTCACACCCTGCTTCTGCTGGTCCCATCTCCATCAATTCCCTCCTCACCGTAGGCTGAAATTTGACACCTGCCCACATCAGCTGCCTTTCCTTGGACACATGTAAGTGGATTTTGGCCCTCTCCAATTGGAGAGCTGGAGTCCGGTTTGGTTTGCCTGGAGAAAAGCTTGAACATCCATCATTGATTAGGTATGCAAAACCTTAAATAAATAGAAAATTAAATAAAATATAAACCAACTCACTTTAAAATATCGTGTGTGTGTGTGTGTGTGTGTGTGCGCTTGTGTGCGCACAACGCAACTCAAACGTGACTTTTTGAGCATCAGGCAGAGTCTGATCACATTTGCACTACGTGCACATGCAGAATGGTTCCGCCAATGTCAGAGAATTTGCACCAGGATCAGAGTCTGACTCAAGGGGGCAGATCCTTAGGTAATGGAAACCACTCCTGCTCTCCTGACTTCAGCTGAGGATCTGGCCATCATCTCTGGACATGCTACATGCTATTGGAAGGACAACGAGTGATGAACTTAAATAGTGCCTTTTTTTTTTTTTTCCGTTGGTTGAAAGGAGGAGAAACATAGGAAAGGAAACCAAAGTTGAAGTCAGTGAATCTGCAGGAGAAATGCATTTGGGATTTTGTGAGAAGGAGAAGCAGCTTCCAGCAGATATTTTATTGGATCCAGATGGCCACACAAAAGGGAGCAAGTGAGATTGCAGCGCCATCTTATTACAGTCACATTTGTGCCAGGGAGAGAAGAGATGTGGAAAAACACTGATCTCTCTCAGTTCTTCTTTCTCCAAGTTGTGGTTGGGTCTATTTCCTTAAATAATGAGACAGCAAGCCCTCGCCTTGTTGACCTCCAGTGTATGGTGAAGTGTGCTCCTCCAAACCTCAGTTGGAAACAAAGTACCTGCACAGAGCTCAGCGTCCTTATGAAGCTGCGCAGACAGGGAAGTGTTGGTGTAAACTGTGAAGAGAGGTGCTCCACTGGCGTGTGGCTCTCTGCTTCCACTTGCTCAGGCTCTCCCCTGTAGGGACCTGCTCAACCTGAAGTGCCCCGTCCCCGGCAGTGGTCCCAGCTGTCTCTTCCTCGGGGCGGTCGGCTGGAGCTGTCAGGAGGACTGCATCAGGCCTGTGAGTCGCTTGCTTGCCAGAGACTTTCCCTGGAGGGAGGGACAAACAGACAGAAGAGACCCAGAGGTGTAAGTGATGTCACAGGATGGTTTCTCTGGGAGTGAGGGGCTTTCCCTCAGAGCAGGGCACGAGGCTCTCCTGACGAGGAAGGCAGGTGATGTTGTGTGAGCCTGCCTTCAGCATTTCATGTGCCTGCAGTTTTGCCCCAGGAAAGTGGTTTGGCAAGGAGGAGCTGTGCCTAGTAATGTCCAGTGGCTGTCACTCAAGGCTGTGCCCTGGGACCCTGTCTTGTGAAGTTCCATGGGAACTGGTGAAAGCAAAGCCCTGTCCTCACTCGTTCTGCTTGGTGCTGTCCTGCTGGTGCAGAGCTCTACCGCAGCTTGGAGAGGGATGCACAGCCAAGGCTAGTGTGAAAACTGGGATCTCTCTCCCACAATCAGTGAATCAGTATCACCTGCACAGCATCCATCAGGAACAGGAATAGGAAAAAAGTAATTTCAGAAACAGTTTAGCCTGTTCCTGCCCTGCTGTCACTCACCTTTGCACACTCCTTGGTCACTTGCCTCCTGGGTTGGTGCCTGTTCACTCCTGCTTGGCCTCCCTGCTCTCCCTGTGCTCTCTTCCAAGTGACCAGTGCAAGAGTGTGGCTGTAGCAGCCTTGCTCATGCCCTGCTGTCATCCAAATGAGCTTTCCCACAGACTGGCAGGACCAAGGACTAGGAAGAAGGAAGGTGACCTGCACATCTGAACCCCTTTCATAGCTTAGACCATGCAGCTCCTGCTTTCAGGAGCAAAGGACCTACAGGACCTATTTCAGGACCTACAGCCAGTGTTCTCCATTTGCAGACAGGGTATATCCCCATAGGGAATACTGATGACTTTGCAATTACTGATATAACAGTGGAAAACTGTCTCAGGTATTGCACCAGTTGCTGTGTTTCTTTTGTTAGCTTGCCTCTTGAAAAATGATGCTTTTCTTAAAGGAAAAAAAGTAAGTAAGTCTTGCTTGAAATAAACATTCAGGGAATACCAGAGAGCTGTAGAATACCTAGCAGCTCTTAAACAACCTCCTCTTCCTTACTATATTTAGCCAAGATTTCCTTTGCAATAGGAAGCCTTACTGATTGCTGTTTCAAAGAAAGAGCCACAAGAAGAGCAAGAGAAACAGATTATACAGTGAAAGTGAGTATGCGCAAAATGTATATAAATTTGAAATGTAAAAATTAGCAGGCTATTTGAAATAAATATTTTTAAACAAGTTAACACTCTAGGAAAAAAGAAACACTTCCCACCTCCCTTTGATTTCTAATCTCTTTCCACATAGGGCTGTTCCAGGAGGGTGTAGCTGTTCCCTACAGAAGCCACATTTCATTACTGAGATGTGTGACTTTCACCAAATAATTTGTTCAGCTGCATGAGCACACACGGCCTTATCTGTCCGTGTTCTGTATGCCACCAGTTGGCTGTGGGAACCACTGTCATCATGCTGATTGTCCTGCCTGGGACAAAAGGCCCACAGCCATTGCTCTGTGCCGCACACACAGGGCTCAGCATGGGAATGGCCAGCTCCATCTCAGAGCTCTGCAGACACACCATTCAAGATATTCATGTTTGGGTTGTGGGTCTTTTTGGTTTTTGTTTTTTTCACTATAAATCAAATTTTTGATTATTATTGTTTTTCAACGCACTGTTGTGAAGCTTGGCCCAGCGCTACCTCAGGGGGTGGCCAGGTCTTCTGCAGGGCAACGTGGCTTGGGGGTCTAAGACCAGGGCTGTCATTTTACTGCTGTTAAGGAATATCAGACAGAGAGTGCTAAGGAATTATCAGTTTCTGAATCCTATTAATAGGAGGAAGAAGGTAAAGATGTGGATATCAATTCCTGGAAGAATAACATGGCTGAATTAAGGAAAAAAAAAATGTTAGTTTCCACCAATATTTGGATACTTCCTTAGGAAAAAAAAAAAAATTAACAAATAAGCCTTGGTTTATATAATGCCTATTCAGTCAGACTCTAACTAATCTGCGACAGGCAGCTCCTCTTGTTATCTTCTCACAGGCAGGTGGCTTGGGGCTACGCCAGCTCCCGTCGTCAGGTTCCAGCAGGGCTGAGGAGCAAATACTGTTCCACATCCCGCCCCCATTCAACATTCCTGTGTTCAAAGCAGGAAGGAGAAACGCCGGTAGTGGGCCCGGCTGAGGAGAGGGGACAGCTGCCCTGGAGAAGGTGGTGGATTGGAAACAGAGCCAATGGCCGTGGTTTGCACATGGGTTTCCCAGTGGAAACTGCTTCCCGTTGCCGGGAAAAGCAGTGGCCTCCATCTGCAGCTCCCCCGTCTCATGGGAGAGGCGTTACCCTGGGAACTGCAGCAAACTTCCCGCCTGCAGGCTGGGATGAGTCCCCAGTGCAAAGCCCGTCTGTCTGGGAGGATAACTGTGCCAGGGAACGGCCTCGCGCGCAGGGACATGCAAACAGATGGGTGCAAGAAGCTCTGTTTTAAGACAGCAAGAAGCAGGCAGCAATATTGCCTGCTTGGCTGTTGTGTTCACCTCCGTGCTAGACCAGATGGCAAAAAGGATCCCTGAAATTGCATAGAGGGATTAATGCTGTGACATTTTTGACTACAAGCAAAAGCACTGTAATGTTCAGCCCCCAACTAGAGGCATACTGATGTCGGGGATTTTGTTTCAACCCAATGCAGGGCCAAGTGTCAGCCTCACAGCGTGATATGGATATCTGCAGGCTGAAGATGGGTGGGATGCAAGTGTTCAGTTTAGAATTCTCTCATCTTAAATATCCTCATTAAAATAAAAATAAAGAGGATCAGGGAAAAAATGCATTTCATTAGGAAAACTGGTATCTCTTTCCTATTACTAAAATGAACAAGAAGGGAGCAAAACAGGTATTACAGGTGGAAAAGGTGGAAAAGCTGGATGGGATCTGCAATCCACCTGCTGATATAAATCAACATGACTCAGTTGTTTTCTCAGAAGTGCTGCTGATTTCCACCAGCTGAGGTGCTGGCCCATGGTGTCTCTGTTTCAGATTTAGTCCTCAAGGGCTTCTAAGGCACAAAGCCCATTAGGAGACACAAAAGGTTTGCATCAGCTGACTGAGAAAAGCCTAATTGCAGCACACTGGATGGCTCCTTCGGAAGGGGGCAGCAGCTCACTCCCCAGGCAGCCAGCACTCTCCCCAGGACCCCCAGCCAGTCCATCCAAACCTACTTGCCCCTGCTTGCCAAGAGGGTGTCCATGGCCAGAGAGTCCAGGATGGAGACAGCATGATTTAGTGTCATCGCTTAGTGTCCGGAAAAGAGGCGTCTGGGTAACCAGGACAAGGTGGCCTGTGTTCACCTCGAGCCAGCAGAGGTGAGATGTACCCCTGTATTCTTTGTGATCCCACAACCCTTCCCTGGGGCAGGCATGGTGTGAGTGCCTGAGTCAGTCAGGTGAAAGGCTGCTCTGAGAAGCTGGAGGTGGGTGAAATAGTTATTAACTGGGTACAATACATGCCAAAAAAGTTCAGGTCCAGGAGGGCACGTTGGGTCTCATCTACCACATGGAATGGATGGAATTTCCTTGGGGATATCTCTGACAGAGCAAGGATGCTTCAAATTATTATGATGTGAAAGTTTGGCACAAACATCACCTAGTTTCTTTAAAAAGGTTCAACCAAAAAAAATTATGTTTTCCTTCTATGGATCTTTGTTTAGCATGAAACCAGTGGCTGCCCCCATATTTCTACCTCTCCTTTACCCACTAAAAAGAGAATGTCAACAACAACTGCTGTATTTCCAGAAGAAATTTCATCTAAGTTGTGCTGGTAGGGGATTTGGGAAGCATACTATCTCAGGCTCAGTACACTTCAGTGCTTCTTTTACTGTGTCACGTATATATGCTGAATAACTTAAGGCAAGGTTAGAGTGGGTGTGAGGAGTAAACTTTTTACATAGGGTCTAAAGCCTGTAAAGAAATCCCCAGTCCTCCAGTCCCAAAATATTTGTCACTACTAATTAGAGTTACAACAATTAAAAGCCCAGACTGTTGTTGCTCAAACAGCATAGCACAAGCAGTAGGGCATATGTTGTATGGCATATGTTGTGTGTAGTCTTGGATGCAGGAAGGCTTCCTTTTCTCTCACGTCCTGCAAGCAATTGAGTTGTTACACAGCTTACAGGCAAGGATAACATGGAGCTTCACTGCATCTGGCAAAGGTAATGTCCTGTTCTCTCTATGCTGCTGAAAAAATCTTTTTTTTTTTTGCCCCTGAACACCCCCGTGACCGGAGCCATTTCTTAAAGGCAGTGTAAAATCTGAATTTGGAGTAACCTAAGGAAAACATCGGGAATTCTTAATAAACCTAATGAAACTGTCTCCCAGAATATGACTTCCAAGTACATGGCCATCCTACTGCTTGGCTATGTGTCAGGTAGAGGACTGGACCTCAGCACTTGTGGGCCATCAGAACTCACTGAAGGCCCAGTGAAATAAAGATTAACCTGTAGGTCACAGGAGATGGTTAGCATCTTTAGTGGCTAAGCCTTTGCTGAGCAGCTACTAAGCTAAAGTGTAAAATGCAATCAGCAATTATTTTAATGAAGCAACATTCAGCAATTTAACAAAGACAAGACGCCAAGTAAGAGGGAAAAAAGGGTGTCTGGGATTTGATGCAAAAAAGGGACAGCACTCCTTTCAAACCTCCTGTATGAGCCACTACAGTTTCCCTCTTGCTCCTTGCTTTTATCTGCCAAAACCAGCACTTTGCACAGTTGGGAGAGAAGCAAAGAGTGGGAACTATCTTTTAAAAATAATTTAAAATGGAAAGTTTAGTTCTGCCCAGTACCCATGGCTTCACACAATGTTGATGTGCTCTGCCCAGCACAGCGCAGTTCCGTATGTAGCATGCAGACATTCCCCACCCCCGGCATGCACAAGGCAGAGCTCCCATGCATGTTGTCAACAACTTACTGAACACCCAGGCAGGATTTATCCCATAAGGAGCTTTGTGGCTGCAGCAGTGGGGAGAGGAGGGATAGCAGCACAGGCTCCCGTTTGCCATGTCAATACAGACCAAAGTGCTTTCACACTGACTGCTCACCTCCACAATTTCAATCCACCACCCTGGGGCTTTGTCTGCTACAGCTGGCCTCACTTCTTTCTTTCTACCCCTCACATGTGCTCAGGGCTCTCCTTTTCCCAGTCTGCTGCTCAATCTGCTCCAGCCAGAAGCATCACCTTCCTGGAGGAGAAGTCATCCATCTCTTGGAGGGGAGGACTGTTGGCCCTTTGCAGAGAACTGGGGCTGGTCTGCATCTGCAGTGGAGGTGAGCTAATCCTCCTTCCATTGGCTTGAATCTGAGGTTTTTCACATCGTCACAGGCACTGTCAGTTTTCCTGTCTTTTAGCTGATATACTACAAGAAATTTGGCAGTGGGCAGACAATGTCCTGCAACCAGATTTTACTTCTGAAGAGACTGCCATGGCCCTAGCACTGCCGGCACTGTTTGGTCTTCAATGTTACATTACAATGCAGATCTTGGGGAAGCTTTATTTTTGTGCCATTTAAAAAATATTCTTTTTATTAGATTTTTTCATTAAAATATACATTGTCAACATAAGATAAACACAACATAAATTAATAAAGTTAAATAAGAAACGGAATTAAAAACATAAACAATACAGGAAAATAACTTAGTTCAACACAAAATAAACTCAGACACATAAACTATGAACATAAGTAACATAACACACAAAATGTGGTGGACAATACCACCAATTACACACTGACACAGACTGAAAACAGGAGCTGCAAAGTGGCTGTAGAGGGTCAGGTGGGGCCAGATGGTCCCAGCATGCAGGATGCTCACCTGTTCTTGCCAGCACAGTCTCATGAGTTACCCCCAAACTCCTGCAGAGTGGGCCCCATTCCTCTTCTAAGGCTTGACTGACAAGTTACCTGAGCTTCTTGCCATTCCTGCCCATCACAGTGAAGCTTGACCACCATGGGTTACGTTCCCACATTTGATATTGCTTTTTTGCTCTTCTAGCTCATATCACTTATGGGAACAGTTCAGAGCTTCAGTCCAATTAAAACCAGTATCATCTATTCCCATTTTAAGTTGTGAGGATTTCTTACGCTTCCTAATGAGGCATTGCACTTTGCTTGGAGAAATACCAGTACACCACTGCATATGGCACAAACCAGCACCTCCGTGTTCACCCACTCCTAGGACAGCTTCATAACAGCTGCAGCCCTCCTCTACCATCCCACCAGCACCACAAGTAAGATCCTCTTCTGTTGTGCTGCAGTCTGTGGTGCAGTCCTTGTAGCTGAGAGTGAGCCAATTTTGGCATTAGTTTTAGCTTTCCGTGGACTGCAAATCCAGGATGTTTTCCCCCACTTGACAAAAACCCAGGAAGACAGAGGAGTGGATGGATCACTGCAGCCAGAACACAATGGTGTAGCAGACTTCTTTCAAGCCACCTCAGAAATGCCCTAACTGCATACTGCTGGTCTGGCTCTCAGGCAGGGTGTGATTCTGTGCAAAGGACTCAGCTTGTTTGACAACCTTCAGCACGACAGGGAACCAGATATGTAAATATCTTGCACAGAGGAAAATGGAAGCACCACTGAAATATCAAATCTCTCTGGAGTATCAAAATAAACTTGGCTGAAATCACAGCAGAGGCTAAGCACACCCTCCCTCCCAAACACCTTGCTAAGGTCATGGTTTAGTATCTGTAACTAGACCTCTCTGTAGTGAAAAGGTACGAGCTTTTATCTTCCAGAGTTTGTGTGTGGCTCAAATAAAATACAGCAAATTAATAGTAGGTGTGTTCTGAACTCTGTATAGTGCCTTTCATCCAGAAGGGTTCCCAGGCACTTTCATAACTGGTATGCACAAAGATCACTCACCCACTTTGTCCTTGCAGGGGCAAAAGGAAGCTGCCATCCTGCGCCAGCAGCACTACACAGCAGTGCTTTTAGGAAGGGAAGTGAAGGATAACTTACCGACTAGAAACAATGAATACTTACCCTTTAAAGAAGGCCCTGTATGTAGAGCAGACCGTGCAGTATACGTGTGACACATGCAACCTACCCCTTACCAAAGCAGGTAATATACCATGATGATACCAAGAGCAGACACGGTGCATTCCCGCCTGCAGCGGCGAGTTAGTGCATGCGCCGTGCAGGCCATGCGCCCGGCCCTCTGCAGCCCCAGCTGTGGACACTGGCTGGCTAGGGAACAATCACACGGCAGGCTGCAAACACTGGCTGCATCCCCTCTGCACTTTGGGTACATTCTGATGCTCTCCATCACCTAAGTAACGCAAGTTCCTTTTCTCAGTAAAAGCCAGTGTAATGATTGGAGTAGTGAAGTGAGCACATTTTCTTTTAAAATAAAATATCTTCCAAAGATAAAAATAACCCTTTTCCCAGATGTCTTTTCTTGACGCCAAATCTAAGAAACTTTGGAATCCATTCCTGTATCCCTTCCCTTCTTCCTGTCTGTTCTGATAGCCACTTCACCATCATCTCAGTGTATCATCTTTTTATACTTTCCACTTTTTCACCCACTATTCTCTACCAATAATGGCTTAAACCTTTGTCATTATTGCAGGTTGTGACTACTTTCCATATCCTCAAATGCTGTGATCTATTTATGCAAGCTGGTAGAGCTGGGAAAGTGAAAAAGTGGGAAAGCTGGTAAATATATGACAGCTTTATGAGATTATCAAGGAACCAGTTAAAAAGATGACATCAGGCAGCAATTCTTTCTCCAGCCTTACACCTTCTTCACTGCTTTCATGTTTACTATTTATAATACATCACAGTGACACAGCTGTGCAAAACATCACACAGTTCACCTGAGAGAGATAAGATTCCTTCAACACATTTCACATGTGTGACACCATACTCATGAATTAAGAATAGGAGTGAGTGTAACTTGGACTCTGATCCAACAGTACGCAAACCAAGAAGACATAAAAACCAGCATGAGGCAGTAGCAGTGGCCAAGAGATGAAGCTCAAGATCAGGAAGAAGGGGAAGCAGCAGCAGAGAGGAACAAAAGTGACAACATGGAGCTGGGAGACAGATGAGAACATTGAGGGAGGGACAGCCAGGGTAGAAACTAAGGCTTTCGTAACTGTACAATGCAAGAGAGCATATGGATACATATGGAACTGAAATTAAACATGCAGCTGTGGATTTCTCTGGGCACTGAACTGGGATGCATTTACATCCTGAGACAAGAACTGTTCAATACGAAATTACCAAAAGATACCAGAAAACAAAAGCAAAGGAAATGCTACCATGATAATGCCAGTTTGCATCAGTGCGAGGAGGAGGAGGGCATTTTAGGCTCCAGACAGAAAGCATCTTGGGCACTGAGCATGATAAATACATTGAATACAAGATCTCCAGTTCATTCTTGTTTCTTATAAGTTATCCTTGCATGAGAAACACAAGTGGAGCACTGGCTCCACAGCCATTAAGGATGTCATGTGGGACTTTGCCTGCAATGCTTCTGGATGAGAATACAAAACCACTAAGCTGGTGCTGCTAACACAAGGACTACAGCAGCTCCTGCTTCCCAGCTTCTCTTTCTGCCTATGGCACCTCTGTCTCTTACAGTTAATGAAGCCTGGCCAGTCTGTCGATTCAGTTATTCACCTGTGCGTGGGAACTGAGAAAATCTTCAGTCTTCATTGACTTGCTGTACAAAATGTTTCATCTAAAATGTCCAGGATTCTTTGAAGAAGGGTCATTAAAAAACTTCATTCTTACATCCTTAATCTACAGTCTACTTCCCACAGAGCTCAAACACAGACCCTCTCATCCTTCACCTTATTTTCTTTCAGCAGTGTGTTGAATTTACCACTTAGAAAAGCTTCCTGTTTCTTCATGCCTGACTCCTTGATACATTTCACACATCTCTCCTCTGTATCTGATGTCTTCTCATATGCTAACTTTAAAATAAGTATCCCAAGTTTTTTAGTCTCACTACACACTCTCATTTCCTCCAGGACTTAGCAGGAGGGCTGGTTTTCCTGTTAAGTATTGCACTCTGTTTACAGACTGCAATGATGGAAGATAAAGTACAGCCTGCAGTGTATCGCATGCAAACTGCAGGCACCCACGGCAGGCCTGTGCACATCACACCTCTGTATACACTGCACTGGACCACTATGGCTTGAAGGAGGCAGGGAAAACACAGGAAAAGCATTCCCCACAGACTCCAATATCCAGCCAGAAGTCGGCATTGGCATCTTCACCTTCCTCAGCCCTGTGGAGCACTCTCTGGCTGCACTCTCTTGGTTTTGTCTGGAGCTGACAGGTCCTTCCATCCCTGGACAACAAACCCCTCTTGCTTCTCCCAGGTTGTGCAACTCTTGTCTCTGTCCTCAGGCAGTGGAAGAGACACACAAGAGATTCTTTGCCTTCTTCAGGTAAAGACCTTTTCAAGTCCAGGAACATAGTGCTTAACAGTGTCCCACATCAGTCAGTTCAGCCAGAACTTGTAAAAATTCTGCCTAAATAATAGACCGCTGCTCTGGTCACTCTCTTGTCCTTTAAAGCACAAAGACTGAGAACTCTTATCCTCCCAAAAGTGTGTGGGTGTGCCTTTTGTTCTTAAAGAAGTATCAGCTGGGAATAAAATCCAGTGGTCTCAGCACTGAGTCACCACCTGGATACTGAGTCAGAAATTTTAATACCTGTTTTCTTCCAGGGAAAATTCTTTCCCTGGAATATAGCCATTTTAGGAAAGTTTGAATTCAAGTTTGGGTATCACGGCCCAGGCTTATCTAAGTTACCTGCTGAGGCTGGTATCCATAGGTTTAATCCCTGTTATTGCTGGAGTACTCATTGCTGCTTTTAGAGATAATGCTCAAGATGCAGCAAAGGACCCCCCTCCTGTTTCCTCCTTTATTAAATGCAAATGGCTACCAGCGCAAGTTAGGCAGAGACTTGGTGGCTTCCTTTGTGAGACAAAAAGCAGCAGTAGTTCCCCTAAATGTACTCATTAAAATATATTTTCCTTCTACTCTTGGCCCTGAAGGATCATCTCAGCTTATGAGAACTAAGCTTCTGTCTATCTGATTATTAAATAATTTCTAAAGCAGATGGGAAACTACAGTGGTTTAAACAGCTAGGCTGAGACTGCAGGGCTAAAAATAGTATAGCAGGCTCCTTTTAATTAGTAAGATGATGAAATATGACAGAAGAGAGAGATGTAGATATATGGATTTGTGTGTATGTGTGTCTTTAAAATTAAGTTATTACCTCAATACCAGGTATTATTTATAACATATATGATACACGGTGTCTGATTTTTATGATGCCATTTATCTTCACTTGGGAGAGAAGACAGGCTAACTCTGCTTTCATAATGTCAATCCTTGTTGTATTCAAAAGGAAAATTGCAATAAGATAAACCTGCCACCATGCACAGTGCCATCCTTTTTCAAATGAGGTGGATTAGTAAGTGCTCCAAAGCAATAGACTGTCAGCTCTGCAACTCTGTGATATCGACTATTCCCCAGGGCACCCTGGAGAGCATAGAAGAGCCAGCCTAGCTTTATACCTGTGATTCCAGAGCATGGGAGCCTGGCATAGGGCCAAAGGGGTCAGGTACTGTGATGTTTATGCTACCACTGTGCTGCCTGTGTATTTTTGAGGACTCTTCAAAACCTGAAGAGAGGAGAAAAGACATCTGCCACTCCTGTGTTCCAGCAGTGCTGGGCAGCACGTGCCCTGTAGCGTTCTGCTCCACCATGCAGATGTGGCCCTTTGATGCTCACTAGCTGACTGATGACCGTGTTTGGTCCTGGGACCACAAAGCTGCCATGAAACACATGGACATAACAGCTTCAGACTTCTGTCAGGTGAATCGAGGAGGCTGAGGGTGCCCGGCCTGTTGGGGGCTGGATCAGGCAGATGTTCCCTCACTTCAAGGGGAACCCAGACTGCAAACCATGCCCTTTGGTAGAGAAGGACCTGATCACAGTGAGCGCAACCCCCTTTTGCCTATTGCACTAAGGTATCAGCTGATACTTTGTAAGGACCTGGAAGCAAAACGTGAACCATCACCACAGTGAAAATTGGAGAACTTTGTTCCACTAATATTGCAGGTGTCATAGAGCTAGAGCAGGAGCATGGAGGTAGAGGTCAAAATCTTGCTGTTAGTGTCATGCTTACTGTGGACCAGATAGCACCTGGCTTTCAGAAAGATTTGGTGCAAAAACTTGGTGCATTCATTAGTCATGAGCTGCCTTCTGTTGGTCAAAAGTATCAAGCCAAGGAAGACAAGACAGTGGGTCTTCAAGGAATTGAAGACTGGTATAAAAAAAATTACGTAAAGCCCTGTTATTTCTTATTCCCCATTGATCCATATGAAGGTGGAAAGCTTCTGGCTGGCTAGCAGAACTCCATGGTGTCTTGCTAAAGTATGTCAAATGGTTTGGAGTTAATCCCTGTCTCCTGAGTTATGACTCTGAGATGAGCAGGGGCTCTGTGGGTAAGACCACTTCCACTTGCTCCGAGTCTGTGCTCCCAAAGCCAAGTGTACAGCTTTCCACCCAGTGCAGGAGACCAATTTGGGAGCACTGAAAGATTTTTCAGGGTGGGGCTTAACCCAAGTAAGAGACAAAAAGCCTGCAGTACTCTTTGCAGTTTGTCAACACAAAGCTTTATTGTTTCTCTTCCTGAAGTGTTACATTTTTTCCTGTCTTTGTCAATCAAGAGATGGTGAGACCCAAGCAACCAGAACAGGCAAACTTAGAGAGTCTGATATTTTCTCTTAGGTGAAGACTCATTGTCTAAGAAGCTGGGCCTGTCTGTCCTCCTGGCTACAAGTCAGCTTTTTCTGATATGGAAAACAACACTGTGAGTACAGTATTTTGAGCAAGGAAGGGATCATGAACCTCTACCTCCATGCTCCTGCTCTAGCTCTATGACACCTGCAATATTAGTGGAACAAAGTTCTCCAAATTTGAGTACAATGATGTAAAAGGTAGGGGTCTAGAAGAAAGGGGGTCCAAGATAGGTGGTCGATATTCAAGCATCACTTCTTCCAACTCAAGACCAGTGTATTGCCATGAGCAAGAAATCAAGCAAAGGGGGCAGGAGACCCCTTTGGATGAGCAGGATGCTTCTAGCAAATATCAAACAGATTCTGGGATGTGGAAAAAGGAACAGGCCACATGGGAGGACTAAAGGAACAGTCACAGTATGCAGGGATGTGACAAAGAAGGCCAAAGCCCATTTGGAATTAAGTCTGGCAAGGGATATGAAGGACAACAAGAAGGGTTTCTACAAGTACATCAGCAGCAAAAGGAAAATTTGGGAAAATGTGGGGCTGCTGCTGAATCAGATACATGTCCTGGTGACAGAAGACACAGAGAAGGCCCAATTACTGAATGCCTCAGTTTTTAGTGCTGAGTTTGGGAATCCCAGACTTTGGAGGTAAGAGAGGAAGGCTGGAGAAAGGAAGACTTCCCCTTGGATGTAGAGGGCTGGGTTAGAGATTGGCTAGGCAGACTTATGTCCCATAAACTTCTTTACAGTGAGGGTGGCAGAGCACTGGAATAGGTTGCCCAGGGAGGCAACGGAGTCTCCCTCTGGAGACAGTCCACATCCACCTGGACACATTCCTGTGTAACTTGCTCTAGGTGACCCTGCCTTAGCAGGAGAATTGGACTAGGTGATCTCCAGAGGTCCCTTCCAAGTGTAACTATTCTGTGATTCTGTGATTTCCCAAGATGCTGGGTCACATGCTACAGCCAAATCTGAAAATTTCCCCGGGGTCTACTGGCCCTCCTACTGCCCAACAGAAAAGCACAGTCTGGAGGTGGCCCAGATCCACAGGCAATTAATAGTTTAGTCAGTCTGGGAGACTACTTCACCTCAATTATGGCTCCTTAAGGCAAATAAACTTTTAGCCCTTATTGTTTTTGAGATTTCTCTTACAGCCATCACTGGAAATGTGACCTCATATTAATCTGCTTGCAAAATAGGCTCAGTGCTCCTCCCTTAAAGAGAGACAAACTGGAGGTCTGTTCCAGCCAAACCTTAAGCATACACTTAACTTCATCATGCCTGTGCAGGTCTGGCTTGAATATGTGATCCTGCAATCACTAAAGCCCTGTGGAGCTCTGGAAGCATGGACTGCTGAATTGCTCCACTCCTACAGTCGGGGAGCTGCAGCGCATTTTGGAGAACTAGAGCATACAGAATTATCTTTGTCTTAATTCAGCCTGCTGAGTATGCTGTAAAGTTCTCATTTTGGTAATGCTGTCCTCTGAGTCCTCTGAGGACATTATGACATGTCAACATAGTGACTATTTTCTCATCTGATGGCAATGACAAACTGCCATACTGCAAAGTGTAAAAAATTCAGACCCTTCCTAGTTTTGGTAGCTACCATGCCATCAGAAGACGAGATTTTATATCTGTATTAAGAGAAATTAAAGAAAATATTTACAGCATCCTAGCCAGTAAGACAAAACTGAACGAAAGTGCTGACCAATCTACAACAATTTTCTTTATAGCTACTTACATTCTAATCATAGCATCCCAAACTTAGCTTGTCAAGTTACCCTTCAAATCAAATGCATGAGAAAAATCCATCCTTGGCTGTGCAACTATAAACCCAACCAATCTAGTAAAGTGAGAGTTACTCTTCCACATACTTGGCAAATCTGGGAGCAGAATTTACCACTCGGTGTAAATATTTCTGCATAGTTTGTTTAAAAAAAAAAAAAAAATCTTTCCTACTCCTCTCCCTGGCAGACTCTTACAAAGTAGTAAATATGCAGATGGGCATAGTGATATATTTTGTATCAACATATTTTAAATGTGTGCATATGCATTAGCTATATAAATACATTCCCCAGGAAGTCTGCCAGTGGATGTACTATGAAGCCTTGTATGTTACATTTGGGTTTGCTTGTGCAGTAGCACAGGAGCGTCAGGAAGAACCGCTCTTGGCTTATTTGCTCTACAGCAGCTCACACTTACCTGCACAGCTTCCTGTTTCTCTCAGTAGGTACAAAGGTGCTATATTTATATGCCATGTGTGTGTATGTAGTGTACATATACATATATCCACACACATGCAAGAATATCAAAGACTCATAGAATGCTTTGGGTGGGAACCTTACAGATCTTCCAGTTCCAACCCCCCTGTCACAGGCAGGGACACCTTTCATTAGACCAGGTTGCTCAGAGCTCCATCCAGCCTGTCCTTGAACACCTCCTGGGATGGAGCACCCACAGCTTCTCTGGGTAGCCTGTTCCAGTGCCTCACCACCCTCACAGTAAAGATTTTTTCCTAATATCTAATCTAAACCTACTCTGTTTTAGTTTGAATTCATTCACTCTTGTCTTGTCACAACGTGCTCTTGTAAAAAGTCTCTTTCATCTTTCTTGTGGGCTCCCTTCAGGTACTGGATGGCCACAATTAGGTAACCCCAAAGCCTTCACTTTTCCAGACTGAACAAACCCAATTTTCTCAGCCTTTCCTTGTAGAAGAGGTACTCTATTCCTCTACTCAGCTTTTGTGGTCCTCCTCTGGATTCAGTCGATGTCTTGTCTGTCCTGGGAACTCCAGAGCTGGATGCGACACTACAGGTGGGGTCTCATGAGAGCGGAGTAGAGGGGCAGAATCCCCTTTCGCAACCTGTTGGTCACGCTGTTTTTGATGCAGCTCAAAACACAGCCTGTGCTGTCCAGTATCTCTGCTACTCCACTCCACAGTATCTGCCTCTGGTCCTGCCTCCTCTCCCTGCTTTCCCTGTTCTGTAGAAAAATTGCTGCACAGACAGATCCCTGAAAGCAAGTGCAGCAAGCAGGTCTTGCCCAAGCTCTGGACAGACCGGCTGGAGGTTGGAGACTGATGAAGGACAAAAGAGGGAGGACATCTGCCTGCTACCCTTGAGGTCCCACTGTCTCCTTGTCTAAAAGGTTTAACGGTGTCATGTTTCTCGCTGTGACTGTGCTCCTTTTCCGGTATTGGTGTCATGAATGAGGCAAAGGCTATTGCACATCACTGTTTACATGAGCACTGACAGATGGGGGCAGCGGAGGAAGCGGCTGCAGTGCTGTGGGTGGATATGTATGTGATGGTATCATTATCCATGCACTATGGAATCATACGGATACTGTTGCAATGGAGCTATGAGAACCATGCTCTTCTACTTCATTGTGCAAGGAAAAGCCACAACAAATACTGTAGTGGGAATGTAGCAGAAAGGCAACTTTGCGTTTAATTCTAGACAAAAATCAATTTGCTTTTGCAATGATGATAAGCTAGAATGAGCATTATGCCATTTCTCCCCCCACCCCCAGCCCCTTCCTTAGAGCTACTATTCAGATGAGCTACGGTATTAAGAGAGAAGCTGAAAAAGATGCTAGCTGCAAAAATAAAGGATGAAATAAAAAGTCAAGCATCCACATTTCCCCCAACTGAAAATGAAGTTCTGAGGAAAGGGAGGAGGGAAAAGAAAAGGAACTTACCACGCTGCGAGTAAACTTTTCTAGAGAAGTTCTACGACCTTGCTCATTCTCTGGCTTAACAGGGAACAAAGTAGGGAGATAAAAATACAGAAAAAAAACCCTTCAGCTTAAATGCAGTCTTTCAAAACAGCAGCAAAATATAAGGAAGCAGCAAGAAGAAAAAGTTGTAAAAAATGTAAAAAGCAGAAATCAATGTTTGCAACAGCAAACATAAGAAATCAAAATGCCTTAAAGAATAAGAGACATCACTACTTTTACTCTCAGAGAATGTCACTTTTCTCTTGTGAGTTTTTTTAATGGTTCATATATGTCTGTGCATTGCTGTGTCTTACAGCTGTTGGTATTGATTTCTTGTTCACTGAGTTTTCCTTCTGTTGCTGTTCAAGCTGGGATGTCTGATTCTGGTTAACATCTGCCAAACAGCTATCGGAGGCTCCCATCTACTTGCGTAGAGAGATGAAAAAAACCACAGTAGCTTTCACAACATTAAAAAGCAATGTGTGAGTGAATACAGCACTGGAAGAAAACCACCACTGGACTCATTGCCAGTGAACCTACACTCTTCTATTTATTCAAAGGGTAGAGGCATATTTCCAGCCAGTAAGTTTGGCTACATCAAAGCACAAGACAGCATATACATGTATTTGCAAGGCAATGGAAAGATACAGACCAGTTTGGGACACTGATATTTTTGTACCTGTAGTACAGGACTATTCATATGCAAGAAGACCTTCAATTGCACTGTGAGAAGACAAGCGTGTGCATCATGGCTTTATTAACATATCCCTGAGAAGGTTGCTCACTGCAGCGCTTCGTTCATTTGGCACAAGGGAGATCTAATCGCCACTAACAAGGAAGAACTAAATAATTTACTGGCATGTTTGCTGGAATATCTAAGAGAAAATAATTGTTATAGAGAAGAGAAGAAACTCAATGCTACAAAAGAAAGCTCATTGCAGTCAGAAAGCTATGGGCACTGCTGATTTCCAGGAGAGACACTTATTTAAATGTGGTGAGCCAGCAAAACGGGGGTGGTAAGATGGAAGTAAAACCACCATGAAGAGAATAAGGAGCTACATGTAAGGGAAAACCACAGTAATGATGGTGCATGACAGTGCACTGGAAATAAGCACTGGACTGGAGAGGCACCTACCTGACATATCATATGCCACAGATTCAGCTGCAGTAACAACCCCCCGGACAAAGCATCAGTGCAAAAATCAGATAGAGAAGACATAAGGAAGCCAAAACCATACCAGATAAATTGGATGAGAACTTGTGTAATTGAGTCTAGGCAAAGCCTTTTGATTCTTCTGCATGTTTATCATAGCTTTCACAGCTCTCTGATGTCTACAAGGTTAGTCTTAAGCATCCCATGGAGAGATGGGGCAGATCGTCCCTGCTTAATCACCAAAGATGAGACCAAAACATGAGGCCCTTTTAAGACAAGCAATATTCTTTATCCAGAAGAAAGAAACAAGCAACCTCCACACTTTTAACTATTTGAGGAAGCCACAGCATTAGCTCTGATGTCCCAAAGTGCTATAAAAAGTGAAAGCTAGAGGTGCGTCATTTTAGCCCATACAGAGGATAGAGCCAAGGCCTCAAAGCAAGTACCAAGCAATAAAGCAGCCTCCTGGCTGGCAGGAAGAACCAGTCCAATGGTCCCCCAAGGAGTATTTAACATGCACTAACCCAAGAGTTAGCTGCCTCTCCTTGCATGTGAGAGGAGAGGGAAGGGGAAAGAAACATCAGCCTCACTCTTTGGCTGAGTATTAGGGCCGTGCAAGTGCTCAGAGCATCACAGATTCCCTCTTGGAAGTAGCCTCAGAGGTGTCCCTACACCCCAAGGCAGCAGAGGTGACAGAGAGAAGCTGCATTCCTGCCACTTAGGCTGAACATGTACCAGTGAGCAGGACTGAGGACAGCAGTGCCCAGCTGGGCCTCTGCGCTGGTCTCCTGCAGGGCTGGCAAGACCCACCAACAGCCAAGTTAAAGACACAATTTCAGGAGAAGAAATACCTGAACAAAAGACCGAATGTTCTGTAAGGCTCCTTAGGGGAGCAAGGCACTTGAAGTCTGCAGCATCACATTGCTGCAGTCTGGAAAATCAGTGTCTGACCCAACTGCATTTTTAAGTGGAGCTCTGGTGTGCACTGGGGTCAAAGGAGAGTGAGCTGCTATACAGGCCACATTGTGCCCCTGCACTCACTGCCAAAATTTAGTGTCTCTGTTTTTTCTACCAGCAAGGTGATGCATCTTCCCACCCAGCAGAAAGGCAGGATGGTGGTCTTCAAAGATGATGAGCACCCTGTTAAGGTGCTGAGAGCTTGTCTGGCACAGGGAGCCACACGCAAGGCCGTTTGCTGCCTACCACAGCTGAAGACGTGGGGAAGCAGCCACAGAGAGCACTGACAGTGTCTCACAAAAGCGCCTTGCAAAGCACGGTTTGCAGTCACTCTGCATATTTGGCATGGCGGTGGCAGGCTGGGACCAGCTGGATGCGTGGAAAGCTCATCCCCATAGCATCCAGCTCTGAGTCAAAGCATGACATTTTCTAGTAAAATAAAAAGCAGCTGAGGCAGGCTGGCTGCAGAGTGATGAGCTGGCTTGAGCAGTTCGAATGTCCGTGGGTGTGGGTGCTGGCTGTACAGCTCGCTGGCTCTTCCTGTCTGCTTGCCCGTGTGGCTGGCAGCCTGCCGTGCAGGGAACGCCTGCCCACAGCTCTCCAGCATGGGGCTGAGCTGGGGAGGCTGCCTTGCACACCAGATGAAGGGAATTTAAAAATAACAAAGTGGAAAAAAAAAAAATAGAAAGACCGAATCACACCTATCCCAGCCCTGGGCACAGACCTGGGGTGTGGACCCTGGAGCCATTGCCTGCTGCAGCACCACAGCAGCCTTTGCACAAACATACACCGTGTGTGCAAAGGGGCAAAGGCAGAGAAACACATGTGCACGCCAGGTCATGTAGTCCTCCCAGGTGCAAAAAATGCAATCTTTGCCAGTAAATACACTAACAGACTCCACCAGCTAATGGCAAAGGACATATGCATTTGGATAAAATGTGAAACGACTGTCTCTGCTGCAGAGGAAAACCTCTCAGCCCAGGCAGATACAGAAAAACAGAGCTCACCACATAGAAGCCATTCACTAGCTATTGACTGGCTTCTCTGAATTTTCCTGTTTTTTCATGATTAATCATTTACCCAGCCATCCAAACTTTAAGTTCCTTTGTGTAGATTCTGCTGGCATGGAGACTAAATAGAAAAAAACTTAAGAAAACCAGCTGACACTGATTATTAAAAGTAATTATGAGAAAATTGCTCAGCATCTTCACAGCATTCAAGACAAGTCCTGCCACTGAATCAAATTGGCCATGTGTGCCTTGATGGGACTGAGAAGGGGGCATAATTTTGCAATAGGAACCTTCCTGGACAATACAGAGCAGTTGGCACAGGGTGTCTGGTTAAAATCAATGCTTCAAAAGGCATGTGCTGGAAATGAAGCCTGCTCCTCATGGCATGAAGCTCCTAAGTATCCCCTTGCCGACAGTTTTGCCAGGGATCTGCAGAGGGGTAGGGAAATACATATAGAAACTCGGTCGTCTGAACTTAAGGTCTGCAAAATTCTCTCCCTCCCTCCCTCCCTGGATTTATTTTGTTGGCTATTGAATCTTTTTTTTTTGGTATGAGACTTTGGGGTGTGAAGTGGGGTTTTTTCTTTAACTTTAACTTGGTGAAAAATAATGTGTTCCAGACGGAATGGCATCAGATAAAAATAAAGGGTAACAATATCCCTGACTCTGGGTGCAGAAAAGGCCAGGAGCAGGTCCTGGGCTTCTCAGGCAGTCATGTCTACCTGTCCAAAGTGAGAAAGCAAAGGGCATGTACAGTGCTTCCAAGTGGCTGGAGTATTTTGCATATATTGTGTGTTCATTTGAATAGGACCACAGTGAATTCACATTTCTCTGAACCAGCTGGAGAGCAAAACAATGCGCTAAACCAAGCAAATACCAACCTGCTCTTCCCTCAATGCCGCAGTGCTCACTCCCATGGCTTCACAGCCTGTCTGCACTACAGCTGTGGCTGCCTTTCCAGGATGCTTCCCTGCCTGTGGGCAGGGCCGGATGGCAGGAAGCCACCCCATGCCAGGCTGACATGAACACCGGCACCGTAACAGTTCAGCTGCCGCTTCAGCTAATGCAGAGATGCCAACCAATGTCACTGTTTCACCTTTACGGTGAGTAATGGAAAGTACCTCGAGGTCTTTTCTGTTCCATTCGCTCCTTTCTCTGCAAAAATAACTAGCGGAGCACGGGTCTGGCTGCTTCTTCACCATTAACAAAAGTTCCTGTGCACTCAGTATCCCCTTCCATGGTGAACTAGCTAATCTATACTGCTCTTTCCCCAGGGAATAAACCCCTGCCCTGCACCCAGGTCACCCTGCCAAAATGCCTCCTTGCCTTGACTGAGGAGGTTTGTCACAGGACTTGTCCTGACGGGTGGATCACTGCTGTCTAAGGACATCCAGCCACCATTTTGGCTGTTGTGGAGAAGGGCTGGAGGGTAGTGCAGCAGTGATTACCTGCTGGAAGGTACTCTGCAGCAAGGTGCATATCAGCAGAAACAGGAGCAGGTCAGTGCATGACTCTGCGCAGCACCAGTGGGGTGTGTTGCATAGATACACAAATAAAACGCAGTGAGTTGCTTGGAGATCTCAGCACATCCAGCCCTTCACTGCCAAGCCAGACGCTTTCAGCAGATCCATGATTTCTACCTGCTGCAGAGGCGGGGCTGGGGATGGAGGCACAGAGCTCAAGCTGGGCTGGGCATCTGGCCATTCATCCTGAGGACAGGGCTGTGCTCTTATCCCTCCTCTTCTCCAGCCTGGCAGGGAGGAGGCCTTCTGTTCAAGGCAGAAGGCTACACCCAGTTTTCCCCCTCTGCAGCTAACTGCTTCCAATCACACCCTTGCTGGAGGCCAACCTCATGTTCCCTGCTGAGCACCATGAATCTGCAGGATTGAGGCCAATAATACTGTGGGTATTTGCAATAATGACACTGGGAAGAACGGAGGAAAAAACATCTAAAATGGATTAACAAAGTATGTATGTCTGGTCTGTACACAGCCTATGTCTGCTGTCTTGCATCAGTTAGTGGTGTGAACAATATGTTCCTCTCATAATTCTGTCATTGTATCTCAATCCCAACCCATAGTTTCTTCTCCCTTCCCCTCCATTACTGCACTCCCAGAGCAGGGAGGGAAAGCTCCCACATCTTCGGTTATTGTATGGTGTGGAAGAAAGTAACTCTTCAAACTTACAGTATTTGACAAGTACCAGAAATGTGAAGCATGTTTTGAAGCACTCATCAAACTTTGGCATCTCTCTGCTGAGCCAGTCACTATTATTATTGCCCTTTGAAAAAGAGGAGGATATAGGGCAGGCAAAGTTGAACTTTTTTCTCCTGAAGTTCACACAAGAAATTAAGTGGGGTAACCAGGGAAAGCATATGGATTTTATGGTTCCCAGTTCTGTGCTCTAGCCACACAGTCTACCTTTCCCTTTTTCCTGCCCTCTCAGTTTGCCATAACCCAGTGCTGGATGGCAAAAGATCCCAAGTAACACAAACTTATCCACAAAACATTAATGTGGGAATCTGAAGCCATAGGTCATTTGCTTAGTGCAAGCAACTCTTTTACCCTATGTCCATCATGCTGTACTTCTCACATAACTTATTTTCAGTAATGAAAGTAAGCTATGTCATATCAGTGTGGTACACAAGCCATGTGAGAATAATGACTTTGGGGAAAGACATGCCTCAGAGAGATGCTCTCATCGCAACTTAAAGAACTGCAGTGAATTTCTATTCACATCAGTGAATCCAGGACTTTGTTTGCAGGCTCTAAACCAAATCCTCCATCCATGCAGGCTCTGATATGCCACTGGGTTCCTCTTTTCTTTCTCTTGCTTTCCAGCTATTTAAAGGAATTTTAAAAGGATGCCTCTCAAAGCTGCACCAAAGGTCCTACGGATAGGACCATGTAGCTCAGCCTATAGAAATGTCACATTCTTTCTATCATCGTCTCTGTACCTATGCTGTTTCCAAAACACTCACTTGCCCAACACAATGCAATATGGTTGCAAAGAGCTTTACAGACTCTGGAGTAACACCAACTCCCCTCCTGCATATAATGTGAAGCTGATAAACAGTGCATCTGCACAGCTCTACTCCTGCCTTTTTTGTGCCTTTATATGATTACTCGTGCACCCACAGCTCTTTCTAAAAGAAACTTGATTCTTACTTTCACGGCTCCGTTAACATGACACCAAAACCTGCTCCTGCGGCAGTTTGCGGGGGGATGAGGATGTCATGCTGACACATCCAGGGCTTGATCTGACAGCAAACAAGGATTGCAAAAAAATAAACCTTTGGTTTGAATGGGTTTGGCTGGGAGGAGAAAGCTCTCCTGGCTTTCAAACACATGAACCCTCATGTGTTCAATGGAGGCTGGAGGGTGGGGGGACCATAAGCTGCTGGGGGTAGGAAGATGGCAGAGGCTTTTACGGTTTATACCATCAGACTTTGCCTCACACCTCCTTCATTCCCCAGCCTCTGAACTAAGTCAGGTCTAACCCTTCTAAATGTAAGCAGCACTGGTTTATGCTGTCACAGACCAGACATTTTGAAACAGAAGGCTGACTGCTGCCCTCCACTACCTTTTGCTAATCCACCTGCCAGTAGTGTCAGGCACAGCAGACAGAGGGGCTTGTCTCCTTTTGTCACCATATGCATGCTTTTAGGGCACACAATGACAATCAGGACAAAAATACCACTGGGATTTCACTGTATTGTGCCGATGCAATGTAATTTGGCAGCACACAGAGAATGCAGCAGAAAAACAGCAGGGAAGATGGTGATGGGAAGCCACACGCTCAGGCTGCAGGAGTCAGGAGTCAGTTTATGTACAGTCGTGGCAGCCATATGCAAGTGAGACATATACACATGTACATGGCATGCACATGCACACAGACACACACATAGAGCTATGGGAATTAATCAGGAGTTGCAGGAAACATTTGAGCACAGCTACAAATGCAAAAATCAGTAGCTTATCTCCTGGACTCCTTAGAAAGAAGGGACTCACGGAGAGGAGTTGTAACTCTACGTAACCACTCCTTTACTACTCTGATCTGGAGGCTCCTGACAGAATCACGGTGCTGGCAGAGCTCATGCAGATACCAAAAAGGCTAAGAAGACCTCAAACCCAGATTTTCTGTGAGATGGTGTGGCTGGAATTCTTGATTACTACATGCACTGCAATTATTTACTGTCTTTGAGGAAAAGGAAGCATCTCTGGGGAGGCAAAAGCAAGGGAAAGGAGTATGGGAGTTGCTGCAGGGGGATCTATAGGTAAGGCATCCAAAGGGAATATCACATGGTGAGACTAGGGAGGTGAAAACCTTAATAGGCGAATTTTTCACCAGTAATGAACAGATCGATGGGTTCTGCTTCTCATATCACATATTGTCTTTTCCATGAGAAAGAGGCAATACAATTTGTATTGCCTGCACTGAGTTTGGGAGACAACTGTGCAAGACAAACACTTTTCCATACTACTTTTACCTTGGGTCACCATGTTTTTCCCAAAACTCATGCTGAGGCTGTGCACACGGATGCCATGCCCCCAGTGAAGAAGACAGAAGTGCTCATTCCCTTCTTAAAGGAAAAAAAAAAGGAAACAATATTTTCACTTTCACACTAGCAGCAAGCAGCAGGCGAGAATCAAGAGGTGCTAAGAGATGCAAGCATGTCCTTTCCAACAGATACCTTCTTCTTCGCCAGCAGTAAGTCCTGGTAAGCATTCGAACGCAGAAACCGTGCATAGCTGTCACTCTTCATCAGCTTGTAAATGTGCTCCTGTGGGATGGGGGGAAATGAGAGACAGAGAATTGTTATCAAACCTCATTTAGACATCACAGGGACTTGAAACACAGAGAATTGGAAGGAAGCGAGACTGATCAAAGTTCTAATTAAGTCTGCTACTACTGATTATCTGTGTTGTGGTAGTGTGCACGAGGTCCATCCTGCAGCAGGACCACGCTGTGCTGGGGGCTATATGAACACAAAACAAAGAGATGGCCCTCACCCCAAAGGCTGGCACACATTATGTGCTCATCAGGATTATTCTGCAAGAATTGCAACTCTCTGAAGTCCCCAGATTACAAGAAAGTGCCTACCCTGGAAAGAAGAAATAAACACCAGAAATTGTCTCATAGATTAGGTTTCATTTTACCATTAATAGATACTTGAACAATCACCCAGCACTCCCCTCCTGTTCATGGAGGGGAACTGATACTTGGACACATTTCATCTCCACTTTAGACATGCACTCAAGCAAGCCAGCGTGTTAATGTCCTGAAAAAGCCCGTATCTGTGGTGACTATGCAGGAAAGTTATATGACTAGCTCAGATGTGGATGGCTACATCATATGTATAAAGTTACATTGGATGAGTCTCTCTCTTAGGGTCTTTCTTCTCTTAAGTCAAACTACTGTTACCAGTTTGTTTGTTTGCTCTGAGAGCACCTACTATGTGTACCTTCAAACTTACGAAGTGGTGTTTCATTGCAGCCAAACTTAATACATATCCTTTTGTAATTTCCTTGCTAAGCTTTCCTTTCCTGCTGAGAATCCCTTAACATAGTCAGCTTTTCTCCTAGTTATCCCTGGATTTACAAAAGATATTATCCCAAACACTAAGAAAACAAAATCAAAATACTGTGACGAAATAATGACTGAGAACCTACTAAAGGAGCTCAAGAGAAAAACAGGCACCTTGGACCTTTCTCTTAGACTTTGCCCAAGGATGCACTTTTATAGAGTTAATGAGCAGTTTTATCTATAGTGAATTGTACAACATGAAATATTCTCTCCTGCCCTAAAGCCATTGTACATGAAACTTTAGAAGAGCCAAACCAGACAGAAGTTGCACAGCTTATTTCAGTGTGTTAACAAGCCAAGCAGAATTCCCTTATCTTCACCATCACGGGTAATTAGCAATGACCTGTCTATACACAGAAGAACTGCTTAATTCAGCTTTCTTACACTATTTGGTGTAGTCCTGTGAGGGCCACTGGTTTTCCTTCGACACAGCATAAATGTATCCTTTGAGGTACATCCGGTGTGGAACAATTTTTACTGGTTAATTTCCATACTTGCTTTTAGTCTTGACAGATCCTCATTTGTGCAGCACTATCTATTCAAAGGACAGCTCAAGATTTTGCAATAGAACTGCTCATATAAAGCTATGTAGCAACTGTCACCCTTCTTGCTTCAGAAAAAAACACATAGGAGGGCACAGTTTCATACTCCTCATGTACAGCATTGCCATGAGATTTGACATCCAGTTGTGGGACATTCATTCTATTTATGCAGGACAGAATGAGCCAAGTATGCCCTAAGACAAGAAGAGGAGAAATAATGAACATCATGGATATGATCGTCAGAAAGTTTCTGTTCTCTTGTGTCAATAAGGATTTTCAACATCAGTTCTCTTTTAAATACTTCAACTAGCATAAACTCAGGACTCAGTTGATTTAAACTCAACCACACCTCAACCAGTTCACCTGTACTGCTACCTCTGAAGGTTTCCATGGACACTCCACATCCCCCTAATGAGTTCTTTGTAACTACCTGGGAAACAAATCCACCTAACCGGTGCTTTTCCAGGACCATGAGGAGACTGATGAGTAAGTGGACACCTTGTAGCCCATCAACAGTAAAGGGCCTGAGGGGTCTCCAGAGCCTTCATCCTCTTAGTGGTCCTCTTTGCAGCAGCCAGTACATGCAGGGTGCTGGTGGGAGAGGTGCTGAGGTGGGCGGGAAGGTGCTGTGGCTGAGGCAATTTGGTGGGTGGCAGGGATATTTGTATTAACATTTTGATAGATGTGATTAATTTTTTTACTGTCTTTGGGCTTTGTTTCTTTACCTGTGGTCAGACAACTGGGTCTGGTCTGAAACGTGATGATAACGTTTTTGGAAAATAACATCCAGTTTTCATTGCCACACAGACAGAGGCAAAGGAGAGCACATGAGGCTGGCCACACAACCCACCTGCAAACCAGCGACAACTATCATTCTTGTTCATGTCAAGACGACTTCATGTATTTGACCTTAAAACAGTATAAACTCAATATCTGGCAGTCAGAAGGAGAAAAAATTGCTTCGATCCTGAGATGAAATAAACCACAAGCTGCCTTCTTAACTGGAGCTCTTCCCTGAAACAGGACTATTGCACAGCCACAGCCCTGCTGCCACTGCAGTTAGCTTATTGGTATGAAGCATTTTCTCTGCTTTTCACATCTTGGAATCACTAAAGAGCAACACCGCTACCCTTCAGCTGTTCACCAAAGATATAATCACACAGGGAATAACTATTTCTAGGCTTTGAATGCTAATGAAGAAAGAAGGTTGGACATAGGAAAAGGAGGGACATGCATAGCTTCGGAAGCAAATTTTACTTTTTAATTGTAAGAATTCAAAGGCCTTGCTTTCAAGAATCTCTAGACTGAAGGCATGAGTGATACACTAGTAATTTATTTTACAACACTGCATTTCTGAAGTACCTACTGCAAATCTGAGCCAGTTGCTCAGATCAGCAAAGACTGCCTTCCAATTTGCAACACTACAGGACAGCTTGCATTGCTACAGTCAAAATCCCTACTGAGACTGCACCATGAATATTTCTGCTAAAACTGTGGCTGCAGTGTGTGCCCAGCCCACTTACACACCAAATCTAGCTGCAGGATGGGAAATGCCAGTGGCTGGGACATTTGTTTTGATCTCCAGCCTACTCTGTTCTTTGCCACCAAGCTATTTGCTGTTATGCTTTCCAGAATCTACAACTTCCTAGGGAGAACCTACAGCTAGCATTTAGCAGCTCCTCATTTCATAAATATATTGAAGGCTACTGGAGATCTAACAACTGACCGTATTCTTCTGTGGAGGCCTGAGCAACAGCCAGAGGTGTGGGCTCGGATTTAGTTGCTCTGTGCAACTTGTGCAAATTGTCTTGTCCTTCTCTGTCATGGATTTTTAGCTCACTTTGGATCATTGCAACCCACTGGTCTCTCACTTCTTATTTTACTGAGCAGCTGGCTTTTTTTCACCTTTTTATCACATAGTGGAAAGAAAGGACACCCACATTAAAGACTGAAATCTCCCAGTACAATGCACTTTATAAACATGCACAATCTCCCTGACATATGTGACAGTACTGGTAAGAAATTTCAGCCTTTCCATCCTTATACTGAGATAATTCTCCATTTTGTTAAGTTGTTTATTACAGGGTAATGAGTTCACTACTGCTGGTTCCCTAAATACAAAAAGTAAGTGCACTACCTGTGTAATTTTTAACAATGCAGCTGCAGCTCTGGACATTCCACTCTCTTGCACTGTGAGCAGTCTGTCCAGAATTATCACTGCAACACTTCTTTACAAGTACCATGCTGTGTGCCACTTCCCAAATATGGCTCAGTCTCACAGCTCCCTGCTACAGCCCTAAGACAGCAATCCTTTAGGGAGTTACATTGCAAACCCAAGGATTTAAAACCATCATCTAAAAAAACTGCCCAAGTGATCTATTAAACCATTAAACAAGGTAGCTTATAAAACAAGATAAAAGGTAGGAAAAAAAAGTCTTTCAAGATTTGGCCAGCAGTTGACAGGCATCATGTGTCCCACTGGTCTCCCCTGCAGCCTTGCCAGCTCTTTCTGAGCACCAAGCTGCCATCTCAGGCCACTGCAGTGGCAGCTGCAAGTGGAGACAGGGATGACTTGACACATGTGAGGGAGCCCTGGCAAGCTGGCTTTTTGAATCGACCAGTCACTCAGTCCCTCACACAGCATGCTGCTGATGAGTGCTGGCTGTACTGATGCTCCCCTGTGATGATGGATGCACATTGGGAAATGTCAGTCTAACATGGAGGGCGACACAAAAACCTGCTTTTGTAAGTGCAGTAGATTTCATCTCCAGGAAGCAAACAACTCCCTTACAAGACTCCTGCAAGCAGTGAGGGTTTGCTATCAAACATCCTCATGACTCTTGTTTCCCAGCTCTTGAGCCAAGGCAACAGAGGCAATGGAATCTGCTTGCATCTCATAGTGAGAAAAAGGCAGACCCTCTTTTGTGTTTTATGCACCTGAATCACATCTCCTCCATGGTGGGGAAAAATATGCAGTGGTCCTGGGGGCTGTCCAGCTTCATTGGGCATACTCTCTGTACCTGGTCTTCTGTCATGAGAGTTACACTTCAGACAGCATAACCATTCCACTTGCCACAACCAATTTACATGATATAAAAAAGAACAAACAGTACATTTAGAAGGGCGAGATGTTGTCCCTTCTAGAAAAAAAAGGAACCAGTGAGCTAAATCACAAAAAAAATTCTCTTCTACAATTATGTGAAACCAACAGGAAATCCCACCCCTGACATCTGACAGCTTAAGTGCAGGGAAATAAACCCTGATAAGGTTCAGCATGTCCCGGCTATTTTCCTTCCACAAGCTTTACCTTTGGAAAAAGATGAAGGACAGGCTTTGTAAATTATTCCTGACAAGAGGGGAAAGGGGGAGGAAAAAAAAAAGTTTGCAATCCAGACAGGAATGTGGGAGGTGGCTGAGATAGCAGAAACCATCTCAAAGCTGCACCTGCTCCAAATCGATGTGCTGCAATGTGATCTCAGGTCTCTCTTCCCTCTCGCAGTCAAAGCACAGTGACCCTGAGGAGGGACAGCTGCCAGATAAGCAGGACCTTGGGAACATTCAAGAAAAATGTAGGAAAAAACCTGAATGACAAAAAAATAATAACATCTGACTCGCCTCAGGCACGTGGTAGATCCTAGGAATTATGTTCTCTGTTAAGAACATTTCTTTTTAGCAGAAAACCTTGGTTCTTTCCTCTAATTTGTGTATATGAGACAAGAGGAGAATCAGTGGTTAAACATCCATTCCTAATGCCACCAGTATTTTACTCATCCTGATATTTTGTGACAGGCTTGAGATTTTTTTGGAGTTGTGAAGGCCAAACACAACGTTCTCATGAACTCGGAACACCAGCTAGATTCCAGAAAGCCCTTAAATTTGAACTTGCTGATAGAGATTTTTCCCTGTTTGTGCCTAAACACAGCTGCAAACTTTAGATGATGATGGGGAATAAGGGGAAATGGCAAATTCTTTGCTCAGTTCAAGCACAGGTTTCCCATTTATCACATTTATGGAACAGATCATCTTGACTACCATTACACAGCATGTACAGAACAACCAAGTGATCAGGCCTAGCCAGCATGGGTATAGGAAAAGCACATCCTGCCTGACCAACCTGATCTCCTTTTATGACCAGGTGACCTGTCTGGTGGATGAGGAAAAGGCTGTGAATTTAGTCTACCTGGACTTCAGCAAAGTCTTCAATACTGTCTCCCATGGCCTTCTCCTGGAGAAGCTGGCAGCCCACAGTTTGGAGAGGTGCACTCTTTGCTGGGTTAAAAACTGTCTGAATGTCTGGGCTGAGAGAGTGGTGGTGAATGGAATTATATCCTGGCAACCAGTCACCAGTGGTGACTTCAGGGGTCTGTATTGGGGCCAGCCCTGTTTAATGTTTTTATTGATGATTTGAATGAGGGGATCAAGTGCATTCTCAGCCAGTTCACAGATGACATGAAGTTGGGTGGAAGTGTTGATCTGCTGGAGGGCAGGAAGGCTCTGCAGAGGGCTCTGGACAGCCTGGATCAATGGGCCAAGGCCAATCGTATGGGGTTCAGCAAGGTCCAGTGCCTTGCTGAAGGATGGCAGACCCTGCACTTGAGTCACAACAGCCCCATGCACTGCTACAAGCTGGGGGATGAATGACTGGAAAGCTGCCCAGCAGAAAAGGACCTGAGAGAGCTGGTCAACAGCAGCTGAACATGATCCAGCATGTGCCCAGGTGGCCAAGAAGGCCAATGGCATCCTGGCCTGTATCAGCAATAGCATGGCCAGCAGGACCAAGGTATATTGTCCCCTTGTACTCGGCACTGGTGAGGCCACACCTTGAGTCCCAGGTCCAGTTTTGGGCCCCTCTCTACAAGAAAGAAATTGAGATGCTGGAGCGTTCCAGAGAAGGGCAACAAAAATGGTGAAGGGTCTAGAAAGTCATTCTTATGAGGAGCAGCCAAGGGAGCTGGGGTCGTTTAGCCTGGAGAAAAGGAGGCTCAGAGGAGACCTTATCACTCTCTACAACTGTCTGAAAGGAGACTGTAGCCAGGTGGGGGCCAGCCTCTTCTCCCAGGCAGCCAGTGACAGGATGAGAAGAAATGGCCTCAAGCTGGACCAGCAGAGGTTCAGGTTGGACATCAGGAAGAATTTCTTCATAGAAGGGGTTGTTAAGCAATGGAATGGGCTGCCCAGGGAGACAGTGGAGTCACCAGCTCTGGAAGTGTTCAAGAAATTAATGGAGGTGGCACTTAGTGCTATGATTTAATTGACGTGGTGGTGTTTGGTCAAAGGTTGTACTTGATGATTCTATTCCATGATTTTTAGTTCATTTTGGAGGGTTTACACTAAGGCTAGATAGCTGTTGAGATGCACTTGAGCTGCAAGGGTCCACTTTGCCCTTCGTAAACTGGTCAGAAACCTCCTTGCTGTAGCTATCCCACTAACATCTTCTGGATTGTTTTGGAGTGCTCCTTCACCCTGTCACCAACACCTGGTATTAACTAGTGAGAGCTGATTTGGAGATCCCTTTTGTATTGCAAACATGCAGCCAAACCTCTGGCCAACTGCAAGGGAGATTTGCAGCATGTCAGACAGATCCATTAGAAGAAAAGGCCACAAGCAATGTAAAGCAGTAGATTAAACAACTACATAAATAACAGCATACTGCAACGAAAGCTAATATTTGTTCTACCTGTATGGTTGGCACTGGGGAGGAATTTACTGCAGATTCACACATGAGAGAGTGCTGCCTGAGTGAAGGCCTTGTGGCCTTTGCTGGAAGGATGGTGAGAGATGCCAGCTGAGAACCTGCTGGAGTTTGTTTTTGGAAGAGCTGTCTCTACAGCACAAAGAGGACGTGGGAAGGAGAAAGCAGATGCTTCTCTGAGCACATGGTGTGTGACTGCTGCACCTTCCAATTAGACTTGGCAGGAGCCTAGTGACTGTCTGTCGGCACCTCTGCTCTGCACAGACATTTGTGGCAGAGGAGCTGAGGTTAACCCCTGTGCCAGCACACACACGTACTGCAGTCAGCAAAACCTGCTATCCACGGGTTGTTAGAGATGTGTCCTGTTAACTCTGTTGTACTCTTCCCAGCTCATCCTCAAGAATCCTGTTTGATCAGCAGCACCCCCTACCACACCACCACCAGAATCTTCCAAAAAGCCAAAGAAAGGAAAGGTGACCTACTCCTCTTTAGCAGTTACTTGTGCCGAAACTGAATGCAACACTTTTTAGGAGCTATTATGATCAACTGCATTCAACCTAAATGATGGTGCTAAAATGCACTTTAGAAAAAGCAGTAAAATGTGCTGCATAAGCTCTGGAAGCTGAAGTAGTTGGTAGCAGGCACAGTCGAGATGAGGCAAACAATGAAGAAGCTGCAGAAGAGACCTTCACATTTGCCCTGATTGAACTTGATAGGAAAACACCAGTGGGGGTGAGAAAGCAGGGAAACACGTGTGTTTTATTCCAATTCCATTTAATGTTTCCAAATCCCCACTAAGAGCACTTCTGGATCTGCTTATTCTGGTCTCTGCATTTAGGATTTCACTCTTCTCAAAAATGCTGTAGTGCCTGTTTGAGCTGCCTGCCTGCATTAACCAGGGTGAGCCCCTTCCCAGAGCCTCTCCGGTACCTGGCAGTGCTGCCATCTAGCAGGGCCAGGGGGACTGGATGCTCTGGCTGCTGCGGGACTGCGAGGCTTTCCTGGATTTATAGTTAGAAAAGAAATGCTTCAGGTTACTAAATTGCACATAAGGGTCTTGGGCCTAAGAGTGAATTGCTCTGGAAAATCTGAGCAGTATCTTTTTTGCCACTCTCAAGTATTCAAGGGACATGATAATTTATACCAAGTTTTAGCTGGTGCGTTTTCTTCACACTCAACCAAGTTGCTTTTACTACTAAGGGAAAAAAAGGATGAATAATTATCCTGTAATACAGACTAACCTCCCTCCTAAACTAAAAAGCATAAAATGTTTTTTCAGCCCACAAATGAAATTACACTGGGCTGAAGGCACAGGAACGTAAGAAAGAGCCTCAGCAAGAGGGATAACTGTAAGCAATGAGAGCTCATTTTGAGTAATACACAGAAATCCTTTGTTTAGCCCTGTAGATACATAGTTGGAAACACAATGTAAATCTTTCATGGAAAAGCACACTGATAAAAGTAACACATAAATTTAGCTATGGCTCCTCTGTAAATTGATGAGACAACTGGTTTGCTTCATATCTTCAAAGACAAATGTGAGGGCAGAACTGTCGAGGGTCCATGGCAGACGCAGTACAGAGGACTAGAGGCAAAGGGTTGTTGAGTGCTGTGCAGTTAAGGGGTCAGCCTGGTACTGCAGGAGGATTTAGTCCTAAATATAGCAAGGGCTATCCTGGGAGACTAGAGTGGGCTGCCGGGAGTCTAACGCCATATGAGCAGCTTTAGGTTTTGAGAACAATGATCGTGGCTAAGAGGCTGATTCTCTCAATATGGGCCAAATCCTGGCTACTGGCAAAAAGCCCAAGTGAAAAGGTTTTGCCTGGGAGGAGGGGACAACCTCTTGTAGCAGTCGGGAGACTGGCATTTCTTTTCCAAACAATACAATATGTAGGAGTTGCAGCAGTGAAGATGAGGGTTTTGCCTTCTGTGCATGCTGTGGCACAGCTATGATGTGTAACTACTTTTGGTCAACACTCTGACACCTGCAGGCTGTCAGCAGCTTCTTCTTTGTTTTCTCTGTGAAAAAATCCTACCAAAAAGCTGAACTGTACCATGGACAGGAACATGCAGAACCCCTCACACAACAGAAGGAAATTCTATTTCAGTGGGGCATTCTGTGTTCCATAGGAGATGGTGATAGAGCAGGACACAGCCCTACAGAAACAAGCAGAACACAGCTTCTGAGTAAAGGTGGCTATGCTGAGATAGGGAACACCAACCCTGCTTGGATGCCTACCTAGAGAACACGTACTGGATAGATAAACAATTTTCCATGCCTCATCAACATTTTGACTGTAAGATATCTGCTGCTATGTCATCTTGGGCTGCCGTTAAGTGGTTGAGCTCAAGATCTTAGAGTCCAAATGTGCATTGAAATCTTTTAACTATTTGCCAACAAACCCCATCACGACAGCCCACATTCATATCTGCTGTGGGCCGAGCAGAGACGTGAAATTAATTGCTGTTAGATCTTCCCAGGGATTTTTTTCTTAAATTTTTAATTAGAAGTGTGAACACTTAAACAGTTAACAACCCCTTAAAAAAATGAAAGACCACAGTGTTCCTGCAGCACATGGGTTGAGCAGGAAGGGACCATACCCCTGAAGTCCATGAGAAGTGGACTCCTGGAGTTCTGGCTTCTTGATTAGATGAAAGGATGCACTTGCAAGCACTTTTGCTCCCTATTTGGGAGAAAAGAAACAGTATCAGCAGCTTCCTGACCTTCACGTGAAGAGGAAATTCTCTTGCTCTGGATCTGACATGCAGTTGTTTCTTACTTTCAAGAAGCACAGTGCACACTACTGAGACAAGAGTCCCAGAGTCTGAGTGCTGAATTCAATTTTTGAGCAAGCTAGAGACTTTCCCAGGTAATCCATCTAAAGGTATTTTTTGGAGGTAGGAAATGTCTGGCACTGAGGCACTGTTAATACTCAAGCATGTAGTTTTAGACAGCTTGGCAGGATCAGCACCCTGAATAACAGGCAGGCTATTGTCCTGTAGGAATATGCTGACTGTTCTTGTTACCCCATTCCCATGATCTTTCATTTGGAGAGATCTGTTGCCTTCTGTCACTGTGTCTGCAAGGAAAGAGGTCACTCATTACCTTTTCCTGGCCCTTTTTCTGCTCGTGTGTGACAGAAAGACATTAGTTTAGACAGTAGTTTGATCCCTGATGCCTTCAGAGACAGAAAGGGAACAGCAAGACAAAAGCTGGATGGTGGATGTTTTTCATATAACATGACTGCTAAACCACAAATTAAAATGGAAGGCAAAAGATAAAAGAAGTACTTTCTGATGTGTGGTGCATATGTACATTTTGAAAAAAACTCCCAACAAACCAAAATAGGAAAATAATAACACAAACTATCTGCTCCTATGTAAACCTCTGCTTCAAGTCTTTTGTTTCCTGCTTTGCACAGCATCAGGCATAAGCCTCCACCATCACTTTCCTATTTTTGCTCCAGACACCTAACTACTCTTCTGGCTGTATTTGTGGGGCTCTTGATTTTAGATTCCGTTTGGTTGTAGGTTGTTTTGTGAAATCCACAAGGGCAGGAGCTTGCACTTTTATTTCTAAGTGTAACAAATACACAATAGTGAGACTCCGTGTGTTTTCTACAGTCACCATAACCCAAATGCAAGGAAGAGAACCAGAGCGCAGTGTAAGGAAGGATTTTCTCCTGCAGTCCCACAGAATCAGAGCCAAAGAAGGAGAAGGGAGTAAAGGTCAAGTCCTTGTGCAGTCCCTAACCTCCACAGGAAGGTGCAGGCTGTCAAAAGCCTCCAGGAGCCCTGGGCACACTGTTCATGTATAAATACTGATGCAGTGCAACAGTGCTTTCAATTCCCCACAGCGCAGGCTCAAGGTGTCTGACCAGCACTGGCTCAGGTGGACTTGATCCCCTCTTAGAGGCAGAGCACCTTGGTCTGCCCCGTGTCCCCTTGCTGGCTGCCTGCACTGCCAACCAGAGCTGCTTTGCTGTTACCCTGATTCTCCATCCTTAGTCATCGTCCTTTACAGGCACGCGTGTAACTGGCGTGACTGGGCAAAACTTTAAGAAAATAGGAATAATGTTTCTTCAAGTTCTTACATGAAAGATGATACAGACACACAATGAAGGATTATTTTCACATTTTCCTTCCATGCTGTGATTTTGCTCCAGACCTACAAAAGCAGTTCTGTATGCCCACCAAACAGACACCAGGCTTTTCACATCCTGTGCATGCTTGAAAACACAAAGTCAGGAGAAATCACCCCTCATTTTCCCTTCTTGGTAAAAAATAACATTTTAGTTCCAAGAGATCCTTGCTTAAACTTGGAGTTTGGTTTTGAATTCAACAGGATCCTGTCAAGTTCTGTCAGCACCTTGAGCTTCCTGATACAACCAGAATGCAAACTAATGACTGACCACTGATGAATGAGTCCTGCAAGGACTCGTATCTCTGTCACAGTCTAGAACAAACTGAACTATACCTGGGGTAGCTGAGAGCATGAACTGGGCTCAAATCTCAAGATTAGATTTAAGGAAGAAAGTTTTTACAATGAAGGTAGTGAAACCCTGGCCCAGAGGTGGTGAATGCCTCATCTCTGGAAACATTCAAGGTCAAGTTGAATAGGGCTCTGAAAAACCTGATCTAATTGAAGACATACCCTGCTCATTTCAGGGGAGCTTGACTAAATGAACTTCAAAGGTGCCTTCTGTCCCAAATTATTCTATGTTTCAAATCTGGGACAGGTACATTTCTGGTTTGAGCTGCCTGTAATTTAGCATTATGGTCTAAATCTGCCCTGGAATTAGCCAAGGATCTGCAAAGAACAGTTAAAATCCCTAACAGGCTGGATTAGAACTGTATTTCCCTGAATCATCTTTATAGAAACAACAGCTGGTTAGTTCAGGTAAAGGAATGTCAATCTAAAATTCTATTTTATTTATTAAAAAATAAAAATAAAGAAAACAGGAAAGGAATTCCAAAGAGAACTGTGTGGCTTACCTTACTCTGGTACACCTGGCTCTGAAGCCTACCAATAAACGTAGACTAAATGTCCCTACGAACGTTACTGTGATGAAACACAGTGCAGCCTGGTGATACTAGCTTCTAACACCAAGGGACTGGTGAAGGGATTAAAGACTTTCTGAAGGTAGAAAGACATTTCAGGGGAGGCAAGGAGATGCTTGACGGGGGTAGGAGGAAAATGGTTAAAAAACTAATAACGTGTTGTACAGATAAGCCATAATTGTCACACTCACAGCTCTGTGTTCCCATGTAAAGATGAATTACTTTGGCTGTCAGCAGCTTCATTAGCCAAAAGAGGCCATTCAGATGGATCCAAACCTATTTACTTTCCAGAGCTGGCGGTGCCTGCTTCATATTGCAGGGCCCCACATTGGTTGTTCAATGATGCTGATAACTCCTGTGGGAGCTTACATCCTGATAAGTACTTCACTGTTTAATTGAACTGACCTTTCCTGACGGTGCCCCTTGTATTAAAAGCTGCTTTACTCCCCAGTGAAAATGGTTTGATAATCATAATATTTTACTCAGAGAACAGTTGTTTAAGAGCAGAAAATAATCAGCTAAATTGGTAGGCTCCCCTCTGGAGGGACCCAGCACTAAAATGACAGAAGGTGCTGTGGACCAAGATAGCTGGCAGAGCTGATGATTAGGACAGAGCTAGGAGCAGTGCTGGGCTGCTCGAGGATGGGGATGGCCAACAAATTGGACAGCTGGGGAGGGGAGTGCAGGCTGAGCCAGCATAGCACACTCTGCTCAGAGCTGAGATGCGCTGTCACAGCTTGAGCTGGGCACAGGGTGGCCGATGGCACCTGCGGGAGCCACAGCAATAGGGGCAGCTCTATGCAAGCCCAGCAGTGCAGGACTGTGGAGTGCAGCAGCACTGAGGGACACACAGCATGGCAAGTATCCTGAGATGGGGAAATGGCAAAACACTTGCTTCTGTGGTACAGGAATCCATTTCAGAGGGAGGTCTGTCTGAAACAATAAACACACACCAAATTCAGGTTTGGATTAGGAGCCCTTTGAGGACTGAGAAGAGGAGCTGAGATTTTTTTAAGCAGAGGAACCATTTGCTTTCAGACCATGACTGGCCCAGGGACAAAGAGGTTTGAAGTGAGAGGCATGTTTGCCAAGAGCCCCTTTTCTCCCTGTTTTTATCTAGGCTAGTTGCCTTACCAGATGGTTGTGCAGCATCTGGGAGAGCTCTTTGGGGCTGGGAGCCAAGGTTGTGCAAAGAAGCACATCAATGTAGACTGTTAAGCACCCGATAACAAATGATGCTTTGCTTTCAACTTCCTGTTATAAAGCATTTGGTGGCCTGAATGTGCTCTGCTACACCTTGCCCTTCCCAAATACAGCAATGTGTCCATTTCCAGTGCTTTTTATACAGAATTGGCATTTTGTGGGTCTCTCAAGTCATGACTAGAGTGCCACATCACCTTCTCCTATTCTTCCACTGCAAGAGTATTGAACTAATTTTCTCAGTTCAGCCAACACTTTTCCTTCCTCTTAGTGTCTCAGAGCTGCAGGCATTCAAAGAATGTGCTATTGAGTAGACTAAATTTTTTCTTGTTCTTTACTTACAAGGACATTTCAGTTGTTTTCCTCTTTGTGCTGAAGCTACACAGGACAGGACAACACTCTTATTTTCCCCTCCCACAGAGGGTGTTTTGACTAGTTGTGTCTGGTTGAGTCCCTAGGAATGTGGGATGTGTGGGAGCCCGCATGGGCTCCTGGTGCCAGGGTGCTGAGATAAGGCAGCTGCTGCAGATTCCTGGACAAGAGCCTCTGTGGTGGCAGGGTTGACCCGCGAGAGACACCACATCAGTACCTGGGAGATTTAGAGCACCCTGGGACGATCTACATTGGCTCCCATGAAGTGGATATGCAAACAAAAATGTCCCTTCTCCAGGATGAGACAGTAAAAGCTCTACCAGGGCACTGCACCCTTCAGCAGTGTCCTGCTTCTTCCTGCTTTTGTTAGACAGCCTTCTCAGCTATCCAGTCAAGCAGTCACAAACAGCTTGCTTGGCCTTTGGAGAGATACCAGAAGCCCACTGCACAAAAAGGTAACTGGGTTCACCTTCCACATCGTGCTATCCTCTCTTGGCATAGATTCAGTCTCCAAGATAACCATAGCTAGCCCTGAAGGTCTACCTTTGCCTCATATTTCTGTGTTCATGAACCACAACAGATGAATTGAGGACATCTGTCAGCGTAAAAATCCACTGAAATAAAACTAACCCAAGGAGCTGAAATTGCAGTCTAACTACCAGGGCTCCAGCTTGATTTTATCAATTCCCCTTTGAATGGCAATTACATTGTGAACTGATCAGTTCAAGGCTAAATCCTCGGTGTCTTCTTCTAATTAAATACTCATCATCTAAACATTCATCTTATTCTTGGTACTTCTACTTATCAATTTAATCAATTCCCCCATTATTCACCTATCTGCTTTAGCTTTCATTTTGCCATCATAATTTTTTCCAGTAATGCAAGAAGTTCTTTTTCACTACAACTGCCAAGCAAAGAATACATCTTAGCCAGAATGTCTTCATACTCCTGTATTTCTCAGCTTTAAAAAGGGCATTTAAGTTGCCTGATATTCACAGGGGACTGCCTTGAAACTTCGCATACATTCCTTCTATGCTGGCCCCAAGGAGCAAGATCGCATTCAGGAAAATAGAGTATTTGATGCTGGTTTGAAAAATTCGTTGCCTAACCTTCTATAAGTGGTCCACAACATCTCCCCCAAGATGAAAATATTTTGTTAGTAGAGTATTTGGAAGAACTGCCTTTGAATGCCAATTTAAAAAAAAAACCCCAAAACCCAGGAATAATTTTCATTTGCTGTCGGGTTTACTACATCTTGTGATAAAAATTATTATGAGGAGGAGATCTTTTAATTGTGTCCCTAGTAATATTTGCCAAATGATCTCTTCTTCTTTTTTCTTTTTCAAAAATTACAAAATTGTATTTTCACTTTCCAGAACGTTATGCAGCTTTACCCTTGCTTGTAACAGTTTTTCTCAAATTATCTGTTTTCCTTGAGGCATTTTCCATGTACAGTTTATCTGTAAAATTTCCCTGATAAATCTGGAGCCTTAGGAGGGAAGGATTAAGCTCACTGCCTTGCCTACTGTCCTATCATTACTCTAAGGTATTGTCTGGTGGACAAATTTCTAGCTGTGTTGGAGGGAGCTGCTGCATTTGGGGTTTGGCAGGGGGATATAATTAGCTATAAATAAATAAATTATAGAAAAAGTGTATTAGCCAGGGTTTTGATATGACATCGGCCATTCTGTAAATATGCCAGACTTTGGTGACAGGTAGTACAGAGAGACAAGCTGAACTGTACAGCACTCTTTCATCTGTGCTTTCTCTGAGACAGGGCTCCAGCTTGCAGCGCCTTGCAGACTTGTAGATTTTGGAACATTTGTTCCCAGAGGAGCCTTAGCCTGTTGTAACAGATAGATTAAACAAAAATATAATTTACCCAGCTTGAATAGATATCCTCAAAGTCACTTCAAACTGTGCATCTCCTTTTTCTTACAAGTGAGCAGTGACAATGTGATAGTGGCATATCATATTAAAACTGAGAGTTTCATTAGCAGTAGTTCCATAAAACCAAAAACTAACCTGTGCATCTTCATATGTATATCTCCCTGGGTCTTTGACATTTTGGCTTGTTTTCTCATAGCTGTGGGAATCCAAGTTGATAGCACTTTGGGCCCCAGGAGCTAGAAACTCTTGCCAGATTTCTTCCACTCTGGTGGTCACATCCTGTAAAGGTTGTTTCTTGAGATCTTGGACAGCCAACCAAAACCTGTACTAGGCAAAAATTAAAAGGGCAGAAAAGAGAAAAAGATAGAAATCCAGGTAAGATTTTGTGAATAAGCCTAGGCAGAGTCCCAAAACAGACATAGAACCTAATCCTACATCTATTAGAATTCACGGAAGACTCTCCATGTAAGCGTGATTTCAAGGGGAAGGGGTGATGTACTCTACACCAACTCTTTATATTTTGGCTGAGATCAGAACACTGACTTTAAGAAGTCATAAATTCTTATTCAAATGGCCCCTGCAGAAGTGTCAGATTAGGTGTGCAAACAGGAAACCTCCAGAGCTATGCAGCTGGAGGAAGGGAGCAGGCTTTGCCTCCCACAGCCCCACTGCAACGTGCTGGTCATTCCTGCCTGCAGTCATCCAGAGGGGATGCAAAATGAAGAACAAACTTTATATTTGTATCATTTCCAGGGTGAAGTTGTAGCAATGCCACTTACAGAAAATCCTTTTTTTTTGGTTTTTTTTTAGTTGTAAACCGACCAGCATTCAGATGGATGCCATGAGAAAAGATTACTCTTGTCATGCTGTACTCCAATTTTACAGAGATATTTTCTTGACTAGGCTATGCTTACAAACTAAAATAAGTTCATAAACACTGAGAAGATAATCTCTTTGATGGCTAAGGGCATAATCCATATCTTGATCTGTGAAAACAAAGACCACAGAATATTTTTGCAAGAGTGACATGCATGTCTTTTGTCTTTTATCCTAGGAGAAAGAAAAGACATTTTGTTGGTGGTGCTAGCTTTATTTATTGTTGAAAGAGATACGCTCTTTCAGGTGATTAATTCAGAAGATGCATGGTGCCCAGTACCCTTTTGTTTTGGTTAACTCTATCTTCCAGCAAGAAGGCATCCCTGAGGGTTATCTGCCCTGAGTACCTGGGCCCTGCAACCTGGATGAGCAAGCACAATAGTGCTCTGCAGGGAGTGCTGAGGGCTACACGGCAAATAGGTACAGAAGGTATCTTTGCAGCCACCTGCAATAACCAGCTCTTTCCTAACCCCTGGCAAAGGTGCCCGTTGTCCAGGGATGATAAGCAGGGCAGGGTTCGCCTCGGCTGTCCCTGCCCTGCTCTTACGCACTCCCTCTGCTGGGCAGACTGTGCAGAGGGGACAGGGTTTGCCCGGGTCACTGCTTGTTCAGGGCATCTGCGGGAGCTGCACAGCTTGGAAAATCCTGTGTCCCTCTTATAAACCAGTTGAACTTTAACTGAACTCCTGATTTCTCACCCCAAATGATTCAGTGGTGTCAGTGTGCTGCCACTAAGGCAAATATTCCTCCGTGGTGGAAGGAGGGAGATATAGTCTGTCCCAAATAAAAATCCCAATGGCAGTGAAGGTGTGTGTGGCAGTGAAGGAGGAGCCAGCAGCCTGGTGACTCCTGTGCTGTTCCTGACCCTCGCTTCCTTAATGGCTGCAGACAGTACCTAAACACCCTGGAAACAGCGGTGTTATTGCAAGCAAATGAGGCTGCTACCCCATTTAGCCTGGTATCCTACCTGCAATAGAGGCAAACAGTCAATTTGGGGAAAAAATGACATCTACACTACGTGCAAGGCCAGGATAAATCCTCCTTGCCTGTCTGCTGCTTCTTCCCGACCATCAAAGGGCCTAATGCCACAGCCCTGACTCACCCAAGCCACTTGACTGTATTCCTTCATATGGTTCTCCCATTTCCTTGACAGGATCAGACTGCGGTACACTCAAACACTACATCAATACTGGTAGAGTCACATACTTGTGGTTCTAACACAGGGACATTTGACTTTATAAACTGATATTAAGTATCTGGGGTTGGTGGAGGGGTGTGCATGGTTGGTCCTTTACCATCTTTGAGAGTTTAAGTGCACCTGATGTCCTGCCTTGTCATTTGAACAGTGACACCCTCACTTATAACACGCATGCAGAGAGTAAAGGGTGGCACTCACAGCGCAACAGTCTGATGCCATATGTGGCTTCCGTTATTTGAAAATACTTTATCATTCAATTTCAGATGCAATGGGAACATGTGAATGCACAAAAGGCATAGGGAGAAAAGATGCTAATCATTCCAGAGTAGCTAGGACACTTCAGACAAATGCTTGGCTAGAGAGAACCTTTTCTTCTGGCTTATCTTCTGCCCCTGGAGCTGGGGAGGCAGGCTGGGAAAGCACACTCATGAGAGAACTGGGAACGCTGTGAAGTGACAGCTTGCCAGAACAGGAGCACCATCCATTTTAATAACCATTTGGCTCAATCTGAAAACCAACCAACCAGACCAACCTGACAGTAACAAGAACAAGCTCTTTTTACTGCAAGCAATTGTGAATTCATGCCCAAGGCTCGATGTCCTCTTCAAGGCAAAGGGGAGTTTTGTCTTGGTAAAAATTTCAAAGCTATTCACTATAGCTGGCATCTGAAAATCAAGTAACATCAAAGAGGGGTACCCAGCCCCCAGCTTCAACTCCCAGGCAAATTCTCTGCCACAAGGAATCATCCTGAAGCCAATGCATAAGCAGGGCTTCCTATGGGATTGATAGCATTTACAAGAGAGAAGCAGGTATTTCTGCTTAGGAACGGAGCAGACACACAATGACTGTGCTGGAATTTCTGCTCAATTATAAAGTGCAAATGTACTCCCTGAATCACTCCTGCAATTTCTGAAGCGCAAGCTCAGCCCCAAGTTCACAAGGAGTCAGGTGAAGATCCTGCATTGCCTCCTCGCTTTCTGCAGGAGACAGATTTCCAGTGGACACCTCTTGCACAGGGCAGGGGAGAAGGGAGACGTCCTTGTGTGTCCTCTCCACAGGTGCCCTTTAAGCAGAGCAGGACTGGCACAGGGACTGTCTGCACAAGGGGAACAGCAGCATTGATCACAGGTTCTTTGTCCTTTATAAAACAGCATGTAAGGTCTGGAGAAGGCTGATAATATGGTGTCCTGAAGTGTTGTCAGTGGCATAAACCATTCCAGCCTCATCCAGCTTGTAATTAAAGTGCTGTCACTTGCAGAAGATATCCCATAATGGCATTTATCCTCTACAGCTCCCCCAAGGCACAGAGAGCTCCTAGAACTCAGCGTGTGTGCTCTGCCTCCCTGCAGGGCACCGCAGAGGTGCTCGGTCACTGCTGTTCAAAGATGTCCCCCAGAGAAAGGGCTGCTGGGGAAAGACAGGGTGAGTAGCAGGGGAGTGGTTGCTTCTAAGGTACATTGTAAAACAAAAATTAATTTAAAACCCTGATCAGGAGGCAAATATGCATGACTCCAGAAACTGAGAAACAATTGTCAAGATAAGGGCAGTGTTGTATCCCCATCTTGGGGGTGGACACGATACCCCTGGCTTGACAGTGAATTCATCAATTCAGCATCTGAGGTCGGAATCCAAGCACTCTTCTCTCCTTGCCTCAGTAGCTCCACGCCCCTCCTCTGTCTCACATCTCTAACCATTCACAAATCTTCTTCCATTCACCAAGAAGTTTCTTTGAACATCTCAGCTGGGAGAGAAAATGAATGAAAGCAATAGATAAAAATCAAAATGCAGTTCAGACAGGGGCAATATTCACATCTTTGTGCTGTTTAATGGTCAGATCCTCGGCATGGTGAGCTTGCCCTGGCCAAGACCAACAAAAATCTGTCCTTGGAGAGCAAGCTGGGGGCAGGCAGGCGCTGCAAGGCTGCACGCTGGGGCGCTGGGGACTTGCCAAGGAGACCGCAGTGTCGGTAGGACGGGGCAAGCGTCCCGCAGGCTTCCCCTCCCCTCCCCTGCCACGCGCTGCACCCCGGCGTCCACGGTGCAGCTCCCTCCTTCTGCTGCCTTTCAGTGTTGTGGGGCCGGAAAGCCCTTTTGTCGCTGCAGCTGGGCAGCGCCTGCGGGCGGTGAGCAGCGCCCGCGGTGCGGCCCT